>OX459049.1:11337762-11758725 GCA_949775005.1 Orthosia gothica
TGTTTCACGCAATAAAACAGTTTCATAATTAATTCTAAGACATTTTAAGCACGCACTAATAGAAAATGAACACAACGTGCTACCAATTAGTACAAACGATATTACAGAACACGCGTCTATTGTTATTACAAGCAGTATCATAACCATTACCCCCGACGTAATTCTGAAGTATTCTCTGTATTCTCAAGTTCTCAACCACTGTTAACGTAAGTATCGTAACTTTCTTTGTAATATGAACCGTTGCCTATTGTATTGTTGCCAAAGAGAATTTTCCTTTTTGTAACATTTTGTTGCCCTGATAAATAATATTACTTATAAATCGAACCAAACTCTGGCATCGTGTTCTAAGTTGCGTAATGTTTACTTAATTTGGTAGAATTAAGGAAAGAAAACATGTCTGTCGGAAAAATAAATGTTTGCTGTGAATATTTGATTAGGAAGACGATCCATCTACTAACTTAAGTATACATTATCCATACTAATATTATAAACGCGAAAGTAAATCTGCCTGTCTGTCTGTTACCTTTTTACGGTAGGGCCTTCCACCGCTTTAGTGCCGTACAACGGTTACTTTTTAAAGTATCATACTCCTTAGTAACGGCTAGGTAAAAAGGTTTGAAAAAAATATATAAGTATTGATTCATGTACATTATTTGTGAAACACACTTTTTCATGTAACTAATAGAATTGCTTTAAAAAAACATGAACAACACTATATTTTCTCGCTACTTTTGGGTACTCCTCCAAAGTCCAAACCGACTTGGATCTATAAAAATATTTTTGCACTGAAAAATTTATGGCTAAAATTTCTTCATAACTGAAATAGCTTAAGTAAAACAAAGAATATTTTACAAACAAAACTGTCCAAAAGGAGGTTCATATTTATATTCTGCCTACCCGAATGTCCTTTCTTTGGTATTGTTCGTCGAATCGTTGAGCTCCTTAAATTCTGAGTTGAGCTGCTCGGTTATTGACAAATGCGTGCACTGACTGGACAGGTCCACTCAATCTGGATGGTTCTTTCCTCAAAAGACCATTTCAGACATCTGTCTACATGGTCTTCACATGATCTAACCAAGATTTTGTCAGAACTTTAAAAGATACTGTGACCACTGAGTTTGTTTCGGCCTTTCTTCTCAGAGTAGTCAGATAGGAAACGCCGACCTCATCTAGTTTAAAAAAAATGTATCGAAATGTAAAAGTGTCTGTACAAACCAACTTACAGAAATAAAATCATTTATCATTTCTAGCTCCGAGCGGGCCGCACGGCCAGTACTGAGTTAACATTGGGAAATATATAACGCCTTAACCGATTGAGATGCAATTGGGTATGGAGATAGTTTTTGACCCTGGAAAGGAAAGGGATGTGGAAATTTGTATGGTGAACCAATAATATCTCAAGTATACCAGGCCTTACACCTACAATTTTATCGCGCGATATAAAAAAAATAACTATTCGAAGCCGCGGGAAAAAGCTAGTACAGCATAATTTTGTTTAAACAATAACTTACGTAAGTTCATTAGTTTTAAGAGGCACTTTGTAAAAATGAGCTCTAACTAGGTAGTTAGTTCTCACGTTAATTTTAGTAGTTTCTTTTCTTTTGCACAATTTTAATAGCCAGACAGTTAAAAACAAACGTCCATGTTTTTTTTTTGTAACGTGGTTAAGAAGTAAAGCAATTATGACTGAGGTCAGACGATGTTCAATCAATCTCCCTAGCGTTTTTCCAACTTTATTGAGGACGGGTTCCAGTCATACCAGACAGTGGCAAGTGGCGAGTGCAGGTACAGTGGCGAGGCGAGTGGCGAGCGCCTGGACAGTGACTGTTTACACTACAGCGAGTCAACTGGCATTTCTCCGTCGCGATGGACGAGCGACGTCGACTAATACCTGCGACTTTGAGACATTATTCTCCCCATTATTATGGAGAAAATGTAATGACCAGTATTTTACATGGAACGACAGCCTCTCTGAGTGAACTCAGTAACTGGGTAACAAGATAATCCTTGGAGGTGATGTCAGGATTTTTTTTTTGGTATTCTCTCGCTTGACCACTTTCTCACCTGATGTAGTCGACGGTGATGCACGCTTGCCTAGAAGTAACCTTTTCACAGATCCCTAGGTTGTAGCTATCGGGGAACACAGATTTTGGCAGGGAATTCCACTCCTTAGCTGTGAGAGTATTAGTGCGTATGGGTGGGATGTCTGCCATGTACCGATGGCGCATCGCCCGCGGGTACTTCTTGATGATGAAACGAACTAGGAGGAATTGGATCATGTAATTCGATCCCCGACATCCAACCGATGAAAAATCGACAAGCTGGCAACTCGAAGTGGATGTTCAAGACTCTAGAGCTTTGACTCGACCAGTGCCTCATTGCTGATGAGCTTCTTAGCCTGTTTTTAGATGAGAGATATCTGGCTTCCGAGTATCCGTACCGACTGTCAAATATTACCAAATAACTGCTGGGACCATTAGCTTAATCGCTATGCAAAGATGGTCACCCATCCACGGATCGACCTCGGCAAACGTTGCCTTACCTTGAAGATAGACTCGTTCGGCTTTTATTATTTAGCCTTGAGGTCCTCCCCTGAGTTTAGACGATGTGAATAAGCGGAAATTAATAAGATATAGTGTTATGGGAAGGATAATTGAAGCATCCTTAATATCAGCCTCCGAGTTCTACACTTTCTCGGGTGAAGGCCCACAAAAACATCACAGGAGCACCTATTGAAACTCTTTGAAGTGAGGTAATTACGACAAAACCGGCCATTTCATGAAAATTATGGGGTGGAAACGTAAATATTTTTATTGGGCTATTTGTCAAGATTTAAAAGCAAACAAAAATGTATAATGACTGAAACTTTATTATAAAGAATCCGCTCTCATTTCATTACTTAGAAAAAGTTTTATTGCATTGTAGGTATTTTCATAGCCTGAATTTGAAAGGTCGTTTAATTTTTCCAGACACTTTTCCAAAAGTTATTTTTCTTTTATTTTCAAAGAAATCGTCTTATTTCTTTCCGACTCTTAGAAGTTTTAATTCAAGTTAGTTTTACTGTTGGTAGAAGGTGTGGGTTGGCTGTTAGATTTTAATCATCGAACGGCCATAAAACCAACTCATCCGAGAAAACACGCAACGGTTACTAGTTCTACCTGCACAAACAACTCCAAGTTCATTAAAATTTTATGAAATAACAAATGAAGTGACCTCGAGACAACAACTTATATTTATATACAAGGTGTTTTTGATATCCCATAACTCTAGGGTATGAATGCGACCATATCACAGAATCAACTGGCAGATAAATAATTTTTCAATTATCTTCTATTTTTATACATATTATTGGGCATAATCACTATTATGTATGAAAAAATAAACCGGAAAAGTGCGACTCGCACTCGCGCACGTGCTGCTCCGTAGTCCGTACTGTGAGGACTTACCACTTGAGAAGGCAACCTACTTGCCTATTAAAACACTGGCAATATTTATTACTTGAAAGATATATGAATTTCGAACAGAGAATAGCTGTAGATGTTTTTTGTTAAGTTTGAATGTAAGATAGAATTGGATTGAAGCCGCCCAAAGGCGGCCCTATTGTAAATTCTTACTAAATATATAAAATATAAAGTTATTTCTATGTTTAACTGTTGCTCTCCCTGTCTACCCCCTTACATATAAATAATAAAGTGTGCATAAGTCTATGGTCGTGGGTCAAATATTAATTTGTTAGCAATAACATTAAAAAGTTGTTTATTTGTATGAACGGCACACTTTTGTACGTATTATTTTATTTGGTCGTCTATTCAGATTATGTCGCACTAAGAAGTCAGCAACAAGAAAGGCATGTCGCGCCTTTAAAATATGTCACATGGTTGACCCGTGCTAGCATAAATGACAAATTGTAAGACATGACCAATGATATTCAAATAAACAGATACGTTATACACTCACAAAACAATTGAGAAAAGTGTTCCGCGCAGCAGCGGCAGCACACATACACACTTTTCATTCATCTGACATTTCACTACAATGTCGAAAGGGATGGCTTGATAAAACAAACAAGAAAAAAAGAGACAGCTAGTGTTTGTCACTTGCGTGTGAATGTAAACAAACATTATTCTGACAACCAATGTTTTTTCTTTTTGTAACCTCCAAATATCAGAAAATTAGGGAAAAAAATTGAAATAAATTAGTAAATTGAGGTGTATTGCGTATTTACATATGGTATGAGATCCCTTCTGTTTTATGTAATTTGGTATTATAATTGGTACACTTTCTAAATACACACGATGGCATTTTTTTAATTTTGTTTTTTTTTCAACAAAGCGTATCGCTCTTCGCCATGCGTGACATAAACTAAAGACTAAATCATACAATTGTCTACTATTCGAGTCTTCACAATGCGCGCGCTTATAACATATCTGTTTATTTGAATATCATTGGACATGACATATTTTATCATGTCTTGTCACAAACGTCTTGGGTTTGCCATGCTCGCCGGGCAGTTGATGCTTTGATACGGTTGCATTCATACACTACAGTTATGGGATATAAAAAAAAAACACCTAGTATACATTCAACCCGTAGTTCCACACAATGTTGGAACTAATCATAAACGGTACAGTAAGTAATTAGTGCACGATAACGCTGTTAATCATAATGCGTGGACCGCTTAGCGTGCCGGGCGTCGATAGGGTGAGCCATCGGTAACGATTAGTGCAGACACGCTGATGGGAACTTTTAACAGATACAAATATGTTTATGCCAAGAACATGGACGTAATTGCCGAGGAAAACGATGCACGCTACGGACTAATCGATAATATTACAATACTTTACGCGCACTTTTTACGTCTAAATCATGCCAGCAAACGCTCAAACGCCACATTATTAGATCCATTTTGACGAAGCCAACTTATTCAGGTGTGTAAATCAAAACCGCGGTAAGAGTAAATAAAAAACTGGTCAAGTGCGAGTCGTACTCGCGCACGAAGGGTTCCGTCCGTACCATTATCGCAAAAAACGGCAAAAAAAATCACGGTTGTTGTATGGGGGCTCCCATTATCCCACTTAAATATTTAGTCTGTTTTTAGTACTTGTTGTTATAGCGGCAACAGAAATATATCATCTGTGAAAATTTCAACTGTCTAGCTAATACGGTTCATGAGATACAGCCTGGTGACAGACGGACAGACAGACAGAGAGACGGATCGTGGAGTCTTAGTAATATGGTCCCGTTTTTACCCTTTGGGTACGGAATCCTATAAAGCAATTCTCTGAATTGAAATTTTCCTTTTTTCCATTTCAGTGATGGGGGAACCGGGTAAATCATGTAAACACACGTGAATAAATAAAGCTCACGACCCGAATCACCAAAAATGTCGGAATAAATCGGAGAATCAATGGCCACATTTCAAACAGTGGTATACCTAATGCATGAAAGAAAAATGTATAAATATTTAATCAACCACAGAATCGATCGAATACAGAACTAAAATGATAAACCGGCCAAGTGCGAGTCGGACTCGCGCACGAAGGGTTCCGTACCATTATCGCAAAAACGGCAAAATATCACGTTCGTTGTATGGTCCACTTAAATATTTATTTTATTCTGTTTTTAGTATTTGTTGTTATAGCGGCAACAGGAATACATCATCTGTCAAAATTTCAACCGTCCAGCTATAATGGTACACGAGATACAGCCTGGTGATAGACGGACCGCGGAGTCTTAGTAATAGGATTCCGTTTTTACTCTTTGGGTACGGAACCCTAATAAAGGAACGGTAAAGTACTTCAGCTTATCTAATATTAAACTCATCACCGCTTCAACTAAAACTCATCGATGTGGATTCGATTCGTGTTCAAAACGATTAATTTATTTTTACATTTCCGACTTCCTTTCATCTTATAAACGAAGCGTTTTCCCAATGTACCTCTAATTCCGCTTTAATCAATAACTCGTCGTGTCATGTTGATTGACACAGAGCAAAGAAAGACTCTTTGTTTCCACATCCCTGGCAATCAGCTAACATAGACTTATAAACTGATAGTTACAGCTGCCCTTATTTTTAGATCAGGACTCCACCAAAACCACTTTGTATCCTGCCCTGACCTTCTATCTACTTTTGTTTCATGAAAAGAATTGATGAGGGTAGGTCGTCACTCCCATTTGTTCGGAAGAACACTTGACCTTCCTAATTTACTTTTGAAGAGGGCCGCTTTCCTAATCATGAGCGCCCTTTGTTCCCCTCAAGATTTTCCCGATCGAAAGAGCTGCCAAAACCAAAGGCCGCTAAAGACCTATAGTTATTTAATTCTAAAAGTGCGTGTGTTGAACATGTTACAATAAGTTGTTTCCGTCGTATAAATCCACAGACATAAATCTAACTAGATAACGCAAGTCCCTTCATCTGTATGAAAAACAAGCGTGCCACTTTTCACAAACAATTTAAAAACAAATTTACTTATCAATGAAAGAAAACATTTCCAATGACTCGACCAACTTTTTCTATACAGTCTTTACAGATGAATATGGCATAAAAAGCATTTTTTCTAGATTTCAGTGGCTTTCCGGTGCCGATAATACTAAGTGAAAAGATCAAATCACGATCATTGATCGTAATTTTACTCCGTTTTTTGACACACGAAAATTGATGTATTAAAAAGAGGAAGATACGGGACTGCTCACAGCGCTTGGTCCTACTAATCTAAGTGAATGCCCGTAGCGGGTACTCAGTCGCGCACGGCACATTGTTGATCACACAGCTCATTAATTTCAGTGTTATTATGTTTTTTTTGCAATAAATACGCATCAAAATGACTTCTTGTGTAGCTAAACAGTGTTTAAATAATACCAGGAAGAAAAATAAATCACACGGGATCACTTACCAATCGTAAGTACAGTTAAAAAGGTTAATTTGTTGAAAATTACAATAATATTTAATGTTTGCTTCGCCATATTTGTGAGAGCGAGATAGATATTACAAACATGCGTGAGAGACACGATACGCACATATTGCAATGTCATTTCATTCATAATAGTAAACATTCGGCGGCTAGCGCGATTTCGCTTGCACTACAGCGCCGTCTCCTATCGCTGTCCTTGTCCGTCGGTAACTGTAGGTTTGGGACTAGTGATGACACTGAACACAGATGTGTGAGTTTCGGTGCATGTACTCGTGCGCCGAGCCCAGGTTTTCTGATCGCAATGTTAGCGCGTAACGTATCTTCCTCTTTTTAATACATCAATGCACGCGAAGTACAAACAATCGCGTCATCTAGTTAGATTTATATCTGTGTCAAACTGTCTCTGAAATTTGAAGTAATTGTGCAGTTTTTACGCTGATTGACGTCACGATTCTAATTACAAATAGATATATGACCCGAGTTGTATACGAGGTATTGAATCAGAGAGAGTCGTTTCGAGATCAATTTGGAGGTAGGCCAAAGTCGTGTCGCGTTCAAGATGAGATACTGCCACTAAATTGGCAAACACAACCTAATTAGTTTAAGTATATTACTGTATATGGCACAAGCATTATAGGGCGTGCCCAATATGGATTAAACTCACCTGACTTGTTCGTGCTTTTGGATGTAGATCTTATGGAACTGGCCCTCGACTGGCGAGATGATGTCGTTTTTCATTTCCATGGCAACGTGTTGGGGTAGTACCGACAGCAGCAATCGTTCCTACGAAACAACAAAATTAATAATTCTTTAGTTTGTAAGCTCATCCAATCAAAATTATGACATGCTTAATGAATTGATCTTTATTAGACGTTTGGCAATAGGCCGAGCGTAAAAAATGAGTCCAGTAAACTCATAAACCCATAAACTTATCGTCTGCCGACAATAAATGTATTAAAACAAAACATTAATTTGTACGAAACATATTTTTTATAGCGATAAGTCACGTTTTTGGTCAATCTTCAAGTCTCTATAGTTACTACTATATATAGTCAAAGATGTAATTATTAAACATTTTCGTATAATTAATTATGTAAATTCATAATTATTCCTCACATTTCTTCTTGTGCAAAATAATAAAAAAAACAGCCAAGTGCCGAAGGGTTCCCTACTTGGTAAAAGCGGTTTACGATTTATGACGTATTAAAAAAAACTACTTACTAGATCTCGTTCAAACCAATTTTCGGTGGAATTTTACATGGTAATGTACATCATATATTTTTTTAAGTTTATCATTCTCTTATTTTAGAAGTTACAGGGGGGGGGGGCACATTTTACCACTTTGGAAGTGTCTCTCGCGCAAACTTTTCAGTTTAAAAAAAAACGATATTCGAAACCTCGGTATAATTTTTGAAGACCTATCTATCCCACACGTATGGGTTTGATGGAAAAAAAAATGGGTATGGGTAAATGTATTGTTTTTTTTCTATTTTTGTGTGCGGGTCACAGAATACATCTACTTACCAAGTTTAAACAGCATAGTTCTTATAGTTTCGGAAAAAAGTGGCTGTGACATACGTACGGACAGACAGACAGACAGACATGACGAATCCATAAGTGTTCCGTTTTTTGCTATTTGGCTACGGAACCCTGAAAATGTATTTACGACAGGTATGGTAATAAACCTACGGCGTTGAAAATTACTACATTAATAAAATTGAGCCTATACACGCGTAAATTAAGTTTTTTGCGCGGCGTGTACGAGTAATTAGTTTTAAAATAAGCCAGCTATCTGCTACAGAATCTTATGGAGACGTTGCTAATGCTAACATCAAATTGAGATGCGAAGACGACATCAATATAAGTGGAGGTCTCGTGGCAATTTGTTAGTCACTACAACATGGGCGACTAACAACATTTTTATACTAGGTTAAGCAGAATGAATAAAACAATATTGTGAACAGGATTAATGTTAAATCCCGAACCGTGATTTACATATTATTTTCACGTTCTTGTTTACAACATAACGGACCTTCACACTTAAATGCCTTTGTGATAGAGAAGTTGTTATCCGTTTTTATAACCCTGTTGGAAATGTATAGCAGTTTATTTAAATCCACCGTTTCCAGACGCATAAATAAAAATGTTAAATGTCTGTTTGCGGTTTAAAAAATACACAGATCAAGTATTTGCTTCTTTTTAAATTAGACTCATGGCTGTTTGGGAAAATATTCCGGAGTATTTTTATGGGAAGCTTGAACAGAGGTAGATTTTTATGCTGTACTGGTGTTTGTGCACTCAGCGAAATTAAAATGCTTTAAGAGCGGACTCTAGTCAACAGGAATTTGAAAAATAGGTATTTGAAGAAACTATTGCCGTCGCGTCACCTCCAACCTCACCCCGTAAAGTAAGAAAGGGACAACTGCAGCTCAGGCTGATTTTACCTACAAAAACTTTGACTAAAAGACGTTTCGTATTCTGCTGTTTTCTTCATGAAAACTGGTCTGATCTAAAAAATACTTATATCAAAATTTAGAGGAAAAGTATATCTATGCTCCTACGTTCCTTTTTTGTTAAAAACTTATAAATTTTGTCTGAAAGTCTTCTGAACATGGCGGTAAAAACGGGCATTTTTTTCGGATTATTGGATTGTCATATTTCTTTTAGTGATTATGTTTTGGAAAAAAGGAAATGATACAGGCACGTATTAATTAGACCTAGATTTTATGGAAAAAAATCATTGCTCTAGAGGCATTATCCACGAAGAAAACAGCAGAATGTGTTTGTATGGAGAAAGTCTCACTAGAGTCCCCTCTTAACGGGTACATGAATCGAAAAACTTTCAGACGTCATATTTATCTAGTACTAGCTGTTCCACGCGGCTTTTCTCCCGTCAACTGGCTACCTACCTACCCATCTACCCTACATACATTGTTGTTGTGTAACTTAAACCGTTTACGCAACGGAAGCTCTCAAAAAGAAATATTTTGCCCGTTTTTGCAACATTTTTCATTTATGCTCCGCTCCTATTGGTTGTAGCGTGATGTTATATAGCCTATAACCTTCCTCGATAAATGGACTATCCAACACAAAATAAAATTGTAGTAGTTCCTAAGATTAGCACGTTCAAACAAACTCTTCAGCATTATCATAATATCAGATTTAAATCTAACATCATTAAAATTTCCAGTTAAGTGAACTCGACACCTTCACATAAATTATAATCGAGCAAAAACTAAGACAGTGTTACAGGTATAACAAAATAACATGAACGTCTAATATACACATAAGTAACAAGTTCATGATGTGTTCAGTGAGCATCATTATATGCCCAATGAACACGTTGTGGAGTGAAGTCCGAAGTTCTAGTTGTACTTTTTACACTTTCATTCTACCTACTCATGAGTTGAATTAGTAACGGTAATAAACACGTAAACATTGTAATATCAATCCTTTCTCAGAATTATTGCAACACCATGGTAAATAAATGACGTATTGTGACGTCATACATAGTATTCTTTTATGGGACATTGTGGTTAATACATTACACTGTGGTTTTTTTACGGTTCCAAGTAATATCCTGTGAGTTTATATTCCGTGTAGTGCTGACATTCAGGACATTTCAATGAATCAGGCTTTACCTACTCGTATGTTAAACTTTTCGGTGAATCTGTTTTTCCTTCTCAGCTGTATACTTACAATTTCAAACCTTCTAAATCTAAAGCTAAAAAGGAAAAAAAAAAAACAAAAAAAAAATTCACTATATAAGTGTCGATCCGTAGGAACTTGTAGTACTTATCATAATCCCCTACACGATTCACTAAAGCTCAAAAGGTAAAGCCTAACATTAAAAAAAAACGTTTTTTTACCAAGTCATAATAACATCATTTTAAGGCTTACGTAAAAGGTCCCAAGTGAAAGATTTTCACGAAAGAACAGAATAGGAACAATTTTCGGTGGAACCCACCGCTATTTATCACATTTATATCAAGGGCCAAGTGGAAAAATGTATTGCAGAAAATACATTTCCGAAAATTGGTTTTGTGAGAATTACATCGAAAAAGTCGATATAGTTTTCTTTATCATTTGATTGAAGTTATTCTTCTGTAGGCCTTTCGAGATTTTTTCAGGTCGTGACTCGGTAACTTTTATAAGTTTAAACACAGCCCGATGGTCATTGGTGTCATAACAAGCGATTAATTATGCCAAGCGGATGAACCATAGCACCCGACTGTGAACCTATCTATAATATAAAAATGAATCGCAAAATGTGTTGGTAAGCGCATAACTCAACAACGCCTGGACCAATTTGGCCAATTCTTTTTTTTAAATGTTCGTTGAAGTTCAAAGATGGTTTTTACGTATATTTTTTTTTTTTTTGTAGGGTAGTGTAGTGTAGTGAAGGGTAGTGTAGGGTAGGGTAGGGTAGGGTAGTGTAGCGTAGGGTAGGGTAGTGTAGGGCAGGGTAGGGTAGATAGGGTAGGGTAGTGTAGGGTAGGGTAGGGTAGGGTAGTGTAGGGTAGGGTAGTGTAGGGTCGGGTAGGGTAGTGTAGGGTAGGGTAGGGTAGGTAGTGTAAGGTAGGGTAGGTAGGGTAGGGTAGGTAGTGTAAGGTAGGGTAGGTAGGGTATATAAATGTTTGGTGTTTTTATGGCAAAACAAAGTTTGCCGGGTCAGCTAGTTACTAATAAATAAAACTAGCGAACTACATCTTCAAAGCTGAAACTTTTAATAACGAAATGGCCTGAGGTCTAGAAATAAAAGGATCTGTCCAAAACCTATTTGTTCCATGCCATTTAATGTGATGAAACGCGTTCTCATTCTCTTTAACTATACCATTAATAATGTCTATGATCTACATTGACATTATTCGGTTACCTATTGCAGGATGTCGTCGTTTTGACTTTTGGGGATTATGAGGGTTTTCTGGCAGCCTTGGTTCAAATTGGACCTTATTGTACCCTTGTGTCACGCAATTTCATCCGCAGTGACAGACAGGTCCAAATATATTGCTTCCAGGCAGATCTTTCCTGCTTTTTCATTAAAAGCTAATGATGTTTATAAAGCTGCCTATCTTTTTCATGAGTAAAGTTAGAAGACAATATTTTAAACATTCGCTAGTACTTGACCATAACTGTAAAAAATCAATGAATGGAGAGAGATTTTCAAAAGAAGTTTAGGAAGAACTTTGTCTTGTCAAATTTGTGTATAGCACATGATTTCTGTAACAGAGATTTCAACCTAGCTCAGAAGTCAGGGCTTCAATTATTTTGGTTTAAAAATATTTATTGGTCAATCAAAATAATTGATTTGATTGCCCAATAAATTTGACAACCCAGGTGGTGATAGTGACGGTGAGAAAAACTGAAATCCTTCGATAAAGACTGTTCGAGAGTAATTGAATGAAGCATTACCCCTGCAGCAGCAAAATCCAGCGCAATAACTAAAGTTACTTACCAGTTTCTCGTTCTCATCTTCCATGTCCAGCCTGGCTGCTATACAGTTCCTGGTGTCGAGGAAGGCGCGTCGCTGTGCCGTCTCCATTAACGAGTGCATCAGCGCCCCCACCACGTTCACGCACAAAAACACCACCACGTTACCCACCATCTGTTAACAAAACACACATACATTCAGATTTATGTATAGCTACGGTAGGCAAAAAAAATAGGTTAAAATAAACGATGCAGAAGAGATTTATGAATGAAAACTTCAACTCGCTTTAGAAAGCTTATTGTTCCGTAACAATAAATTGAGAGAAGGTAGAAACATAGCAAAAACATAAAGATTTAAGATACTCTTAGCCGGTTACTGAATTCGAAGTTTAGTATTTACAAACTCTGCTTTAACCTGAATTCCTATCAAACTTTGACACCCTTTTAACACAAAATGCTCAATTCAGAACTCCCTCCTGTAGATGATGCCGTGGAAGTGACAGTATTGGACCAACATTTAATTGTACCATAAACTTGAAGAAGAAAACTTTAGTCGCTGTCTGTACCTACTTTATAATGAACGTAGTTCTTTATTTCGTGTAAACATAAATCCGTTCACGCGTATTTAGTTCTTCTTAATTTCTTCCGGGAGCTCCCGTTTTTATACTCTTTTAAGTTAACTGATTCGTTAAAATGTTTCTTTTCGTTTGATTGCCTCATTTTCTACACGAGTGTGAGGAGAATTTACAACTGCTCGACCGACACAGCCAAAAGTGGTTATGTAAAAGTAGGGACACCTTTCAACCGACCGACATCATGAAACTTTTTATTGTGAGGTAAATGGCAGCCTTGAGAACACCATAGCTATACGTTATATTTATTGGAGCAAAAGAAAAGGCAAGAAAAAGTCTGGCTAGGTAATTTTTATACATAGGAGTTTGAAATATCTTCAACAACTGAGACGTGAGTAAATCTTCGAAAGGATTTGCGATAGATTGAAATTCATACCTGTACAGAATACACACAGCACTTACTACAATTTTGACTTACGATCTACCTATGCTGTTTTATGATTATTATTGTTATCTGTGTTTGTTTTTAATTTAATTTTTATCTTATTTTAATTTATGAATGGCAATGATGACCAAATTTTTTGTTTCTGTTTAATTTTGATCATATTTTTTTTTATGAATGGAAATGATGACCAAATTGTTTGTTTTAATTTAATTTTTATCTTATTTTAATTTATGAATGGAAATGGTGACCAAATTGTTCGTTTTAATTTAATTTAATTTATGAATGGAAATGATGACCAAATTGTTCTCACCTATCCTATATTTTAACATGACAGCTACTTATTTAAATAACAAATGTTGGACACTAATTAAAAATGTTAAAATTTGTGTTTGTTTAAGCACAGTGGTTTTGTTTATTTTGTGACACTGTAGCACTTTAAACTATTTATATTGCTGTGCCCTAGCAGGGTTCATGTATGAAACCTTTATATACTTGTAACAACTTTGTAAACTACATGAATGCAATAAATTATTATGATTAGATTGAATTGAATTATTAAACAAAAGTTCCACTAAATTTTAAACACTGCTTTCGGGCACTTTATAGAAGCCTAGTACAGAGTTTGTTCAATTCAATTTGAATAGTTTGAATGCCTCGTTCTTACATAATATGTTCGGACAGTAACGCAGATGTTTTCAATTCGTATAACAAAAGTAGAAACACCTTTCAGCCGGCCGAAATCATGAAACTTTTTATCGTGGGGTACCTAAATGGCAGCCTTGAGAACACCATACCCATACATTATATATATTGGAGCAGAAGTCTGCAAAAGTAATAAGGAAACCGGCCAAGTGCGAGTATGACTCGCGCACAGAGGGTTCTTTCATTAATTATTTTATAGATAGGTTCGAGCTTGACTATATCACCTCATGGTAAGCTATGATGGGTTCCGTATATAAACAGCTACATTCACCAAAATAAATAGGTCACATTACTAACGTTCATACACAATGAAAGCACCAAACATTGCTCTAACGAAAGGATAAAATTAACACTCATCCATTCTTCACTCACATCAATGCTAGAAAATGTTAATTTTACACACTACCTAATAACAAATCGATGCATATCCCGCCATCTAGTGATATTTATTTGAACTAAATTTTCTTTGTTAGCGCTGGGAGCCCGTGCTTATACTTCGGAATTTTAAATATCTCGAACAACTGGGACGTGACTGAATCGTCGAATGAATTTACGATAGATTGAATTGAAATATTTAGCAAAGGTTCTACTGAATTTGATCATACTGCTTTCGGGCCACTCAAAATCCTAGTGCCTACATAGTTTAGTTCAAATCAATTTGAATAGTTTGAATGCTTCGTTCCTATGTTCGGACAGTACAGTTGTAGTCAATTCGTAAAATAAAAGTTGGAATAATTGCAGCCGACAGAACTCATGAAACTTTTTATAGTAAGGTAAATGTCAGCCTTGAGAACACCATACCCATACATTCTGTTTATTGAAGCAGAAGTTATAACAAAAAAGCAAGGCTAAGGAATTTTTATATATTGGAGTTTGAAATAGGTATCTCCAAGAACTGGGACGTGACTAAATCTACGATAGATTGCGAAGGTTTCACTGAACTTCATCAACTACTTTCGGGCCACTCAGAATCCTAGTACCTACATATATTAGTTTTTAGGGTTCCGTACCCAAAGGGTAAAAACGGAACCCTATTGCTGAGACTCCGCGGTCCGTCTGTCTGTCTGTCTGTCTGTCACCAGGCTGTATCTCATGAACCATGATAGCTAGGCAGTTGAAATTTTCACAGATGATGTATTTCTGTTGCCGCTATAACAACAAATACTAAAAACAGAATAAAATAAATATTTAAGTGGGGCTCCCATACAACAAACATAATTTTCGTGCCGTTTTTTGCGATAATGGTACGGAACCCTTCGTGCGCGAGTCGGACTTGCACTTGGCCGGTTTTTTTGAATAGTTTGAATGCCTCGTTCGTATGTTCGGACAGTACACTTGTTGTGAATTCGTAACATAACTAGTTTTACGACAAGCCGTATAAAAGTAGAGACAACATCAAAGCTTGAAATATTGTGGTTTATGACGTTCTGTTCTTCATAACCTTCAAGAATGATACGACAAGCCACTGAAGAAACGTTTCATTGTTATCATGTAAAGGAATTTTATAAAGCGGTACAATTATTGATTTTATGTATGTATGTATTGCATTTTTCCGAAACTGCTTATCGGATCCTGACCATTCTTTTTTATTGGATTAGGTATCACTCAATTAGGGAATACTGCAAGTTTCATCCAAATCGGTTCAGCAGTTTAAGATAAGGAACAACAGAACTCATTAGCGACAAACAGCACGAATGTGTAAATTGAATTATTATGGGTATTATGTCAATCCTTTAGGTAGTTTACTACAGAACTTGCTCAGTTTTAAGTGATAGTGTACTAAAACTCAAAAGAGAGGAATAAAACTTTTTCACAAAAAAATAAACCAACTTTAAAAAGTTTTTGGTATACAATAAAATATACTGTATTTTATTCTACTTCTAACATATAGAAATCTATCGCGTACTGCCAATGCCACAAGCTATTTATCCCGGCAAATCTACAGTTCCTAGGTGTGGAATAGTTTACGGGAGCAAAGCTGCGAGAGAAACCTAGTCTTCACCTTTGTTGAAGGTAAATACATATTTTAAGTCATGTCAATAGGACCTTTTTCCAGGTTGCCTGGAAGAGATCGCGGACTTCGATAAGATCGCCGATTGTTGTTATTTATTTTGAGGTTTCCTTTATGAATACCTAACTTATAATCATAGCGTACAATAAAGTGTACTTACATAAATAAATAAATAGGAATGACATGAAAATATTTTCTTAACCATAATCCGCAACACAGTGTGAAAAATTGTAATCGTTTATAACAAATACCGTCAGGGTATGGCGTACAGTTGCATAAAAAATCGCTCCATTAATAGAGCGCCATCCATCAATGTTCCACTGAAAATTGCCTGTCAAATTGGAAGCAGACCTACCGAGTTCATTTTATTCGATAAATTCGGCTACGAAATCTGTGTAATGGAATGCAACGAAACTGTTATTATTGTATCTGCGAGTATCTGTATGATACTCGAGAGTAGATTGGTTAAAGGCATTATAAGCTACTAGGTGTACCTACCACCCTACCCTGACCTACCCTACCTTCCTACCTACATACTTCTCTACCCTACCTACCTACCCCACCCTACATACCTACCTACACTACCTACCCTACCTTGCCTTCTCTACCCTACGCTACCATTTTTTACCCGACTGCCGAAGGAGGGTAATGTGTTTATCAGTCTATGTATGAATGTATGTTTGTTCCTATATAGCGTTCTAGAGACCAAACGCGTTGGCCGATTTTGATAATTCTTACGTCAATCGATTTGTCATAACCCTGCGAGTGTCACTGGCTACATTAAAATTGCAAAATAGAAAAATGGCGGATTTTGAGCGCCATATTGAGGGGGTCCAATTTTTTTTTCTTCCAAACTTATCTTGTGGGGTATCAAAATGAAGGTACACTTATATGGTAAGGTATACTTATATGTTTAAATGTAGATACTTAATTCTAAAAACAAAATAACAAAAAAAGTTGTATTTTTTGTTTTTTTACATATACGCGAGCTGGCTGACCAAAACCAGATGTATCCTCCGACTGCACAGCATGATTTTCTTCTTGTTTACGTTTGTTTAGTTGGCATTTTAAGCAGTCGGGTCTTTTGTTATTTAAAAAAAAAAAACATGCCTTAGGTAGCCTATGTCCTTCCTCAGGATGCCACTATCTCCTTTAAAATCAAAATCAATAATTTTTATTTCACATAAATGCCTACATGGGCACTTATAAAACGCCTTGCCAAATTTCATTGAATTTCGTTCAGTGGTTTAGGCGTGAAAAGGTAACAGACAGACAGACAGACAGAGTAACTTTCGAATGTATAATATTAGTATGGATTAGTTTCAGTGTAATGATGTCTGAAAGTAAACCTATCAAATTGGTACAAAAAAAAAACCATTGTGAAACAAAAAAAAATACTTATGAAGCGAAATGCGAACGTATACATTTGAAGCGAAGTGCAAACACATTGAAAACAGGAATTCAATTATAAATGGGCTGAAAACACTCGATTCAA
Source organism: Orthosia gothica (assembly GCA_949775005.1). Classification (NCBI taxonomy): domain Eukaryota; kingdom Metazoa; phylum Arthropoda; class Insecta; order Lepidoptera; family Noctuidae; genus Orthosia; species Orthosia gothica. Next base: position 11,355,329 of record OX459049.1, read on the forward strand.
AAGAACTCCGCGAGTGTTGAACAGTACTCGTTTACATAAAACACATACAGAACAGAACAAAAATACTATTAAAATGAGCACGAACCACTTCGGGAAACTCATTAATATAATTAAGTTGTTACGTGCTCCAGCGCCACGGGGAATAAAAGTAACAAGAGAAAAAGTAATTTGTAATATTCTAAGTTATTAAGATTGGATACTTATATTACGAGAGTAATAAAAACGTGGAGTTGATGACGTAGCGATTACGGAGCACCTGCGGAGGGTTGAATGAGCTTCAACCCTAAACACAGATTACGCGAGAGTCTTAATAACTTTTACCCCGTGCGTCATATCCATAGAAATATAAAATAGTCATATCTGAGTAAACGAGTATAATATAATAATAATAATAAAGCCTTTTTATTTCCTATAAACCTTACATATGTAGTTACAATGTATTTCATATTTTCTTAATTCTATGTTAGTAGCTCTATGTTTAAGTGATTCTAATGTTAGTTTTTATTAATTTTATTATCGGAACCCTTTGGTAGGGTATAGGTCTCCTCCCAACTTCTTCCATTTTGCTCTGTCCTGTGCTATTTTTGTCCAGTTTTTTCCTGCCACCGATACTATGTCGTCCGCCCATCGTTTTTGTGGTCTGCCCACGTTTCTTTTTCCTTGTGAGCCGGTCCATTTCGTGCTCTTGAGAGTCCATCGCTGGTCTGTGCATCTCGCTACATGGCCGACCCAGCTCCATTTTAGTTTTAGTGCTTGGTGTAACGCGTCTGTCAGTTTCGTCTTTTTTCTTATTTCTTGACTTCTTGTTTTTTGAATTTTTCTTAGGCGTAGCATGAGTAAACGAGTAAAACGACATAATTATATTGTAACTGTTATAGGCCGCCTTAGCAATGTGGTATAAATTATCAATACATATAATAAATCTGTAGGGTAAGACGTTTTTGTACCTTCATCGAAATATTTTCAAAAAACAATCAGTCAAGGTGTTAAAGGATAACCAACAGAACCCATTTCCAGCATTTTTTGAATTTTTCTCTGTGTGCACGCATCACGTAAAATGTACAAAACCAATATATAACTTTGATACAAATATTTAAGACGACGTAATTTAATGTTGAGGGCTTTGGTGGCCCGGGTCAAGGCTCCGACTTATAGGTCACAGGTCGTGAATTCCCCAGAATTATTTCATCACCACTGCTCTAAAACGGTGAAGGAAAACATCTTGAGGAAACCAACATGTCCTAGAACCAAACATTCGAAGACATGTGACATTCACCAACACGCACTGGGCCCGCGTGGATTAAGGCCCATTCCATCTCTCACAGAGAGAGGCCTATGTCCCAGCAGTGGGAACATTAAAAAGACTGATCATGAATGTTCCTATATCAAGGCAAAGTTCACGCTCTAGAAGGTAAAGCTTATTGCAAGTAAGCCGCCATAAGAGGAATATGACACACCTATTATAACTTTATTGAACCAGTGATCTGTGTGGCCCAGCCACTGAGCGTTTAATTTATTTATAGCGTTTATGAGATAGGCAGCGAGCCGTGCACTACCAGCAGAGTTATGCAAATAGAACCTGTCGCCGCCTGCGTCGCCTCACTCGCCCCCACAACTTGACTCATCTTCCAATTACTAAAATATTCAATGTCAACCATCTTCTATACTTTTTACAGTTATTCAAAATGAGCCGAATAGCTCTGAGCGCTAAACGCCGACGGCGACGTGCCGATTCCGAGATATTTTATTCAAAAGGAAGGCAACACAATGTAAAAGTAAATTAAGATAAAAATATTAATGTATATTTTTGACCTGGTAACGTTCTGGTTTGACTGTAACAATAGCCTGATCCTCTTAAAATTTAAGGGTGAATAATTTCAGTAAATGTCAGAAACATTCAAAGCAGTGTTTTTAAGGACTACATCAAAGCCGATAAGTGTGGAGTAAATACTAAATTATTTTGAACGCAAGAATATTTTTTTAATAATTAGGTAAGCCCTTAACATCTCGTTCCAGCTATACGCCTATCTGATCAAAGATCTGAAAAATCTTTGATATTATTTATAAATAACATCAAAGGTGCGAGATTTAGTCCAAATTAAGTTCCTGAATAATAATTATTTTCTTGTGTTTCTGTGTAAATTGTCCATGCTCATAGTCTCAACAACAAATAATCAATTTCATTTTAAGGCCTTCCACCGCTTGCTTGCGCTTTATTGCCGTAAATGGGTTACATTCTAAAGCGATCCTTCGTAACGGCCAGAAATAAAGGATTGAATAAAAAAAAATGATTCATGTATGTAACATTATTTGTGACACATGGTTTTTTCGTGTAACTAATAGTTTTGCTTTAAAAATTATTAACAACAATATACAGGGTGTCCCAGAAATCGACGTCAAGCCGTAAATGGGTGATAGACCAAGTTATAACAGTTCTCAGAAAAATATAAAAAAAAAACTATCTCATGTTTTAAAAAAATTATGTTCACTTTAAAAATTTACTAAAAAAATCAATCCCTGTAATGGTTCTTTAACTCCAATTGCTACAAATCCCATAGTTTATCAATTTTTTTTATTATTATGTAATCTTGAATAATGCTTGTGTAGATTTTTGCCTAAAATTTAAAGCCAACTCCTCCTACTTAGAAGAAAATTAAACTTTTTCAAAACCAAATTATTCAAATTTACTGTTTCGCCCAACTTTAACTGACTGTACTGAAAAAAAAATGTACTACGCTAGTTTGGCAAGTAACATGAAAAATTGGCGCATTTAATAAGGATTCAAAAATGGTGTAACACTTGCTAGATTACGTTTTCAATAATTGGTCAATTTTTTTTTTGTAAATAATATCGGTTTTTACCCAAAATGTCCATACTTCCTTAAAATGACTTTAGCTTACCTAAAGCTTTGCTAAACTCCGTTTCTAGTTCGATAGAGACGGAGAGAGTCATTTTACGAAGTGTGAGCGAGATAAGAAATCGAAATTTTACGTAATTTAAGAGCAAAGTTATGATAGTCACTCAACCTTTTTACTTTAAGTCAGGACCAGATTTCTCATCTTAGAAAAAAAAAACAAATTATCAGATTTTTTTTTTTTTTATTACAATAAATGTTCAAACTGCCTTCAGCACGACATCTTCTTAAAAAAGATCTGGTTATTTTCCGGGCAAATCTTCCCCTGTTTACAAAGACAACGGCTTCCGTTATTCTTTCCCGCAGCTCGGCTAAATTCGCTATTGTTTTTGAGTACACTTTCTCTTTTACCGCTCCCCAGTAAAAAAAAACTAGGGGATTTAAATCAGGCGAACGGGGTGGCCACAAGATTGTCCCACCGCGCCCTATCCACCTGAGCGGGTATTCTTCATCAAGATGTTCTCTTACTAAACGGGCATAATGCGCTGGGCAGCCATCTTGCTGGAACCACATTTCCCTGTAAACGTTCAGTGGCACGTCTTCTAATAAATCTGGTAAAGTATTTTGAAGAAAATCCAAATAAACTGCGCCATTCAAAATCTCTGGCAGCTCAAAAGGTCCAATTAAATTGCCATTTAGTATCCCGGTCCACATGTTTACTTTAAATCGATACTGTGACTTATCTTGCCTCATCAAATTTGGATTTTCTACATGCCACTCGTGCAAATTGTGCAAATTCATGTAGCCATCTTTTTTAAATGTTGACTCATCGGTCCATAAAATCTTCTCTAAGAATCGAGGGTCTTCTCTGTGCCTTTCTAGCATCCTTTGGCAAAACGCAACTCTGGGAGCGTAATCCCGTGGCAGCAATGATTGTACTCGCTGTACATGATACGGGTGGAACTCGTTCTTTTTTAAGATTCGGTGGGCGGTACTCTTAGATACACCTGTGCTTGTTTCGATTCCACGTACAGAAGCACTTGGGTCTTCTTGGACTGCTTGTAGTACGACGTTTTCGTACGGATTACGATGTCTTCCTTCACCATGTACTTGGTTAGGGAATCGTCCCTCTGATAGTGAACGGTGCACATTAATAAAAACTCGATGATCTGGGTGACGATTGTTCGGGTACCTCTCACGATAAAGTCTAGCGGCTGCATTGGCATTGCATCTGCATTCCCCATAAACGAGGTGCATGTTCGCATATTCCAATGCAGTGTACACAGCCATGGTAGTACTACACAATCACAGGATCAGCAACAGTCCAGAGTAAAGCACAGGTCGTCAGAAAGAGGAATTAAACAGTCCAAATCACAAGCAATTAAGTCCAGAAAACAACGCAAAAAGTGGTAAGTACGGAATCAACATGAACGAATACGGAGATGCGCAGTAAACAAAGCAGCGTAACGTACTGATTTGTAATTGTGTGTGCGTCTGCGCTTACAAAACAGAACAATAACTACTGCTGTCTCATTCGCACTCATCGGTAAATTGTATCTCCGTTCCATGATAAAGGTTGTGTCACTGATAAAGGTGGCGTCACTCTCTGTCTCGCTCACACTTCGTAAAATGACTCTCTCCGTCTCTATCGAACTAGAAACGGAGTTAAGCAAAGCTTTAGGTAAGCTAAAGTCATTTTAAGGAAGTATGGACATTTTGTGTAAAAACTGAGACTATTTACAAAAAAAAACTTGACCAATTATTGAAAACGTAATCTAGCAAGTGTTACACCATTTTTGAATCCTTATTAAATGCGCCAATTTTTCATGTTACTTGCCAAACTAGCGTAGTACATTTTTTTTTCAGTACAGTCAGTTAAAGTTGGGCGAAATAGTAAATTTGAATAATTTGGTTTTGAAAAAGTTTAATTTTCTTCCAAGTAGGAGGAGTTGGCTTTGAATTTTAGGCAAAAATCTACACAAGCATTATTCAAGATTACATAATAATAAAAAAATTAGATAAATTATGGGATTTGTAGCAATTGGAGTTAAAGAACCATTACAGGGATTGATTTTTTTAGTAAATTATTAAAGTGACCATAAATTTTTAAAAACATGAGATAGATTTTTTTTCGTATTTTTCTGAGAACTGTTATAACTTGGTCTATCACCCATTTACGGCTTGACGTCGATTTCTGGGACACCCTGTATTTGTTCTCTACTTTTGGATACTCCTCCAAAACGACTTGGATGTTTAAAAATATTTTTACACAGAAAAATTGATCGCTAGAATTTATTCATATGTAAATCAAAGAATATTTTCCATACAAAACTGGCCAAAAGGTAGTTCAATATTGATATTCTGGCTCCGAGCAAACGCACGGCCAGTACTGCCTTAACATACGAAATTACTAATCGTTTTAAAGCCAGCAAAGGAACCCTAAAACGATATGACAAACGAAATGGAGCGACAGCTCCTCCCATCAAGTGTACCTGTCTATTATGGAACATGATCGACCGTTCCACAACACTAGTCAGTTTGACAAGAAAGCTCACCTGTCAGACTGCATTACGTGAAATTGTAAATGGCCGCGATCAAGCCACGAGACAAGACGTGTTTATTAGCATGCTGTGTGTACCGGGCCTGCAAACACTTTCTGATGTACTTAATGATAGCAGGACAGGTGAAGGATTAATGTTGAAAGCATGATTTCTAGTTGAAATAGGCCAATTATTGATTTCTTATCTAACCACTTGAATAGGCAAAGTTATTAGGCGTAACGTAAATCTTATGACATGCGGATAGACAAAGTTGAAAAATATTTAAAAATAACAAAAAACCCGACTGCTTAAAAAGCCAACTATAAAGACGTAAACAAGAAGAAAATCATGCTGTGCAGTCGGATGATACATATATTATGCGCGAGCTGGCTGACCAAAACCAGATGTATCCTCCGACTGCACAACATGATTTTCTTCATATTTACGTCTTTTTAGTTGGCTTTTTAAGCAGTCGGGTTTTTTGTTATTTTTTTATTTTTTTTATTTACCACTTTTTAGTTATTTTTTTTAGAATTAGCTACATTCAAACATATGTTATATATATTTTTATAATCACCTCTTAATACCCTTCATGTTGATACCCCACACGATGGGTTTGGCAGAAAAAAAAAATTAGGGCCCTCACAATATGGCGCCCAAAAGCCGCCATTTTTCTATTTTGCAATTTGAATGTAGCCAGTGACACTCGCAGGGTTAAGACGAATCGATTGACGGAAGAATCATCAAAATCGGCCAACGCGTTTTGTCTCTAGAACGCCACATAGGAACAAACATACATACATACATACATACATACTTACATACATAGACTGATAAACACATTACCCTCCTTTGGCAGTCGGGTAGAAACAGCGCGGATCTAAAATCCATGGACCAGAAAATGATAAATCAGTCAATGCCTGTCGTGCTCACGGTGTGAAACCGACCGATCGAAATATAGGAATTTGCATCAGGTATTATTCGAGCGTTGACGTTGCAATCCATTTCGGCTACATCCGATGTAAATATATTTTTCAGCACATTGAAACCATTTGAATACAAATTCAGTGTGAATGCATGACGTGCGCAGGAAAAAACGTGAACAAATATTTGAGCTTTACGAATAGAAAGTCTAGAATTAAGTTTAGCGTTGTTTGTTAGAGAGTAATCGGGATGATTATGTATTGAGCATGTTCAATGGAGTGACAGGAGTGTGACCTGACAGTGTGGATAACGAGCTACACTGAATAAATTTCACGCACATCGCTGTATAATACATTATTATTATGGAAATGCGCGGTGAACTCGCTCCGAGGAGACATGTTCCGCAAATGTGTTTTGGCTTCCCCTTGAGGCTGAGCGGTGACACTGGAGCGACCTCGACTGCCCAACGAATAAGTATTTTATACACAAAACAACAAAGATAACACGGTAGACACATAAGGATTTTCTTTACGAAATCTGAGTCAAGATTCTTGGTAAAAGGTAGACAAGGCACAATCATAAATTCTTAACGGAACATTTTATGTTGAATTTGTTAAAACAATAATTATGTATTCTTCGTAATAATATCCCATGTTTAAATATTCATACATGCTAATTAATTATGTTGCTAACAGCATATTTTTTTTATTTTTTGTTAAATGTTTGTTTTATTTAGCATTTATCAGAGGAATATGAAATTGTATTCATGTTCGAAGTATGATGTTAAAGAATAACGTTACAGTTTTAACGGTAATAGTACATTACAGCAGAATCCAGTAAGTAAGCCTTCCTGGCCGAGTATGAGTTAACCGGACCGAACCGCAGGTGAGGTCCGGTTATATACGAGGCCAGGATGGCTTTCTTACTGGTTGAGGTTTGTATAATGCTTTTCTCAAAAATGAAAGAAAGTTTAACAACAAATTCGTTTAATTAATATTGAAGGTTACATTCATATTAGGGCAATTACTGATAGATATTGTGATCGATTTACCGGGGGCATTTATATTTGTTTGTTGTACATCTTGATTAACGGACTCTTTAATCCAACATGATTTATAAACTGAAATGACTAAATACAAACATAAAATCCCACACTATACTTCTACAACATTACTAAGTACAAAACGCAACGTGCATACTTTTTCTGCGTCGCGTTATGTGTCACAGACCCATAAAAAAAAAAAAAAAAAAAGTGTCACAGACAATAAAATGGATGTTTAAGGCTCCAAAATATATTATGTATCTCATAAAATGTCATACCAAAAAGAGATAGATATATATTTGGAGCCTCCCTCTAACCATGTTATAATGGCTAAACTCTAATCTGTGTCTGGTACTATGTTTTTTTTTTCTAAGCAGATCTAAAGAGGATGACCTAAACCGTGCGAAGCCATAAAAAAAAAAAGGGATGAAGGATGACCAAGTGTCCAGTAAGTAAATTACATACTTACTTACTGGACAGTAGGAGATTCCAAATTTAAAATCTCGCTTCTTACCGGACAGTTGTGAATAGTCTCCGGTAGAGTTCACTTTCTGGATACTTTTTAGAGATGTTATGTCAACATTACATACCATTTTTGAGAAATAGTACATTACAGCAGAATCCAGTAAGTAAGCCTTCCTGGCCGAGTATGAGTTAACCGGACCGAACCGCAGGTGAGGTCCGGTTATATACGAGGCCAGGATGGCTTTCTTACTGGTTGAGGTTTGTATAATGCTTTTCTCAAAAATGAAAGAAAGTTTAACAACAAATTCGTTTAATTAATATTGAAGGTTACATTCATATTAGGGCAATTACTGATAGATATTGTGATCGATTTACCGGGGGCATTTATATTTGTTTGTTGTACATCTTGATTAACGGACTCTTTAATCCAACATGATTTATAAACTGAAATGACTAAATACAAACATAAAATCCCACACTATACTTCTACAACATTACTAAGTACAAAACGCAACGTGCATACTTTTTCTGCGTCGCGTTATGTGTCACAGACCCATAAAAAAAAAAAAAAAAAAAGTGTCACAGACAATAAAATGGATGTTTAAGGCTCCAAAATATATTATGTATCTCATAAAATGTCATACCAAAAAGAGATAGATATATATTTGGAGCCTCCCTCTAACCATGTTATAATGGCTAAACTCTAATCTGTGTCTGGTACTATGTTTTTTTTTTCTAAGCAGATCTAAAGAGGATGACCTAAACCGTGCGAAGCCATAAAAAAAAAAAGGGATGAAGGATGACCAAGTGTCCAGTAAGTAAATTACATACTTACTTACTGGACAGTAGGAGATTCCAAATTTAAAATCTCGCTTCTTACCGGACAGTTGTGAATAGTCTCCGGTAGAGTTCACTTTCTGGATACTTTTTAGAGATGTTATGTCAACATTACATACCATTTTTGAGAAAAAGCTATTTACCAATTACTGAAAACTTTTCGGATGCTATGTATATCATGATTAGGGCTTTCAATACCGGTATCACGGGTCCGGATCCCGTAATACCGTAATCACGGATATATATTGGTATTTTTAACAAACCTTTACATAATAATAAGAAGTCTTTAATAAAAAAAAATTAAAAGAGTAACCATAGAGTTTCTTGCCGGTTCTGCTCCATAGGAATCGACCAACCCGAACCGTGCACATTTTGTCGACGTTTTATAAGTGCCCATGTAGGCCTATGTGAAATAAAAATTATTGATTTTGATTTTGAATATTGTACTTGGCAAAGTCTTTGTGTAATGCCTACGTGCAAAATGTCTAGATATTACGTTCCTAATTCCAAGTCCTATAATCTATCAATACCAAATTGTTATACTAATAAAAGAGTTTTGTATTATTATGTTCAGAAAGTAACCTTAATAAAGACTGAATCGAAAATAAAAACACGTATTTTAATCCTAACCGAACTTGTGTTCAATACCGTGTTCACGGTATTGATCACACTAATACCGGTATTGAGACCGGTATTGATACAATCCGGTATTTGAAAGCCCTAACCACGAAGCCTTGGGACAGCCTTGACACTGTAAACTGCAGCGATCAGGATTAGCATACAAGCAGTTGCTGACACCGTTCTCATAATACCCTGTTCCGGCGTCCATTAGTCGAATGATAGCGGATCTATTCAGTGCGGAAACCCAAGCAATGAGTAATAAGCACTTAGCTTAATCTACAGTACGTTAATACAACTTCAATCGTCTGCAGAGCCAGAACTCTTCTACCAACAATTCATCATCTGCCTAGCCTTTTCCCAATTGTTGTTGGGGTCGGCTTCCAGTCTTACCGGATTCAGCTGAGTACCAGTGTTTTACACGGAGCGACTGCCTATCTGACCTCCACAACCCAGTAACTGGGTAACACGGTACCTCTTGGCAAGACTGGTGTCAGATCTCAAGCTTCTGACTACTCGTAACAACTGTCAAAGATCTTCAAATGACAGCCGGGACCAACGGCTTAGCGTGCTTTCCGAGGCACGGAGGAAACTCGGTATGTTGAAAATGGTCACCCATCCACGGACCGACCTCGCCAAGCGTTGCTTAACCTTGAAGATCGACCCGTGCGGCTGTTATTATTTAGCCACGAGCTCCTCTCCTTCTACCAACAATTACGTTCGGAAAATAAACAAGGCACCTTATTTAAAATCTAGATGAAACGCAAAGCCCGCTAAGGTCATGCCTGCTGAACATTTGTTACAGTTCACGATATCAATCATGTGTTATTGCCAGCCCGTTCACTTACATAACGAAGAACATATTTTGATGTAGTAGATAACTATAATAACAGAACCACATGTAAAATACGATGAATAATAATGATTGGTAATTTAAATTGTAAAGTGCAAATCAAATTGAAGTGTCTGTTTACGATATCGGGATGAATGGCCAGACGTTTAGGTTAAATAGATAAGCTTTTTGCGAAGACTAGACTAAACACAAAAACTATTAGAGAGAACTGAATTTGCGTATAAATGGGACTGTCAAGAAAATACAATAAATAAATGTAACAACTTTAGGAAGGAAACAACAGTTTTGATAATACCAAATTACCACTTACAAACGTGTGATATTGGTAATGAACTTACCCCTGACACATTGACAACACAACACAACATACTTAATGTTTATTGTGCCCACAATAATAAAGGACATGTTTATGAAGTTGCACAAAGGGCGGTCTTATCGCTATGAGCGAGCTCTACCAGACAACCTTTGGGTAGACAAAATTACGTGAATGTTTTGTCACAGTATAAATATGGACGAACAGTACGGAACCTACCTACAAACGCTCGAAATGGCGCACTCACACAAATATGCGTAACTACTAGACCCCTAAGCCGCTCGCACTACTGACTGACAGCATCGCGACAACCGCTTAGGCGCAGGCACAGAACAGATAAAAGAGATCTCTTTTATCTGTTCTGTGGGCCAGGCCACAGAGATATGACGTCGGGCGCGGACATGGTACGGGCGGCTTCCTATTCCATTCTAATTTCAAACAAAATGTATGGAAATAAAGCGCAATTTAGGACACACGATATGTCGTTGCTCGGACGTGGTTATGACGGGACATTTCGACGCCCGCGCCTGATCAAATTGCGCTTTATTTCCATGCATTTAGTTTGAAATTAGAATGGAATAGGAAGCCGCCCGTTCCATGTCCGCGCCCGACGCCATTTCTATGTGGCCTGCGCCTTAGAGGTCTCGTCGATGCGCATGTTTGAGTGAGTGTGTCGTTTCGAGTGTTTGTAGGTAGTTTCCGTACTGTTCTTCCATATTTATACTGTGGTTTTGTTGTGCAAGTGTCTTATTTACTGTGGTGTTACCATCGAATACAATGGCACAGATTCCCACCCTACCACACCCCATCGCACTTAAACTCCTATAACTTACAGTAATCGTGTTCAGCAACATTTATTAAACAGGATGAAGGCAATAATAAGCACTCAACCATAGCAAATCGCACCTAATTCTACCTGCAAGTTGGCTGATTGATTTATACAAACCAGATGCTACAGGCGTAGTTACGACGTAGTAAATAACCATACTATCTGTCAAATAATATGTTACTGTCTTACAATAATGTTACGTGTTCGTGATTTTGGCCATTGGTTTTCAACCGGCGATGTTGAATAATTGTTGAACTTCTACAAGGTGTTTTTTTTTATATCCCTTAATCTTGGGTATGAATGAGATCAAATCTAAGAATCAACTGGCATATGAATTATTATTCTTAAATAATAATAATAATAATAAATTAATAATAAATTGTTTATTAGCTTCAAAATTTTACAAAAGTCGTGAAACCCTGACCCCTGAGCTAGGTAACAGCACCTGTGTTTCAGGGGCCAGTGATCTCCTCCGTTATGTTACATAATTATAATTAGTGAAACACAATTGTAATCCAGACAAGTATTCACTAAATATCCCAGACTAAAATCAAATCATCATTATGATCCGAAATTTCAACAAACTCAATAATAAAATTAAAATCAAAAATAGAATTACAATCAGAATTAAATTCACAATGAGAATTAAAATTATAATCAAACTCAAGTTAAAATTAATTACACTCTAAGTCAAAGTCAAAATTAACAGTAAAATTTCAATCACAATCCAAATTAAAAATAAGGTAAAATTTAGTCAAAATTAAAAATAAAATAAAATAAAATCATCAAAACAAACATAAAATCATAATCAAAACCAAACTCAAAATTAAAATCGAAGTCAATATTGAAACGATAATTAAAATCACAATGAGAAATCAAAATACAATCCAAATTAAAGTCAAAATTAAAATAAAAACATATTTTTTTTTTTTTAGGTTTAATACCCAATCAAAATGAAAGACAAAAAGAAAAAAATAAAAAGTAAATAAGATCGCAATTATAATAAAATGAAGTCGTCAAAAACATAGTCCAATTTTATTAATAGTAAAAAAAGTGTGAATGTGTATGTGTTTGTGTGTGTGTTTGTTTGTGTGTTTGTGTGTGGGGCATAACCAGTAGTTTTCTCTGTTAATTTGATTGCAATACGTTTTCGGTTTCGAAGTAGTCCAGGGACAGTAGCCAATTCTTTACCCTCATCTTTGTTTCCCTAGTCGTGAGGGGATTAATACTGAGGACCCTGTTTAATTTTTCGTAAAGAAAGGTAGCAAGATATACCTGTTGTCTCCTAGCAGACTCCGTGTGGCAGCGCACTGGTAAGCAAACGTTTGGAACGGTGCGTTTCCTATATAGCTGAACATCATAAGGCGTTACAATATGCTGCTTGGTGACAACCTGCAGAATAAAATTCTGTCTCACCGTAAGTACGCCGCACTTTTCGTATAATGCCTTGGTGGGAAATCTAAACGGCCTGAAGGTCATGACTTTAAGTAGGGATCTTTGGGCACGTTCAAGGTGTATCATAAAAGTCTTACATCCACCACCCCATACAGCAATACAATATCCCAGGACCGACTGTACGAGCGCATAGTACACTGTGCGAAGGAGTTCGAAATTGGCCACGTGCCTTAGTTTTTTAAATGCCCAAATAAGTTTCCTTACACGCGTTGTGGTGACATCAATGTGCTGCCGCCAGCCAAGCCTTTCATCTACCATCACACCAAGGTATTTAACATGCGTAGACTTAGAGATTGCTGTGCATGGGCATTCCACTGATGTCAAATTGCAAACATGTAGTTTAATATCTAAGCTTATTGGTTTAATTTTACTGAAAGTAAATTGGAGAAATGTTGACATAGAAAGGTTTAGGGTGAGCCGGTTGGATCTTAGCCAATGGCCTACTTTATGCAGTCCCAACTCAGCCATTTTTTGAACTTCATCCCAGGTACCCCCATGAAAAACTAAAGCCGTATCGTCAGCGTAGGTAAATATATTACCGTTTATTAGTGGCAGCTGACATAGGTCATTTATGTAAATCAAGAAGAGACTCGGGCCGAGTATGCTGCCTTGTGGGACGCCATAGGTAACCCAGGCATCGGAGCTAACATGATCTTTGATTTTTACTCTTTGCGTGCGGTCGGTAAGAAAATCTTTAAAAATTCTCAAAGCAGTACCGCGTATACCAATCTTCTCCAACTTGCACACAAGGAAGGGAATCATGACTGTGTCGAAAGCCTTGGCCAGGTCCAGAAATATGCCTACACATTTCTCTTTTTGGTCTAGCTTAAGTGTGACGTGATCTACTAGTTTACTTACGGCATCTTCAGTGCTTTTGCCCGACCTAAAGCCAAACTGGGAATCAGAAAGTATATTATTGTGCTGCAAAAAGTTTGTAAGCCTATTGTTTAATACCTTTTCCAATATTTTCGACATGGTCGTAAGGACAGAAATGGGCCTATAATTTCCAACATCATCCTTCCTCGCCCCCTTGTGGACAGGAGTAATAAGGGACTTTTTGAATACCTTTGGAAAAACACCCTGACTCAGACAGATTTCAATTAATTTAGTCAGATGGGGGACTATGATATGCCTAGCAATTTTGAGAAATTTGGCTGGAATAGAATCCCAACCAGTAGCGCAGTCAATTCTGAGGTTCATAATTAATGTATCAATTTCGGCTTCATCTGGTGGAAGCAAAACTATAGAATTTGGGACAGGGGTTATCTCAAAATTATAATCACTTTGTGGTGGTACAATTTCATCCGCAAGCAGTTTACCAACATTGGAGAAGTAGGCATTAATATCATTTACAACATTAGAACTACTTTTCTGAGGGACCAAAAGGTGGTCCCCAACGGATTTTTGCTTTGATGAGTTGATTATGGATTTGACAGCATTCCATTTATCCTTACTACAATTTGCGTTTTCTAGCAAAGATTTCTCATAGCTTCTCTTTAACTTTCCCAAAAGATTATTGCAAAAGTTTCTGTACCTTTTGTAAGTCAGATTAGCAGATTCATTTTGTGGATTTTTTGTGGCTAATCTGTGAAGCTTATCCCTATGGCGAACACATCGAAGTAACCCAGTGGTGAGCCAGGGTTTAAGCAATCTTTTTCTACAGGGCCGTGAAACTAATGTCGAATGTTTCGTTAGAGCACTTGAAATATGTTCAATAAAACTGGTGGCGGCATCATTTGCATCTGCGTCATCGTTGACAAATGAGAAATCAACAGTCTGCAATTGTGCAAGAGCAGCCTCATAGTCAATTTTCCTGTACACATTGTTTCCGTTAGCGTAAGAGCCTGAGCAAGAAAGACATAAGAGGACAGAGGCCGAAATCTTTTGTTTTTGCTTTTTTCATACATTGATGCAATTTTTTATTGAAATAAATTAATTTCCTTTTATGATATCTTCGAAACTTTGCATTTTTGGACCACATACTCGAAGATTTTTTTGTATTATTTTTACCCGGTTGCAAGGAAAGGGTTATGTTTTTCGTGCGTATCTTTTATGTATTCATGTTTGTATGTATGTAATATTCTTTATTACCTCGTATCTTTCAAACAACTTGACGTATTTTTATAATTAAGACATCGATAGATAGGCCTTGGCTGCCCAAGTGTTTTTAGATAAGTGCCGTTAAAAAAAGATATATGGCGGATTTTAGGCGCCATATTGTATGTACAGGATGCAATTTTTTTTTCTTCGAAACCCATGGAAGCCGTGGGGTATCAAAATGACGGGTTTTAGAGGTGATTACAAAAATATATACCACTTATATGTTTAAAAGTCATTCGAAAACAAAAAGTATAAGTAACTAAAAAGATTTTAAAAATAAAAAAAGTTGATAAAATCAAAAAACCCGACTGCAAAGACGTAAACAAGAAGAAAATCATACAGTAAAATCGGAGGATATTTATAGTTTTGGTCAGCCAGCTCACAAATATGTATCCTCCGACTGCACAGCATGATTTCCTTCTTGTTTACATCTTTGTAGTCGGGTTTTTTTTATTGCATCAACTTTTTTTTTTTACTTCGAGAATATAACCCTAGAGTTATAGGATATAAAAAAACACCATGTACATAAGTCAAAATTTGAACATGAGACAGCTCGCTACAGTTATAACTGAGCTAGTGAGCTTAGAACTTAATTGCGTGTTACCTGAATAATTGTAAGCGCACATAATGCTTCTACGTAAACGGTTCCCCTAGTCGACGGCACGACGAACTATTTTGTGCGCGAGGTTAAAATGCATGTTATCCCATCCGACAACGTGTGAAAGAGATAGACGCTGTGATGACCAGTAACAAGCTAGTTCGCGTATACAAATTAGCACTTTTGTAAGTTTGTAGCGAAATGGATGATGACTTAGGACGAAAACAGGCGCGCGAAATTTTATAATCAGACCTTTGGGAGTCTAGATATCATGAAAAAACTACTAAATGTTTATTTTCAAAATAAATTATTTGCATTGTTGAAGTAGTAATTTATCCCTGTATGGTGGCCGTTTTGCAATTTTCCTTCTTCGGATGGTATTTATTTTCGCCCAAGATGCCTTAAAATTAGTGTTGAAATGTGGAACTTTCGACGCTCATAATTTCTAATATATCTATTTTTTACTTTTTTGTTTCTATACAGGGCTAGATAATGATGAGACAAATTGATACAATTTTTTATTTTGAACGTACATCGGCAAACAGTGCAGTAATCGCCTGACTACGTTTGTATGGAAGAATGATCGACTAGTGTAACCTTAATTGTCTTTTACGACACCCACAAAAAGACTATGTTATGGCCGCACTGAATATCTCAAATTAAAGCATTACTGTACCACAAATGTATCGCACTTTTCCCGTCCATCAAACTATTGTTCAACGTGTCACAATGTTTATCGGAAGTCTGTTCTGATTTAAATGGCGCCCGTTTTATAGATCGTCGTTTGATTAATTTCAAACAAAAAGCTTTTATGCCTTCAGTATGATGGACGTAGCCTTCGTCAATATTTATAAGTGAGTCTATTAATCTACTGAGCCAATCACTGTGATACGGCCCTTCAAAGTTTTCAATGTCTTTTTATTCATTACTTTTCACTTTTGGAAATAGATATAGAACATGTGGCTATTTTATTACCCAAGAATAAGTTACTATGAATCTTCTTACTTATTATCACACTAATCTATAACTATACCTTCTTATAAGAGGAAAGATTTGTATTTTTGCATGTAACGAATAAACTTAAAAACTACTGGACCGAATTTAAAAATTATTTCACCGTTGGGAAGCTACACTATCCCCGGGTGGCAAGGCTACTTATTATCCCTGTATTCCCACGGGAATGGGAACTACGGGGGTGAAACCGCGAGGCGTCCGCTAGTAATATTATAAAGGAGAAAGTTTGTGAGTGTGTGTGTGTGTGTGTTTGTATGTTTGTTACTTCTTCACGCTCAAACGGCTGGACGGATTTGGATGAAATTTGGCACAGAGATAGATTACTGTCTGGAATAGCACATAGGATACTTTTTATTCCGGGAATATATTCCCAAGGGATAATTTTCGAAATTCACGCGGGCGAAGCTTCTGGCAGAAGCTAGTATCTTAATTCTTAATAATATTATAAATGCGAAAGTTTAGATGGATGGATGTATGTTTGTTACTCAATCATGCCAGAATGGCTGAACGAATCTATTTTATTTATTTATTTTATTTTATTTTATTTTTATTATCGGTAGGCTCGCGTTTGACCACTACCTCGCCTGATGGTAAGCGATGATGTGGCCTACGGTGAAGCACGCTTGCCTAGAAGAAACCTATTCACTCTTGACTTAAAGACCCCAAGGTTGTAGCTATCAGGAAACAAAGACTCCGGAAGGGAATTCCACTCCTTAGCTGTGCGCACAATGAAAGTATTAGCAAAACGCTTTGTGCGTATGGGTGGGATGCCCACCATGTACCGATGGCGCATGGCCGTACGTCTTAATTAAACAGACAAACAGACAATAATCGTAATTTGATAGATAGAGAGATTATAGTCTGAAATTGCACGTAGGCTACTTTCATCCCGTTATAATGTTCCTTTGGGATACGAAAACACTTGCGGGCGAAGCCGCAAGCATAAGCTAGTATCATCTACATAATCCCATTTCTATGAAAAACCTTTGGTGGAGTCTGCCAACGGATAATATTATCCTTGACAGCTAAATTGACTCAGTGTATAGGTTTTCTCTTGTCATCTCTAGTCAAGTTCAATAACCCCGGCAAAATAAATATTGGCATGGCAAGCCGTAAAAGTATTTGATCTAAGCCTAGGCGTCTGGTGAAGTGGCGACCTACGTGATTTGTGTAAAAATGGGGTAACATGGTGAATACAGATAGCGTAGATCTCTAGACTAACCTAGACTGGTGGTTGCACTGCAAGGCCTCAGGCAGCTTTATCTTGGACATCTTTAACAGCTGCTTTTTAACCGACTTATCAAACCGGAGGAGGTTCTATGTTCGACTTTATATATTTTTTTTTAGTGTATTTTCATCGATTTCTCCGTCAATTGTGGACCGTTTTTGAAAATAATTTGTTTGAAATAGTATGTTCCCAAATTGCTCCCATTTTAATTTGGTGAAGATCTGATGAAGAACTTGGGAGATACTTATCAGAACTCTTCAATAAATGACGACAAATTTCTCGGGTTTTGCTGCAATCGCATGTCTGTTTTTTGTTAATACCATTTCATAACATAACATCACGCCAGTATGCTCTAAGGGTACGCAGATGTGTACAGTTCACCTTGGTACCCACTCATTTCACCGGTTATGTTATTCGGCTAATCTATTCTGGCATTATAGGTACCTTACTAAAGAACTTGCCTATTAGGTACAACTGAAAAGTGAAAAATAAAAAATCTTTTTTACAAAAAAACTACCGACTACCAAATAAAAACGCTGCAAAGTGAAAAATAATTTTCTTTTTGGATGTCGGTATATTTGCACACAGATTTGGAAGTCGGTAGGGTTTTTTTTGTAAAGAAGATTTTTTATTAGAAAATATCATTGCCAGAAAGCCATTTTAATGCTGTTTGCACTAATGCAAACGACAAGCTTTATGTTCAACTCAGCAAGAACGACCGCTTCTGATGTGTTTTTAACGAGACGGCAACATGAAACTATGTAAATAAATTCAGATTATTATGTACAACACATGAAAACTTCACAAATAGATGAACAATAAACGCTCCGTTTTATTGCATTTTTATTACGCAAAAATTTCTAAATGTCCTTCTAAACTTAGATTCGTTCCGACTTAGAATTTCACATCGAATTTATCTTGGTAATAAACTTCGAAATCCTATGGAGCTTATTAGTCGTACAATGTAGCTATATATATATATCTAATAGCTCTGATTTACATATTTGCGTCTAAGACATGTAGTGTTCTACATTTGAGGGTAGATTGAGGAATATGCCAAGTTTGTTTAGACGGCAAGGATGACGTAATCTTCGCACGCGAGCACAGCAACCCTGGAGTGAGGCATAATAAGCGGCCCCACGGTGGGCGCCAAGAGGGCAAGGCTACGACCTCCGTACGGTTTCGAGCTATGAGGAGGAAATCGTGCAGTTATTTAAATCTAAATTATAAGGCAACGACTTTACATGGTAACTCAATTCAATTGAAGTTCTATTTTAGGAGCCACTTCCATATTCAGTAAGTCATGCTTTCATAAGTGGTCCAAAAAACATAATAACTTGGTTGAATTGAAACCATACATATCTTAAAGATGGGTTTATTATAGAAAAGCTTGGATCCAAAAACCAGATCCATGTTACTTTATAAAAAAAAGGGCCAAGTGCGAGTAAGACTCGCGCACGAAGGATTCCGTACCATTATCGCAAAAAACGGCAAAAAAATCACATTTGTTATATGGGAGTCCCACTTACATATTTATTTTATTCTGTTTTTAGTTTTTCTTGTTATAGCGGATACAGAAATACATCATCTGTGAAAATTTCAACTGTCTAGCTATCACGGTTCATGAGATACAGCCTGGTGACACACGGACAGACGGACGGACAGACAGACGGCCCGCGGAGTCTTAGTAATAGGTTCTCGTTTTTACCTTTTGGGTACGGAACCCTAAAATACAAACAGAAAATACGATCGTAATCAATCATTAACTAAATCCATGATCTCTTTCGAGAACATATTTCTTTTGGCAGTGTATTACATAAAAACATAAAGTACCAAAGGAGATATAAGAAAAATGTTACAATTCCAAAAAGCTTGACCTTCAGAACACCACTAAAAGGGGGTAGTTCTGCTAATTCGATTTTACAACATAATGCGACATAGCTACCAGATTTATTGTACTTACCTGTTATTGCTGCACTCAACGAACATTACAGCACTTTTCTTAATTACCTTTTTAAATTTGCACGTGAACGTAAGAGGTATTAATTTGGTTATTGTCACCCCGATTTCGAATCACCGAATATTTCATATTCAATACGAAATGAATTTATTTGTAACTTTGCAATGCGACGTAAAGTAAAAAAGTATTATAAAAACAAGAAAACCCGACTTTAATAAAATAATTTAAAAAAAAAAAAAAAAAAATTAACAGAAAAGAGAAAAACAAGTACTATGTATAATATTAAAACTAATTGGCTTAGAGCAGAGATTCTCTTGTCAGTGTATGTATTAACTCAAAAACTAAGAAAAAAACCCATAAAAGATATAGTGTTTGTTCGGGGATGATCTAGCTATCTTCTAAAATGGTTGAAATAATACTCGGAAGTATGCCAACGAAAAAGTTTTTTTTATTAAACAAAATGTACTAGGGTCATTAAACGGCGGAGAATCTTATCACCGCGATTTAGGAATGCCGTACAGCGCCATCTATTGACTAGAATCTTAACTAAACTTACTAAACATTTTGAACTACTTTAAACATACCGCCCACCAAGGACCTTTGTCCTTAAAAATAACCGCCCACCGTGGCAGACATAATGAACGTACAAACAAAAAGAATACAAAATTAGCCTTGATGGGACATCTCTAGGCACATCATATGTAAGCAATTATCTTTTACAATTACAGGCACTAGCGCTGTACTAAGTAACATAACAAATTTGTTCTAAATCTAACAAAACTTATTAATAACTAAACGATATGAATACATTTTCTAATGAGTGATAGGCAAAACGCACAATTTTGAAGTGGGTCTTTTTAAAAACGAATTTTTACATTTTAATGTAACCACTCGGGTAAGATTATCACTGCCTGGGTGTTTTTCAACAACCTTACCAAGAAGCCACTTCGCGGGTGGTAAGTCATCTTCCTTTACCAAAACAACATCTCCTATTTGGGGTTCAGGTATCTTATTAGTCCACTTGTATCTATGGAGGAAATGTGTCAAGTACTCATTAGCCCATCTACGCCAAAAATTTTGCAACATACCTTGCACTAAATGCCATCTTTTCAGGCTACTAATAGAACTTGCATCATAGGTTGCATCAGGAACGGTAAGTATTGGCTCTCCTATTAAGAAATGACCAGGAGTCAACGGTGTGCACTCATCGGGATCTGTGCCATATGCGACTGACAGCGGCCTGGAGTTTAGACACGCCTCAATCTGTGTTAGGAGAGTGGTCATCTCTTCAAAGGTGAGTGTAGAGTTACCGATGACCCGTTTTAAATGAAACTTAGTGGATTTTACTCCGGCCTCCCACAATCCGCCGAAATTGGGTGCGTGTGCAGGAATAAAATGCCACGTTGTACCAATGAGAGCTAAGCTCTTCGCGATTTCCTCAGTCAGGTTGGACTCTTGCGCTATCAATAACTCTCTTAACTCTTTAGACGCTCCAATGAAGTTAGTGCCATTGTCACTCCATAAATCTGTGCAATGACCTCTACGAGAGACGAATCGTCTGAAAGCTGCTAAAAAGCCTTGGGAAGTTAAATCACTAACCATCTCCAAATGTATAGCTCGTGTTGCCATACATATAAATAAACATATATAGCCTTTATAAGACCGATGCCCTCGTCCCTTTGACGTTCTAACATTTAAAGGGCCTGCGTAATCCACGCCACTGTGTAAGAACGCTCTGGACGGAGTTCCGCGAACTGATGGTAGAGAACCCATCATTTGAGTCTTTACAGTCGCACTATTTTTTACGCAAGGAACGCATCGACGGACATGATGTTTCACTAATTTTTTAACGCCAATGATCCAGTATGCTGACCGTATGTAAGTTAGCATGAGTTGTGGTCCCCCATGTAACGTTTTAATATGAGCATCTCCGATGATTAATTGTGTGACATGAGATCGATGGGGTAATACAATTGGATGTTTCGTTTTATCATCTAGTTGAGCTTTTTGAAGCCTTCCCCCAACTCTGATTATATCTTTCTCGTCTATATATGGGTTAAGTGTTCTTATTTTACTTCCCTTTGTCTTAACTTCACCTTTCTGTCTTAATTCTGTTAGCTCTACTTCAAACTCTTGCCTTTGACATTGCCGAATGCAACAATTCAAAGCCTCATCGATCTCCCATTTACGTAAGTATTTAGTCCGATCAATATCTGTTTTATAATTTAAAAATCGTCTACAATATGCCACAATACATAACAACTTAGAGAGTGAAGAATATCTGTCCCATATTAAATTATTGACAGATGAACAATGTGTTACTATTGACCTTTCTAAATCAACTTCTAATTCCTTTGGCCTCCGGTAATTTATATCTATGTCTTGTAATATCTTTGGACCACGTAGCCACAGAATATTATCTATAAGATCTACAGGTCGTATTCCTCTGGACGCGCAATCGGCAGGGTTCTGATTCGAAGGTATGTGTGCCCATTGAGATGCATCTAACGTTGTAAGAATTTCAGAAACCCTATTGGCTACGAAGGTTTTCCAATGACTTGGATGTTTATTTAACCACGCGAGTACGACCGTCGAATCTGTCCATGCCCGCAAGTTAGTTTTAGGAATATTTAAAACTTCTGCCATTTCAACTAACAAACGTGTCACTAATACTGCGCCACACAACTCTAGACGCGGTATGCTTATTTGTTTTATAGGTGCGACTCGTGTTTTAGCCGCAACTAGTGAAACGTGAACGTTACCAGTGACATCAACTCTACGTAGATATACTGCTGCCGAGTATGCCACCTTGGAGGCATCGGAAAAGCCGTGTAA
Source organism: Orthosia gothica (assembly GCA_949775005.1). Taxonomy (NCBI): domain Eukaryota; kingdom Metazoa; phylum Arthropoda; class Insecta; order Lepidoptera; family Noctuidae; genus Orthosia; species Orthosia gothica. The sequence goes on from OX459049.1 coordinate 11,377,794, forward strand.
GTCTACTGTGATATCATTCACCCTTGTTCCTAGCCATCTAGGAATTTTGAAATCCGTAATTTGTGACAGCTCACTACAGTATGTATTCCATTCATCTAGTAATTGGTTTGGAAGTTCTTCATCCCAGCTTATTCCCGCTAACCACAGCTTTTGGATAAATACTTTTGCTGTAATTAACGCTGGTGCCAACCAACCTAATGGATCAAACAACCGTGATATATTAGAAATAACCGTTCTTTTTGTTTCAGGTCCTACGGTCTTCGTAATATTCACCGAGTATTGGAAGATATCATCTTTCCGGTTCCAGGTGAGTCCTAAAACCTTCATTATAGAGTCTAGCTTAATTTCCAAATTTTGATCTAAATCTTGTTCCTTTACTATGTCTTGTTCTTTATTTTCTAAATTAATTTCCTTTATTATCCTTTCATCATTACTGGTCCATTTTTGCAATTTAAATCCACCTTTACTTAGTAACATGTTAATTTCTTTAAATAATTTAATGCCTTCTTCTACCGTTTCGCAGCCGCTCATAAGGTCATCCATATAAAAATCTTCAAGAACCTTTTTTGCAGCTTCTGGAAATTGATCGCCTTCATCAATTGCTATTTGCTGAAGTGCTTTGACTGCTAAATATGGGGCTGAAGCCGTTCCAAATGTTACAGTGACCAGCTGGTATTCCTGCACCGTATCTTCAGGATTATCTCTCCACAATATTCGCTGAAACACCGCATCATTATCATGGACTCGCACTTGGCGATACATTTTTATAATATCAGCTACTAAGCAAATAGGATGGACTCTCCATCGTATAATTAGATGTCGTAACTCAGGTTGTAATTGTGGACCAATCAATAATGTGTCGTTTAAGGACACGCCATTTACACCCTTACATGACGCATCAAAGACGACTCTCACCTTTGTGGTGGACTTGTCCTCTCGTATGACCGCATGATGGGGCAGATAAACAGATTCAAGCTGCTTATCATCATTCTCTGGAACAGGAATCATGTGACCTAACTGTAAGTACTCCTTTATAACATCTGTATATCTCTTTTTCATTTCTTTATTTTTATTTAACTTTCTTTCTAACGATTTTAATCTATTTTCAGCTATGTCCCGAAATCTACCATTTTTACATACAGGATCAGCGTCGCGAAAAGGTAATCGGACCACGTAACGACCATCAGGTGCTCTACGCGTTGTACTTTTAAAATATTCTTCACATTTCTGTTGTTCTTCAGTTAACATTTTTTGTGAAATTGAAGAATGATCTGACTCCAATTCCCAAAACCTTTTCAGAACGTCGTCCTCATTAACGGTAGCATTCGTAACTACAAGTTTAGTTTCTGTATTATCAGTTTGTTTATTAGCTACCAACCCAGACAGTATCCAGCCGAGCGAGGTGCATTGAGCTACTGGAGTACCGGTAGGTCCTTTCAAAAGTCCTGGTTGTATGATCTGACAGTAAATTTCAGCACCTAATAAAATATTAATTTTATTAGGCCTATTGTACTGGGGATCAGCTAATGTAATCGAATGTAAATCCAACTCTTGCAACTCACTTATTTTCATAACTGGGAGAAGTGTGGTTATCGATTTAAGTACAAAAGCTCTGACTACAATTTCAAAAGACGGATCAACTCTCGATTGAATCTTTAAAGATACTACCGCTTTTGAAGTGATGGTGCTATTTCCACCAACTCCTGAAATAATACCATTTGCGTGAACCTTTTTTAGGCCCAACGTTTGTACTGTGGCCTCTGTTATAAAAGAAGCCTGTGAGCCTTGATCAATCAAGGCTCTGATGATCTGTTTGCCTCTGTATTTTGATTCAGCATTGATTAGCGCGGTGGCTAACAATACCTGACTACTATTTCCTGACGAAAAACATGATACAATTGGTGAACTCTCATTTGATGACGATCCCGGCCCTGGTGGGGACGGGTTGACCTTTGTGACCTGATCATTGTTATTATGTTGTGCAACAGTAGTTGCTGAGCTGTTGTTAGGGTGAAGAAGTGAGTGATGCCGACGATTACAAACACGACAATTAGTGGATTTTTGGCATTGCTTTACTGAATGATTCCTACCTAAGCAATTAAAACAAATGTGATTTTTCATAACAAAGTCATGCCTTTTATCATAATCAATTTTTGCAAACTTTTTACAAAAGCATAATTTATGATTGTCTGAGCAATATTCACAAGCAATAGCCTGATTTGAAGTATGGAACACCTTTGGATTACTGACGTTACCTTTGTTTTGCGAAGTATTTTGCTGAACCCAAGATTTTGATTTAGGTTCAATAAACTCCAATGCTCGGAAACGACTCTCTAAGAATTTTGAAAACTGACTAAAAGTTGGCAACTCATTCGAGTTGTCACTTGTGACATGTAGTTCCCACTGCTTCCTCGTATCTGGATCTAATTTATAAGCAACAATGTGAATAATAATAATGTCCCATGAGCTCACATCAATTTCCAAATTTCTCAAGGCATGTAAACACTCCGTTGTAGTGTCCAACAACTCTTTCAATGTTGTAGCCGACTCGATATTCGAATTACGTTGACTAAATAGTCTTTTCAAAATACAATTTGATAGATATCGTTTGTTATTGTATCTAGATTCTAACTGTGACCAACACTGATTATAATTAGCTGCTGCTATAGGTACAAACTTTATCAATTGTTCTGCCTCTCCTGTAAGATGAGCCTTTAAATAATGTAATTTTTGTACTGAATCTAAAGATTGGTTATTGTGCACCAAAGAAATAAATAAATCGCGAAAAGATGTCCATTCCGAATATTTCCCGGAGAAAGTAGGAATAGTTATTTTAGGTAATCTCACAGAAGAACCAGACGACATAGGTACAGAAATATCTTTGGTGTTCTTACAAACTAATGTGTCATTGATAGGAGCGGGATAATTACATAATGCGATCTTTAGTTCCGACTTATAGCAAATGTAAATTTCCTCTGTCGCCTCATAAAGATCACTCGTAACACATTCTAATGATTTTACAATTTTACTATCTAATTGTAATATCTCGTAGTGATTTTTACAAAATGCTTGCCAATCATGCTCCAACTTCTCTAATCTAGCATCAATGTATTGATAAGAAAAACGCTCCTTAGGTGTCTTCTTAAAATTAGATCTCGACTTTTCAATAATTGTCTTTAAATTAATTTGCAAATTGCCGTATTTTTCCATTTTTGAAGTAATAAATGTACTTAGTATAATCAGCAACACATTATCTCCTAATCAGTAAATCTTGATATTTTTACAAGTGTTTGGCAAAACTTTGACTCTGAGCGAAATCGGGCATAGATTCCACGTTCCCTCGTTTTTTCGCTTACAATTCTAAGTCCTAAAATTTTATCCACAAATTTTTCTAAGTCCAAGATTCATACCGAAAACGACTAAGTTAATGAAATTTCGCAAAGTATTTGAACTATTTTTCTTCACTGATGATATAACACAAAATGTACTCACAGTTTATCTTCGTCACTCACACACACTCAATATTGCACCTGTTCTCCGTATACGTCACGCTGCACGCCACCACTGACGTCACGATGCGCTGCTGACGACGGTGCTCTGCTTGGCAGTACTTCCTCTGCTCGGGGCTGGCTGGTGACGTCACGCTCCTGGCGCCACCTGATGTTGTCTCCCTCCTCGGGGGAAACCCTTCCAACACCTGAGTTGCGATCCACAACCACTTCAGTGTTCCCTAACTACTGCCGCGGTGTACTAAGGCAACAACTTCACCACAACAGTACTCCCTAGCTAGTTCGAATATAAATATATAATTCGACTCGATGGACCAAAATGTTCGGGGATGATCTAGCTATCTTCTAAAATGGTTGAAATAATACTCGGAAGTATGCCAACGAAAAAGTTTTTTTTATTAAACAAAATGTACTAGGGTCATTAAACGGCGGAGAATCTTATCACCGCGATTTAGGAATGCCGTACAGCGCCATCTATTGACTAGAATCTTAACTAAACTTACTAAACATTTTGAACTACTTTAAACAGTGTTAATCCCAAATTGTTTAGCAAAATTTTAGGAAATTCAATATAATCTTGTGAAATTATGATTAAAAATTTACTATTAGGGCTCAATACAAAATATCTAATCTGTTGTATGTTATTTAAATATTTTTTTAGATTCTGTATGTAAAAAGCCGTAAAAATAACAAATGTACGCTTCTGTGGGACCTACATCCAAAGTTATGGTCGTTAGACTATGTGGATATTGTTATAAGTAAGTCAGTTTCTAAAATTGCTCTGTTTTGAAAGTGTGGGTATCGGACCCCTAATGTTGGATTGGACCCGTAAAATTAAGTGCATTTTATAGATAAAATTAAGTGTATTTACGGCCTTAGTTTAATTACTTTTAGTAAGTTTTATTACTAAAAAACCAGACTCCTTGTATAGAAGATAGATAAACAAGAATAAAGTACTAACTGTTCCTCCCTGAGACATTTAGGTAGACATTTTTTACTCGTTAAGAGTATAAGCTAGAAGCTCCAACAACTCGCATACATTTAGACGTGCCAAGGTCAAGAGTGTGATACTAACATATTGCGAGCTGAGCAACCCAAGTTAACAAATGTCTGGTTTTATTGCTACGTTGAGTCGCACGATGAACTTCAATCGATATGTAGGTGAGGTACTGTCCGTGCTTGGCTACGCTTGGACATTTTATTGCAGAGTATTGTTTGTAGCTAGGTGAGAGCTCCGATAAACTTTCGTGCCACAGTGTTAAAGAAATTATAGCCTTGAAACCTGGCCAAAAGTGAAATTATAGGTAACTGACCTGCTGCCAAACGTGATAAGGGAAGCGGTTAGCGACGAGTGCTGATGCGATGGTATGCGCTGTGGGCAGGATGATGCCGAAGGCCGCTGCGACGGGGGCCCCGACCGGTAGCAGCGCGTAAGCTGCGAAGACGGCCCACACCACGTGAGCAGCGCCCTCAGCAGCCGCGCCGGTGCTCCAAGCTGGCATCGTGACGGCCAGAGCGACACCACCGCCAGCCAATGCCAACCAGCAAGCTCGCGGTAATCGCCTCTCGGGTGCCACTCCGGCGCGACCGCACCACCACGCTAGCCCGCTACATAGTAGTGCGTGTGCGGTCAAAACGCCGACCTGGACAAAAAAATACATCATGCCTTTATCTTTAAAAAGCCAATAAATTAAGGCGGTACCCCGAGCAAAACGCCGCGCAAGCCGTTTTTGTGCTGTTTTTAGGAGCTATCTACTCGTTATTTAAAAAGAAATATCAATTAATAAAAATACATTAAATTTCTACTTATTATTGATTCTAAAATGGTAGATTTAGTTTTTTTTTAAATGTTGTATATATTTCACTAATCTACTTCCAAAAAAACATGAAAATGAGAAATAATTATCGATATTATGCATCTCCTCGTAAAGCGTTCATTGATTATTTTTTGTACTAACACTAATGGATAGACAATTTTATAACGAACATTTTTGTAGAATTATTTTTTTCAAAAGACCAAAATTCGATTTGATAAATATTTTATTCTAAAATCTGGGCGTATTCACTACTGTAAGTCATGCGCCACCAGTGCCGCTAGACCAATAGGAACGCTCATATCTCATGCCGATTTTTTGGTCAGGGTACCGTCTTAAGCCTTTGCATCAATAAATACCTACTTTGCTTAAAAGAATGAGCAATCAGTTTTGATCATGTCGGCAGTCATAAAAAATTCTATTTATTGCATGCTTTTCTCATTTAAGTATATTATGCGTCATAGCTGGAAACCTCTCAATATAAGAAGCAATAAGCTAGATTTTATACTGGACTTGAAGCACAAGGAATTTGGCATCGGACGCGACACAGTAACCTATTTTCTTCATTTAACGTCTTTCAATTGAAATGCATGACTTTCATTATACATTTGCTTCAACCCATACATGTAACACAACCTTGTATGTGTCATTTTATAGTTCAAGGTTACGTTTTTGTAAACGCACAATGTCAATGAAAAAGAGCTGGCCTGTATATGTTACCTTGGGGCACTCCAAATCTTTTATATCGGTAACGAGGGTTACGGGAACAAGTTCTGCAAGACACAGTTTCTTTCAATATCTTTAGTTCAGCCTACTTGTAAATAAGTCTATTCATAAGTATTCACACGGTCGTAAATCTATACAAAAGTTAAACTATAACTAGATCGACTCATTCAGATGCTTTACTTAAAACTGTGTTCATTACATATCGTGTTTGAGTGGTCGCTTAGGTTACCTGTGGAGCCCTCCGCCAGCCGCGGGTGGCATCGACAGCGGCGAGCGCGGCGGCTAGCAGCGCCCACAGAGCCAGCGCCGAGCCGACGGAGGTGCGCTGCAGCTTGCACGCATAGCGCGCGTACAGCTCCTCCAGCTCTGCCGACTCGAAGCGCCGCCGCGCCACCAGCCGGGACAGCGGCCCGCGCGCTGACATCGCCTTCACCGCATGGTCCATGCCGCACCCGCTGCCTCACCTCGCCGCCGCGCGTAATACCCCCCTTCTCTTCATCTAAAACAAACATTCAATATTGCTTTACTGTTTGGGTATGTTTAACATTTTATTCCGAAAATACGAAATAATTGGGGAAAATACTTGTCTTCACAATTTATAATGTGGTTTCGGGAATGACAAATTACTAAACTTATGTAATGCCGATAAAATGCCTATCATTAGAAAGTTATTCAATAATGTTTTTTTAACCACCAACTTTACCAAGTAATTATAAATTCAGAACACCTACGTCGTGTTATCTCTATCTGTAACATATTATTACAAACTTGAAGGTGTGGGTGACAATGGGTGTAATAAATGGTTAGCTTAGTAAGAAATATTATTTTCTATCAATAAACCGATCGTATCACCTCTCATAAATCACAAATTCTCAAATGAGAGAATAGTGGCTTTCATGGCTATCCAAACTATAATAACATCAGAGTATAATCAAGTTTCTAAGACTTTTTTATATAGTAAATTCCTTTGCGATTACCAGACATAAAAATGTCCGTGATTAGAACATTTGTGTAGGCGGATTCTTAACTGGCTTTGTATACTTGGTTCTTGGCACCGTTAATTTACGGTATAATATAAAGTTTTCGGAATATTGACTAAAGAATACAAAAGATTGATTGTAGTTCTGCAGAATTCGAAATCAGAAATGCCGTTCTTTTAGTGGCATTAATGGGGCGCCGCCCCGGGGTAGTGGAAGTAACTTGGGTCGGCGGAACATCACGTGAAGCTTTTAAAGTGCGATCGAGTGGAGTTTGCGAGACAGCTCCTAAGTGTTCTTGGCTTTTAAAGCAAAGTGAAGTATCAAAAGTCCTGGTCGTCACTTGGTCTATTAGAGTCAAACCACAGTAATAAAACAACAGACATTATGTCCAGATGTCGCATCAATCGAGACATTTTACGAACGATTCGAAATAAACCGAATAATGTGGGTCGTTATTTGTGCTTGATACAAAATTGTATTGAGCTTTGAGAGAATAACATTGACTGCTTCGAAGAGTCTAACAAGAATACTATACGTTAATTGACAGATGAAAACAATTACTATCTCCGACATAGGTATATATACAATAATAAAGGTAAGTTTCAAGTTGTACAACAGTTGTTAATGTTATTAATTATACATGCGAATACGCAGAACGTTGCCTTTAATTAGAACCACGGAACAAGACGACAGTAAATAAGTCAATTACAGCTCGGCTTTGATCTACCCAGACGAATACTTGGATTAACCGCGATTCTACTCGAACATAATATTATGTATCAATTATTATTGTATGACAAAGCAAGTTGCCTTGAATAACACGATTAGGATCAAATTGTTGAAATATTAAGCGAGACAAAGCGTTTAAAACTGACAAAAGGGCAAATTCTTTGTGCTCAAAGGGTAAACGAGTCCCGTTCACCGCCACCAATAGAAATGTTTAAAGGTGGTCCATAGCCTGCGGTTACGCAACCGGGACACCGCACGTACACCAACCGGCAGGAATGAGCCAGGACTTAAAAGCAATTCAGCTTCATATAACAAACAGCATATTTAATGCACGCTTAACGGAAAGATGCTCAAAAGAAGAGGATAAAGGAGCATAAACATTCAAAGAAAGTTTCCGTTTAGTCAACTATTTTCTCCGAGTCCTTTGTAAACAAAACGATGTCCTTAATTTGATCTTGTTCGAAGAAAGTTCTAAGATAAGTACAATTTGGGCAAGCCTTCTTAATAGATTAGCGCTAATCGCTGTGTCCCATTTAAGTGTAAGCAAACTATTGCGTCGTTTTGTAGGGTAATCCTAGTTTTATTGATTGTAGAAAAGATCTATGAGTGAGGATTAAATTAGTCTCTAACACGGGCCAGGCTAGAAGAGACGCGCGAGGAGACAATCAAATTAGCATAATTGAATCGCGCGCCTGCATCCGATAGCTAATGAACCCCGACAACTATTATTTATTTTGTACGACGATACAGATTTTGAAATTGTCATCCTACATTTACCACGTGTTGGTGTTTCATGCTACTATTATGTAATGTTGTTACTCGTTACAACGACACGGTAAATCTTGTTAGAAAATTCTATTTTAGTATTTTCTGATAGTACGTGGGGAGCATTCTATACGCACTACCTACACACTTCTAGCGTGCTTCTAGACTTCCATTAAATGTATTGAATTTCTTATTATTGACTTTCATGATATGGCAAGAATAGACCACAATATTTCTTATAAATACCGTCAACTTTTCCAATATGCTTAAGTGTACAAGATGAGACAAATTGTAGCCTTTTCAAATATCACAATTATTTCCCTAGCAGGGTAATGTGAGCTCCTCAATCAGAATGTCAGCTACCATTGAAAACACTTGGCAGCTGCTCGGTGTGGCCGCGCTGCGAGCTGCGCCAACAGTTTATGACCAACGTAACATGTGGTAGACCGATACGATATTTTCATGGAAGTGCGCTATTCATATAGAAACTCGGAAAACTATTTTAGCAGACACTTCGCCATGACGTTTCGCTATTTCCCCTTACCCCTGGGTTATGTATATTTTTACAGGTGTTTACGCAATGCTATGATATCGTAAAATTATGTATGTCATCATCATCTGCCTAGCCTTTTCCCAATTATGTTGGAGTCGGCTTCCAGTGTTACCGGATTCAGCTGAGTACCAGTGTTTTACATGGAGCGACTGCCTATCTGACCTCCACAACCCAGTAACTGGGTAACACGGTACCCCTTGGCAAGACTGGTGTCAGATATCTGGCTTCTGACTACCCGTAACGACTGTCAAAGATCTTCCAATGACATCCGGGACCAACGGTTTAACGTGCTTTCCGAGGCACGGAGGAAACTGGCTATATGCACTCATGCACGAACCGACCTCGTCAAGCGTTGCTTAACCTTGAAGATCGACCCGTGCGGCTGTTATTATTTAGCCACGAGCTCCTCTTAAAATTATGTATGTCATCGTAACACATATTATCATCATTATATTAAAAAGTATTCAAGTTCTAATCTTGTTAGCTGGGGTCGCTAGGGCCTTTGAATATTAAGGTCCTCATTTGAAAGACGTAAATTTTGCCCAGAATCTCCAAACAGACGGAATAGCGAGTATAACTTAGCGAGGCAACGAAATAAGTGTCTTGAATGAAATGTGTGAAAATAATAGATTTTCTAGTCTCTTGGGAACAACTCTTTTGGTCACTTGACAACAAGATCGTAAGATATAGCATGTATAACAAGGTATTTGCAATTCAACTTCTAATTTTGAGGACCGGGGTCGCCTCGAGGCCTTTGAATATTTAGGTCCTCAGTTCTGCCAAGATGATAGAATTGCGAGTGAATTTAGGTAGGTGAAGAAAAACCGGCCAAGTGCGAGTCGGACTTATGCACGAAGGGTTCCGTACCATTATCGCAAAAAACGGCAAAAAAAATCACGTTTGTGAAATAAAAATTTAAGAGGGGCACTCACTCTGTTTTTGTATTTGTTGTTATAGCGGAAACAGAAATACATCATCTGTGAAAATTTCAAATGTCTAGGTATCACAGTTCATGAGATACAGCCTGGTGACAGACAGACAGACGGACCGTGGTGTCGTAGTATAGGGTCCCATTTTTACCCTTTGGGTACAGAACCCTAAAAAGTGTCGCGAAGAGCGAAATATGTGAAAATCTATTGGTCTACTGACTGAAAGCATTTATTTTGGTCACTTGAGAGTATTTTCGAACACTCTTAAACCTTACCATTAATAGTGAACAACACATTTATTTAAAGCTTCTTAAATGTGAGATAACACGAACATTCTAACGAGTCCCGAACCAAGAGACCATTTGGTCTGGCAATACAACCCAATTAGAGATAAAACGCGGCGCAGACGTCCATTACGTAGGAAATTTCTTTATCTTTATTGAAATAAACATGTTGTCAGGAAAGGGCCTGATATGCTTTTATGATATTCCCTGTGTTGTGGTTATTGATAGGAGCCAACCAACGTGCTTAATGGAAACTAATACAGCTGTGTTTTAACGATTTTATCTAAATTGTAAGTAGCTTAGGGTAACATTTAGAAAACCAGCAGTTAAGCGCCGATTCCCTTGAGTAGCTGATTTTAAAATGAGAATCATGTACAACATTGCATTGTTGCAACATTGCATTTAACATATTTCATGACCTATATATTCTCTTTTACAAACTCTGTTTCCCAGAAATAAATATAAAAAGATATAATAAACCAATAAAAAATAAATGGATAAGTAAAGGTATAAAAATATCGTGCATAAAAAAGAGAACTTTATATTATAATTACCAACACGATGCCTTAAGCAAAAAATATCATAAAAGAAGATACCTGACCTATTCTAGAATTTTAAAAACATGCATATCACATTCACAATTAATAAATAACAAAAAATATTTATATAATTCTAAAAATAAATGCAAAGCGACATGGTCTATTATAAAAAATAATATAAATAATAATGATAATTATAAAAATGACATCAAAGAATTAATAATTAATGATAATATAATTAATGATCCTTATGACATATGCAATAAATTTAATAACTATTTTATAGAAATGACCAATAAATTTAATCCTAGTAAAAACGTTAGTAACATTGACATTACCACTAACACTGGCAGTATCTTTTTGACTCCAGTAAATGAACAAGACATTATAAAAATTATTAACTCTTTAAATGACACTAACGCTACTGGATATGATGAAATAACCACAAAAATAATAAAACTAAGTAGCAAAAGCATAGTAGAACCATTAAGTTATTTAATTAATCTGTCATTTGAGACAGGCACATTTCCTACTAGATTAAAACAATCTATTGTCAAACCGCTGTACAAAAAAGGAAACCGCACTGATATGTCCAATTATAGACCCATTACATTGATCCCTATCCTTTCAAAGATTTTTGAAAAGTCAATGTACGAGAAAATAATTAACTTTTTAAACAAAAACAGCATCCTTACTGAGAACCAATTTGGTTTTAGGAAGAATAGTTCAACTTCTCTTGCTTGTTTTACTTTGGTCAAACTGATATCTGAAGCCCTAAATAAGAAAATGCCTGTATTGTCAGTGTTTTTAGACATGAGCAAGGCATTTGATTTTGTCCCACATGATCGCCTACTTTGCAAAATGGAGAAATACGGCATAAGAGGCAAGGCGCATGACTGGCTTAAAAGTTATTTATCGAGTCGCCAGCAAAGGACAGTAGTATCAAAAATTGTCAATAACACACACAAAACATACAGTTCGGAGTTAAAAATAAATAGTTGTGGTGTTCCTCAGGGAAGCGTATTGGGGCCTCCATTATTTATAATATACGTAAATGACCTTTGCAAGAACCTAAAACATAATTGTACACTATTTGCTGATGACACTACTCTCACAATAAAATCTTCAAATAGGAATGACCTAGAAACTGACACTAACAATGAAATACTAAAAGCAATTGAATGGCTGGAATCGAATAATTTACGTGTAAACATTGAAAAAACAAAGTTAGTACAGTTTCAAACATACAATTCTTTAGTGAAACCACCTCAAATACACTACAATAATTCAATTTTGAAACCTGTACCTTCAACCTTATTCTTGGGAATAGTTATAGATGAAAAATTAAATTGGAAAGAACATGTAAAAAAGGTCTGCACTCGTCTCGACAAATTTGTGTTTGCTCTTCGAAAACTGAGACGAATAGCCAGCAAAGAAACAGCCCTAAGTGCGTATCATGGCTATGTTGCATCAGTGCTGCGTTACGGACTCGTTATATGGGGCAATTCAGTAGATGTGAACAGTGCATTCATTGCACAAAAAAAATGCGTCAGAGCTGTGTATGGAGCAGAATATTTAGATCATTGTAAGCCATTATTTAAAGCACTGAAAATTCTTCCACTTCCTTGCCTATATATTTTTGAGATTTGTATGTTTGTTAAAAGGTATTCGCACATGTTCCCATTGTATGAGCACATTTCTAAAAGAGTGAAAAGCAGAAGCCCAAATAAATTACTTGCACCTAGCCAGAGACTACAATTGTATAGCAGGAATTCCAATTGCATGGCAATCAAAATATTTAACAATTTACCCTCACGCATCAGAGTGTTGCCCACTAATAAATTTAGGAAAACAATATTTGCCTGGCTTTTAGACAATTGTTTCTATTCAGTTAATGAATTTTTAAATTATAAATTTTGACATTACATTTTATTAATACTTATTTACACTTGTTAACTTGAATTGTTTTTATTATTTTTTTAATATTTTTTAGGCATTTGACATTATATGATTATTAAATTTTGACATTTCATTCATAATTATTATAACATTGTATAAAATTGACTATTTTTTTATCTAAACTAATTTATAATATTGTACGCCTCAAACGTCGCGCGCACGCCATGTATGCGTAAGCTATTGTTGTTTCTATTGTATCTGCTTATTGACGCGCAATAGGGGAATATAGCCTCTTCTTAGCGTTTCGATGGCAAACTACTTACTAGAATTATATTTTTGCGGCCTAGAACATGGACACTTTGAATTTGTAAGTTAATTTTAATATTTCTACACCGGCAACGGTAGTGTATGTGAAACTGTTTACTATTAAGATCTTAATGTACCATATACTCAGAAATAAATATATCTTTATCTTTATCTTTATCTTTATCTTTATGTCTAAACGGCTATTCATATTTTTTTGGAAAAAATATATGTTATATTAGACCATTTTCTTAATAATTTCATCTAAGCAGAATTTAAGTTTTATTCGTATTACATAGTGTAATTAATTTGTAAAGTTATGTCTAAAACGGACAAAAACACGACAATCGCACCAAAACCTTATTTGAATGAAATCGACACCATCTCAAAGACAATTTAATCATCTATATTTTACAAAGAACTTATACGTATTTCTTACTACAAGTATAAGGTCTTTGATATTTTAATCCGAAGTTTTTTTTAAGTCATAGAATAAAAATGAAAGTACAAAAAACTACTAAATTTTGGGTAGCGCGGGTGTGAAACGTTAACGAGTGCGCGTTTTGTTCCCTCAAGGAGAAAAACATTTTGGAAAGTGTTGCAATGTTTATAGAGGAAAACTGCTCGCTTTAACTAGATCTCGCGGCTGGCGGGATGTAAAACCTGCATAAAATACCAACAAGGAGAGCTGTACAGTACAGACATGCATAATCACTAAAGTGACAAAATATTCGTGAAATGTGGCTATTAACATGATATCACAAAATCGAAGCTATTATTTTTGAAACAAGGCGTCGGATAATACACGACGAGGATGGAGAACAAATAAGTTTGAAAACAGTTTCAGACCGCGGGGAAGATGGTTGGAAGTGGGGAAGGGGGGTCACGGTCGCCGGGTCAATAAACCCGGCAGGCATAGCTGTGGCGAATAAACCGCGCCGCGACGCCAGCCGACGACGACTCGAGTCTCGAGCCCCCCACGAGCCGCACTCATGAATTTCAGTGAATGAAAGCGCAGGTTGCGGCCAAACATACCTTTATTACGATCGCCAGATCCGGTGCATTCGTGGCTTGAGATTGCTTTCCGTTGACTCATAATACCAACATATATGTAGGTATTTGACCGCATTGCCTGCGTATCCACATGTAGAAAAACGTTGAACTAATTAATCTAATTAATTGAACGGTTTAATATATTGCGTTTGATTGGAGAATTGCAATAGCTTACATATTTAGGTAATTCGTAACGTTGGATTAGTCTCTAGCTAGCCTACGGCGCGGCATACGCTGGCAGAGTGTGCCGCTTGGGAGGAGCCACGCCGTGCCCTCATCTCTGAAGTAGGCAGTGACCTGTTGCTGTCGGCTGTAGTCGAGTCTATGGTCGGCAGCGAGGAGTCCTGGGACGCGGTGCTATCCTTCTGCGAAACAGTCGTCTCGCAGAAGGAGGCTGCGGAGAGGGAGAGGGAGATTTCATCCACTAACCCGATCCGCAGCAGAAGCGCCGGGCGTCGGCGGAGGGCAGACAACGCCCTCTTCCAGCCCCCCCTAAATGGGTCCAGGGGCGACGGACTCGGGAATGTCCGTCACCCCCCACATATCTGGACCCGAGGTGGTGGCGCGTAGTGTTCCACGCGCGCCCCTCTTACACGTCGCGGGGGGAGTCCAATACCTCAGCCCCCCCCCCCCCCCCCCAACCCGAGGTCGTGGCCCGCAGAGGCGGGCCGGCACTAGCCGGGGGTTGCGGCAGTATCGTTGTTCCCGCGATCCCCGGTTTAGGTGTGAGACGGAACACCAGGGTGGTTTTTAGTCAGTAAGAGTCTGACAGACCCCTCCGCCCCTCCAGGGCGGAGGACATCCAATGAGGATTTTCCAAAACGGAACAAAAAATAAATAAATAAATGTCTCTAGATAGCCTACATCTACAACTCGGCCCAGAGTAGAGAGTAGAATCTCTCTAGTTTCGAAAACTTTTGATCATTTCCTTCGTTAATTAGTTCCTTTCTCTAAAGATGATCAACAAAGAGAAAACTTGAGCAAGAGTTAAAAAGTTCAACCAACTTTGTAGCCGAAGAGAAGTTACGAGTTCGTTAGCATAACTATTGAAGAACGAGCTATGAACGGACTTAATGATAAACAGAAATACAGAATTAACAATACATTATTAATGTTCTCGTAAAATATGTAGGGTAAACCGCTTTATGCTTCAGACGAAAATAACTGTAAAGATAAATGTAAATATCGACTAGATTTTAGGCATTCTTTGACTGAAAACGTGTTTTCAGAGCGTAGATCCTTTACAGAAAAGCAGTTGTCTTTTTATCAAAACGAAGACTATATTGTAGCCGAAGAAATAAAAGCATGTTTGTCAAAGAATTTAGAAAGAATGAAGCTCTTTTCTTTATATTATGTTGAAAGCAACGTCTCCCACGTGAATTGAACCACTGCGAGGAAAGATAACAGGAAACACCGAAATGAAAGAAAGCTTATAGATTAAATATTCTCATGTATAATGGAATTCTTTTTTTTTTGTTAAGAAATGGACAAAAGAGGTCAAAGTTTAGATGTCATTGAGACACAAATTCGTCATAGGTGTCACAATAAATATCGATGTACAAATTTTTATAATGCGGACCCACATTCCCAAATTAACAGCAAAGATATATAGCTAGCTTTGGCGATCGGTAGTAAATAGGTTAACATACCAATCAAGTGACGAAGTGATATTGATTTCCCTGCACCCTAATCATTTATAATTTTACTATAATAGCCTTCGATTTTATAATATAGAGATGGGGCAAAGAGAATTATGTATTATGAAACCGATTAATATTTACTATTGAACGTATAATGCTAAGGATATAACTCTGATATATGAATACAAAATTTTCTACGAATGCCATTCAATAAAGATATTTTTATTTTGCAAATATGGTTACTGTACAATGTTGATATAGGGAACAGGTCCAGTCATATTTACCAATAGGCATGCAAAAATTACAAAACTATAAACTAATCTTCTAAAACTAAAACAAAAACCAAGCATGATTCTTAGTTTTTTAACCGACTTAAAAAAAAGGAGGAGGTTCTCAATTCCTCGGAATCTTTTTTTTTAATGTATTTTCCCCGATTACTCCAAGACGCCTGGACCGATTTCAAAAATTCGTCTTTTGTTTGAAAGGGTATACTTCCTAGTTGGTCCCATAGTCATCAGGTCAGGATCTGATGATGGAATCCTAGAGAAATCGAGGGAACACCTCAAATATTATATGCAAACATATAGCGATTTTGGTATTTTCATCAACAATGCAATCATTTGCACTCAGAAAGTATCATTTGGTGAAGTGGAACTGTTGAAGAAGACCACAGATGGCCACTAGAACTCCTAAATGCTAAGTATGTCACGGGCATAAGATATCTCGAATAGTTAACCGACTATAATGAAGCAAATACTTATAAATAAATGGTACTGATGAAATGGCTTCTGAGGGAGATCGAGAGTTTCTATGGGCAGTTGTACACGTCAACCAGTAAACCCGTTGCGAATCTAGCAAACGACCCAAGAGCTAGATTGACCCGACACTATACCGAAGATATCCCGGACGTCAGCCTGTACGAGATTGGGATGGCTCTGAAACAGCTTAAAAACAACAAGGCGCCGGGTGACGACGGAATCACGGCAGAACTCCTGAAGGCGGGTGGAAAACCGGTCCTTAAGGCCCTTCAGAAGCTATTTGATTCCGTCATACTCGAGGGCAAAACGCCACAGGCATGGTGCAGGGGTGTGGTGGTCCTCTTCTTCAAAAAGGGTGACAATGCCCGGCTGAAGAACTATAGGCCCATCTCACTTCTTAGCCATGTCTACAAGCTGTTTTCAAGAGTCATCACGAATCGTCTCGCGCGCAGGTTTGACGATTTCCAGCCTCCCGAACAAGCCGGATTCCGAAAAGGCTTTAGCACTGTAGACCACATACATACGCTGCGGCAGGTTATACAGAAGACCGAAGAGTATAACCTGCCTCTCTGCTTAGCGTTTGTGGACTACGAGAAGGCCTTCGATTCGATCGAGACTTGGGCTGTACTGCAGTCTCTCCAACGGTGCCAGATCGACTACCGGTACATTGAGGTGTTGAAGTGTTTGTACAGAAACGCCACCATGTCAGTCCGTCTTCAGGATCAGACCTCGAAACCAATATTTCTCCAGCGTGGTGTGAGACAGGGAGATGTCATTTCTCCGAAACTGTTCACTGCTGCGCTGGAGGATGTATTCAAGGTTCTGGACTGGAGGGGCCTAGGCATCAATGTAAATGGCGAGTACATCACTCATCTTCGGTTTGCCGACGACATAGTGATCATGGCTGAGACCATGGAGAGCCTCAATACAATGCTCGATGACCTCAGTAGAGCTTCCAAAAGAGTGGGTCTTAAAATGAACATGGATAAAACCAAGGTGATGTTGAATGCCCATGTTACACCCACTCCTATCAAGGTTGGAGACTCTACACTCGAAGTTGTGGACGACTATGTCTACCTGGGACAAACGATCCAGTTGGGTAGGGACAACTTCGAGAGAGAGATAAACCGTCGAATCCGACTCGGCTGGGCAGCGTTCGGGAAGTTGCGCGGTGTCTTCTCGTCCAACTTACCACAGTGTCTCAAGACAAAAGTCTATGACCAGTGTGTGTTGGCAGTGATGACATATGGCTCTGAGACGTGGTCGCTTACAATGGGCCTCATCAGAAAGCTTACAGTCACTCAAAGGGCAATGGAGAGGGCTATGCTCGGCATTTCCTTGCGTGATCGAATCAGAAATGTAGAGATCCGTAAGAGAACCAATGTTACCGACATAGCTCGAAGAATTGCCAAACTTAAGTGGCAGTGGGCAGGGCACATTGCTCGCAGAACGGATGGCCGATGGGGCAGAAAGGTTCTGGAGTGGCGACCGCGAACCGGAAGACGTTGCGTTGGAAGGCCTCCCACCAGGTGGACCGATGACCTCGTGAAGGTTGCGGGGATCCGCTGGTTGCGAGACGCACGGGACCGGTCAATGTGGCGACGCTTGGGGGAGGCCTATGTCCAGCAGTGGACGTCTTTCGGCTGATATGATGATGATGATGATGATGAAAATGGCACCATCGAACTGATCTGATGATGAAGCCGGCAGGTAGGCACTGGAACTCTAAAATAAAACAATGTATCCTAGTCGTGTTTGGGCTTATTGGAATCGCCATGAGATGTACTTTGGCCATAAATGATATCCATGTTAATTGGAGGTACCTACCAAAACTAAAAAGAGAAACATAAAAAACTTTTTAACAAAAAATCACACCGACTTCCAGAACAAATAACTATAAAGCAAAAAATAAATTTATTTTCCGAAGTCGGTGTCGAAAAACAGTGGGTACAATAGACACCGACTTCGGAAAAGAATTTATTTTTGTAGTTGTATATTCAGCTTCTTCTACAACATGTATATATATTGTACATGTGTACATTAAGGCTTATAAATATTAGGTATCTGTTGGCTGCAATGTACAACTTTTGTTTTATTCAAGTATATTTTTAAAATGTTTTCGTCTAACCAGTTCACAATAAATTTTAATGATTTATTGATGTTACTTTCATAGGTCTCTACACTTTTACAAGGTATTGTCACGGTACTATCATCCGCAAACAGTATGACTGGTTGCTCCATGCATTCAATACTTATTGTTATGAAGAAACAAGTGTTTAGAGCAGTCGCGGCTGATACCACTATCAGCCGCGACTTACAAATTGTCAGTCGTGGGTTCGAACCTAGGCAGGCGTTTTACTTTGTGTAAATTATTTCATCACCACTGCTCTCAAAACGGTGAAGGAAAACATCGTGAGCAAACCTGTCCTAGAACCAAACATTCGAAGACATGTGACATCCACCAACCCGCACTGGGTCCGCGTGGTGAATTCCCATTCCCTCTCACAGAGGAGGCCTGTGTTCCATCAGTGGGAACATTAATAGGCTGATGATGATTATGTCTGTAAAAAGGTTGCCGTATTAGAGTGAAATCATCTTGACAAAATCTTGTTTATTGATTGTATCAGAAATCTGAATAAAACTAGATTGGCAGCAACATACACCAGGATAAATAACATGAACGGAAACCTGATTTCCTTTAAGATTGCGGAAACCAGACAACTCAGTCAGTGTGCAACTAAGCCACAAAAAACTGCTTGTTTATCGTAGAGGAAAATCTAGTGCTTCGTTCGTAAATGAGCGTGCATAATAAAGCTATATGGACTTAAGAATTGTAAGAACCACGAACGACTCTTTTCAAATTTCTTTTAGAATTTCCCTCGAAACTCCGTCCAGTATTACGTCTTTAGCCATGGATAGTGGAACGCAGTGGGCTCAAGATTCCAATAACATATAAGTAGAGATAAATTGCATCGAGAACCAATGTGACCTATTTCTCTCTCTCCTATCCTAACATACTCGGTTCAAGAAGATAAGCTGTTAACTCCGTATGTTATTCCTTCTAAGCTAGATCAGAGAGCGATATATCTGAACAAATACAAGCAACTTTATAATTTATACTGATATTTTTCAGACAGTTTCGCAATCTTCTATCGTTTCGGAACCCGTCCATTCGTGATTTCAAAGCTCTAAAGACAATAGCAAAAAAATCACAGGGCATGCCAATGTTTTTATCTCCAAACCGCATGTGCAGTGCGAATTTATGCCAGACTTAGGCTCTAGACAGACGGACTGCATTTATAGTTCGGATGCAGTTTGAATGCAGTTGACACATAGTTAGTTCTATTGCAGTCGTGTCAACTGCATTCAAACTGCATCCGAACTGCAAATTCGCAGTTGAAATGCAGTCCGTCTGTCTAGAGCCTTACGGTTGCCGCAAAATATAATTTCCAGAATATAGTTTCCTCAGTTGTCTTTAAATGTTATACCAATGTTTATATGTATTTTTAAATGCACTTTAATAACAAGAAGTCACGTCGTTATAATCATAATTCCAGTTTATAATTACATAACCAGATTAGGGGCTTATCTTAAAACGTCAAAGTTTTTGTTGGTATTAGTTAACCTTGTCTTGTAAATGTTACGGTTTTTTTTTCCTGTGCTTCAATGCGGCCAGTAACTAAGCTGACATCCCTCATGGAGTATCAACAGTAGCTACTAGCTAGCTGCCTGTCAATGCAGTAAGTAGTGGTAGATAAGTACGGTAATCGCATTACCGATGATATTAGCATATTTATGGACCCAATTACAGATCCAGACATAATGAGCTCTTTGTTTCTATCGATACAAGTGACAATGTGTTAGTAGATGGAAGGATAGTAGGCGATACATCAAACAGTGACGTCACTCTTGCGATAACTGTCTGCGGAACAAAAGAATTACACCAAGACACCATTCAACAGTCTACAACTATTAATATTTTATTGTTCGAACGCCGAAAACGGATCATAATGAAGTTATTAAACTCGTTTCTCGGAAAAAACTGTTCAATACGAGGAAACTGCAAATTAGGTAGTTGCTGAAATATTTCAGACAGCGATGGCAGGTATGTGAGGTATGAGGAAAAAAACACGAATCAGAATTACTTACTTAACCTGCGACTTGAAACAAAAAAGGTTATGACAGCTGCGTCACAGTAAACAGTTAACGATTTGTAAACATATACAGAGATAATTAAGTAACGCGAGTTAAGCTTGTTAACGACAGATAAAAGTTGATTGTTGTTGTGGCGACATTATCATTGTGTACAGTAGCGTTAGAGACAGATTGAATCATACTGTGATTCATAGGCAAGACAGTATGTGGCTCTCCTCACGCAATGCAACATTATAAAGCAATGATTACTTAAACGAGGTTTATATTGACGAGTAAACAGTAACAGGCCGTGATGAAGCTGGTGATGGCGTCTTAAGGTTCCCCTAGTCGACGGCACGAACTATTTTGTGCGCGAGGTTAAATTGCATGCTCTCTCATCCGACAACACGTGCAAAAGAGATAGATGCTGTGATGAGCAGTATGCTCGAGCAGAGGCTAGTTCGCGTACGAATTAGCACTTTTGCAAATTTGCATCTAAATAATGGATGATTATTTAGGGCGAAAACGAGCGCGCGAAATTTTATAAACAGACCTTTGGGAGTGTAGATATCATGAAAAAACGACTAAATATATTTCACAAAATAAAATTATTTGCATTGTTGAATTACTAATCTATCCTTGTATGGAGGCCGTTTTGAAATTTTCCTTCTTCTTATGATAGTTATTTCCGCCCAAAGATGCGTTAAAATTAGTGTTGAAATATGGAACTTTTGACGCTCATAACATCGAATTATTATTTTTTACTTTTTGTCCATACAGGGCTAGATAATGATGAGGCAAATTGATATATTTTTTTTATTTTGAAGGTACATCGTCAAACAGTGGAGTAATCGATAGACTACGTTTGTATGGAAGAATTTTCGACTAGTGTAACCTTAAACAGTCGTTAGCTCGAAAATAAACTTCTAATTTTATCTCGCCCTTAGTGCAAATATCCGTTTGTAAACGCAAATATCCGTGGAAGGTGTCGTCATACGATGCCGTACCTACCTTTTGCTTTTGTTCGTGTGCGTGTGGCATATTTTACTCAGCTTTATGTAAACTCATTCACAGGTTAATCACCTAAAATTCTTCTAATAACCTAACCTTGTAATTTGAGTGCTGAATGACAGGTTTTGTTTGATCGTTTTCAGTTATTTTGTAGATAAAATCATCTTTCTTTTTGTAGTACTTTATTCTCAAATGCTCAGTCATGTGTGCCTGTTTTGGCGAGGGAGTTTGTAAAATTCTCGGCAAAATTACATTGTTTGCACGTAAAAAAGAGTTGTCCTGTGTTTTACCAGTACATTCCATAGCACATCTTGGAAATTAAAAATCCATTCATTTAATTTATTCAATTCGCGGTTATTATAACGTTAATAACAGACGCGGATATAGAACCAGTCGCAATCAAATACGTCTAAATTTTGATTGGCCTTATGAGTAATTTCATGATCTTCAAGAGATGACGGATGACATATTTTCGCAGGGGAATGTTAAAACGTTCTGTATCATCTGTTTGTACACGAGGATCTGTCATCACAGGGTTATGGCGCTGGACGGCGGCACCGAAATAGACTGTCACCTCGGAATATGAATAAATAGGTAGGTACTCGGGATATTCACAGACTCACAGTGCATTAACATTGCTTCCGTCTACAAAAATAATATATCACGCAAAGGCTTACGCCCACCTTGTTGATCTAAATTATTTAAAGCAACTAAACTGGGCAACATAAATATCAAAAGAGTGTAATTTATCTTTAATTCACTATACTTTAACATTGATATATCAATGCCATGTACCTGCGAATGTAGTTAACTATTTATTTCAGAAGCTATCCTGGAAAGATAAATGATGTTATGACCTTTTTAAGTCATTCATCATCATCTGCCTAACCTTCTCCCAACTATGTTGGGGTCGGCTTCCAGTGTAACCGGATTCAGCTAAGTACCAGTGTTTTACATGGAGCGAGTCAGATAGGCAGTCGCTCCATATAAAACACTGGTACTTAGCTGAATGCGGTTAGACTGGAACTCCAAAACCCAGTAACTGGGTAACAGCGGTACCCCTTGGCAAGACTGGTGTCAGATCTCAAGCCTCTGACTACTAGTAACTACTGTCCACCATGATGTCCACCGTGGGACCAACGGCTTAACGTGCTTTCCGAGGCACGGAGGAATCTCGGTATGTTGAAATAGTCACCGAAGAAGAAGATCGACCCGTGCGGCTGTTATTATTTAGCCAGGAGCTCCTTGTAGAGTCCTTGTAGCTCGAGCTCGTTTGTAAAATTGTAAGTCATTAAATAAATAATAATACGCGGTCAATATTCCTCAGAAAGTTAAGATTATCATATTATAGTAATTATTTTTAAATAAATGGATAGATTATATCTATAAAATAAAAAAATGGCGTCACGACAAACTTCAAGACTACTTTTTTTGCACCCGCAGTTTGGCGTTATGAATATGTTTATATTTTCCGCTATAAAAAACAAAATATCATCCTGTTGACATGGTTGTTGGCCATGTCGCATCGGCTCTTGTTATATTTGGCTAGTATTCAATTTTTTCGAGATCTAATGGCGTGTTAGTTTTACGTCCTTGTGTTTGTAAACTTGTCCTTACGTTTGACCCTAACCGAGGTTCACGACACTACTCAAATTATTTCTTTGTAACACTGACTTACATACAGAAAACATATGATTCAGATTAGGTACAACAAAGTATAACACCAGTACATTGATCTTTCTTATCGTGTAACACAACATATACTGACGTAGATATGTACCTTTGTTTTTTCATTAGTGTCGAGTTCAACCTTCCGCGTTTTTTTATATGAAAAGCGTTTTGTTTTGTTTTGTTTAGCAATAAAAACATTGAAAGTGTATATTTGTTTTGGTTCAAAGACTCATACAAATCCGTTATTCCATATCAATTCAGTTTCATAATAAAACAACTTTGATTATAACTTTGACGTTGGACTCTGTATGTACTTAAAATGTCAACTGGAACCGATTCTAATGATTCATTGAACACAACCGGCCATTTTATGTGGTAATAAATACGATACATAACTTACTTTCCAATCTGTTAAAATTCGAAACAAAAACGTAAATGTCAAAAGATATGACATGACATTACTGGTCTTAATAACACACTTGAACTACAGTTACCCGGCCTAGAGATTGATCGATCACAATGATTAATATTCTTACGGCAACATGTTGAATGTTACGTAAATTAAATGTTTATTTGTTTATTTATAATCAACAAGCTGTCCCGCCGAACTTCGTACCACCTCTAACAAATATATGGGAAAATGGTGTAACTAATCCGAATTTGTTTTGAATTTCAGAATAATCGACAACGCCATCTACTGGCATTACCGGAACCAGT
The DNA here is from genome assembly GCA_949775005.1 of Orthosia gothica. NCBI lineage: Eukaryota > Metazoa > Arthropoda > Insecta > Lepidoptera > Noctuidae > Orthosia > Orthosia gothica. Next base: position 11,401,808 of record OX459049.1, read on the forward strand.
ATACAACTCTATGTTCATTTTGGTTCGTATTTTGTTTCTGTTATGTATCAGAGATGGAGCTGTGTTCGCAAAACATATGGGAAAATGAAATTTCTTCATAATTTTTTTTTTTCGTTTATATTGCCGATATTTTTAGTTATTCTGTTATTCAGGGCGGTGATAAATCCAACAAGTCAAACATTTTGACAATCGATACAATCAAAATATGCGAAAAGACGTAAAAAACAAGAAGAAAATCATACTGTGCAGTCGGAGGATACATATTCGCGAGCTGGCTGACCAAAACCAGTTGTATCCTCTCACTGCACAGCATGATTTTCTTCTTGTTTACGTCTTTTTAGTTCGGTTTCTGATTTTCGGAATTAACTTTTTTGATTTAGGTATAACTTTTTTGTTAACTTTTTATTTTCGAATTATGTACATTTAAACATATAAGTGTTGTATATTTTTGAAATCAGCTCTTAAAACGCTTTATTTTGATATCCCACACGATGGGTATAGAAGAAAAAAAAATTGCATCTCCACAATATGGCGCCCAAAAGCTTTTTTTTATTTTCCAATTTAAATGTAGCCAGTAACACTCGCAATCGATTGACGTAAGAATCATCAAAATCGGCTGTTTGGTCTCTAGAACGCCACATATGAACAAACATACAAACACTAATAAACACATTACCCTCCTTCGGCAGTCGGATAATAAGTAACGTAATTAGTTTATAAATAACCGCAGCACGGTTTGGTGGCAGGCCACGGTGACAGGTAACCGTCATGGCGTCATTACTAAGCCCACTTTTATCTAATTAAAACAACACACTTACACACCAGCGGTTATTAGCTGTGTTGCCACCGCTAAACGGATTAATTATACCCAACTGGTTTGCTGTCAATAAAACAGACTTTAATATACTAGGCACTAATTATGTCACAGTGATTTGACACTTGTATTTTATCGAAAATCACGCTTTTAGAACCGGTAAACGCACTTAACCTATTTATAGAATCAATTTGCTGTAAAATTTATTCTGTTCACTTAAATATTTCTCGTACGTGTTCCCTTTGCATAGTTTTTATCGCTATCATTATTACTGTGAGTTCACCTGCATTAGTCACCGCATAACTATTTTAAATGATTAACGGTGGACAAAATACTTGAGTAATTCATTACCTGTACCTAACAATCAAAGCATGTTGCATAATGTTGTTTTTTTTTTACATTAACTAGTTGACCCTCGGGGCTTCGCTCCCGTAAACTGGCTACCTACCTACCTACCCTGCTTACCCTGCCTACTCTGATACCCTACCTACCTACGAATTTTTATCTATCATCAATAGTTTCACAGCGCACGCCAAAGAATAAATTTTATAGGCAACATTTTGCTACCTTGGGTTACTTTATTGCAATTTTCATAAGGGTTTTTATTTTTTTTTGCAAATATATTATAGCCTGTAACACTCAGGAATAATGTTACTTTCTACTGGTGAAAGAATTTTCAAAATCGATTCAGTAGATCCAGAGATTACCCCTTACAACGTCACAAACTCACAAACTTTACCTCTTTATAATATTAGTACCTACAGATTATTACGTCGAACTTTAAATTTAAATACTTGAACTGGGATTAATAAATTTATCGTGTTCTGTTAATTAATAGATTGTGTTATAATATCAAAACTATTAGACGATCAACCAATTAATTTTCTGCATGTTTTTTTTTCAATATGACCTCATAATTCTATATTCGGCGTACAAACTGGATTTGCGTCAAAAAGTCAAAGTTATTCACACATCTTGTCTAAAAGACGTAAGTTAAGAAGTATTTGTTTTTGTAATTCACGCGAAGTTTACACATACGGGATAAATAAACATAGAACACAAGTATACTAAACATACATATAGTTCGTGTAAATAACACTAAACGGATTTCCACACATTTTCCCACCTCATTATTCTTTGATAAGAAAACGCTGATGGTAGGTGAAGGGCTCTTGCTCAGTTAATGTTACCGCTACGCTTGTTGCTCTTCATAAGGGGGTGAATATTTATATAATATGACTTATTTACGTACACGTGTGTTGGATAAAAGCGGAACGAAACACGATGAATTATGGGAAATGACTTGAAAAAGCGAGCAATATTTTCAATAATAACATCATCTACCTGCCCTTGTCCTATGTTACTTGGGGTCGGTGCAACACGTTTTCTTCTTCCATACCGTCCTTTCCCCCGTCACGTCATTACTCCCTTTTCTTTCATATCACTCCTCACACAGTCCATCCATCTTTTCTTTCGCCGTCCCCTCCCTCTCGATCCATCCATATTTATATTCATAATTCTTTTAGTAACATGCGTGTCATCCCTCCTCATGATATGAACATACCAGGACAAACGGTTTCCTTTAACTTTTCTGTTTCTTTCAAACTGCCTCTAATGTACACATTTCTCACTTTATCCATTCTCGTCACTCCGCACATCCATCTCAACATTCTCATCTCTGCTACATACAATCTCTTTTCATCCATCTTTCTGTTCCATACAGTACGACTGGTCTAATCACGGACTTGTAAATTTTGAACAACAACATTTCCAGCAATTTAATAATAAAAAAATAAAAAAAATCGGCCATATATTTCTAAGTAGCTAATCTATGTCTGATTATAATTATAGCTTAGAGCTAGCTATGGGACTGATCTCATTCAGCATAATTACAACGGCACATACAATACAGTGCTAAAAAAGAAAAAGTAAATCAATTGGAGATCCATTATCGACTTTAAATTAAACAATGAAGACTCATTTGAAGCGGATCAGATAGTAATTATCTTATAATACTTATCTATGGACGGTGGTCCACTTACGAACGAATCCCTCTATTTGTCTTAAACCGCATGAGAGTTATCTCTGTAAACTCGGTTTAGTCATAAAACTGTAAACTATAAACCTTTTTAATGGCTTAACTGCGACCACGTTTTGATTATTTTATAATTAAAATCAAAGGCTCTCGCTTTACTCGTTCAAGTTTGGAAATAAATGATTAAAATCCACCAAAGGGTTTTTAATAAGCATCTTGATGAAAATAACTTGGTAGGATTTAATACCCGCTTTAGAAAACATTGAGATTTGGTAAAAACCCAATCTGAGATGGTCGAATATGAGCAACAAGAACACAGAAAATTCATACATAGTAAAAGTGAACATGCTATGAAAATAAACTGCAGCATGTAACTTAAGAGTGCCATGCATGCCATGTGGGGTCGGATCTACTGTATTTTTAGATCTGCATTAAACGCGGGAAAGGATACCGAACTCTACTAGACAGTTGATGGCATTTCTGTCATCAAACTCCGTTGCACTTTGTGACAAGGCACAAAGTTGTTGTTCTCTAGAAAAAGTAGCTTGTAGAGCGATTGCGATTGTCGAAATGGTAAAATGTAGTATTGACCACGTCAAGATTTTACATGCATATGATATCTATTCATTCTTCAAGAAATTTTTTTCCAGGAATCGTTATTGATTATAGTATGTCACTTTGTCTTTTGTCTTGACAACGTAAGAAGTCGATTTTGACAGCTATAAAAATACTTATTATTAATAACTTGATGCCTACGAATGATACAGTGTCGTTGTTATAGTCACTATAACAACGAACTATAATATAGTGTATGGGTAACAGTAATTAATTAGGATTACGAAGTTGGTTTTTCAATTTCTTACGTAAAAAGTTGAGAGTCGGAGGATACATATTCGCGGGCTGGCTGACCAAAATCTGGTGTATCCTCCGCCTGCACAGCATGATTTTTTCCTTGTTTACGTCTTTTTAGTTCGCTTTTGAAGCAGTCGGGTTTTTTGATTTTTTGATTTAACTTTTTTTATTTATAAGTTTTTAGTTAAGTTTTTTTTCGAATTAGATACATAATTACATATAAACATATAAGTGTTATATATTTTTGAAATCGCCTCTTAAAACCCTTTATTTTGATACCCACACACACACACTGGGTTTGGAAGAAAAAAAAAATTGGGACCCCACTATATGGCGCCCAAAAGCCGCCATTTTTCTATTGTTCAATTTTAACGTAGCCTATGACACTCGCAGGGTTAAGACGAATCGATTGACGTATGAATCATCAAAATCGGCCAACGCGTTTGGTCTCTGGAACGCCACATAGGAACAAACATACATACATACATACATATATACATACATACATACATACATACATAGACTGATAAACACATTACCCTCCTTCGCCAGTCGGGTAAAAAGTTATGGCGGCAAGTAAAATGCGAAACGTCATTGGACTTTTTAGATTTTCACTGATTATAGAGCTCCGTGTTGTAATGAAAACGCTGCATGTCTTCTTTTTTTATACAATATCTATGGTCATTGGGATATTCACCGTCACCGTCCCACAATTTTATTTATCGTTTTATGTTTGGTTTATACTTATTGTTTGTCTGCTCTTTTAGGTAGAGCTCAATACCTAAGTTAAGACATATACCTGGTACCTACATTATATTTCCCCTCAGCATGAGTCAACCGATGTTACAATAACATGTAATAATGAGAAAAAGAACTCCTTGTTGTAATGAATACTGCTTTTATCGCCATCCAGAATTCTAACATAATCATCCTCTTCGCCTTGTTCTAGCACAGTATAAATATGGACAAGCAGTATGGAAACTACCTACAAACGCACGAAACGGAACACTGACACAAACATGCGGGTCGACGAGACCCCTAAGCGGCTGTCGCGATGCTGTCAGTAGTGCTGTTCTAGTTTATTAGGGTTCCGTACCCAAAGGGTAAAAACGGAACCCTATTACTAAGACTCCACTGTCCGTCTGTCTGTCACCATGCTGCATCTCATGAACCGTGATAGCTAGACAGTTGAAATTTTCACAGATGATGTATTTGTGTTGCCGCTCTAATAACAAATACTAAAAACAGAATAAAATAAATATTTAAGTGGGGCTCCCATACAACAAACGTAATTTTTTTGCCGTTTTTTGCGATAATGGTACGGACCCTTCGTGCGCGAGTCCGACTCGCACTTGGCCGGTTTTTTTTGTTTAGCTAGCTACCTATATTCTTATTTGCTCTTTTAGGTACAGGTATAGGCTCAATACTTACCAAGTTTAGACTACTACTTAATTTCCCTTCGGCATGGGCATGAGTCAACTTCTCAGAGATCACGTACACCGTACACTCAGCAGGAGCACAAAACCGACGACCGACGTAACAATAACATGTTGTAATGAGAAAAAAAACCGGCCAAGTGCGATTCAGACTCTCGCGAAGGGTTCCGTACCATTATCGCAAAAAACGGCAAAAATATGACGTTTGTTTTATGGGAGCCCCACTTAAACACCTATTTTATTCTCTTTTTACCCGACCGCCGAAGGAGGGTAATGTGTTTATCAGTCTATGTATGTATGTATGTTTGTTCCTATGTGGCGTTCGAGAGACCTAACGCGTTGGCCGATTTTGATGATTCGTACGTCAATCGATTCGTCTTAATCTTGCCAGTGTCACTGGCTAGATTAAAATTAGAAAATAAAAAAATGGCGGCTTTTGGGCGCCATATTGTAGGGATCCAATTTTTTTCTTCTAATCCCATCGTGTGGGGTATCAAAATAAAGGATTTTAAGAGACCGTTTCAAAAATATGTAACACTTATATGTTTAAAGGTTATTTTTTTATATATTATTCGAATAATATGTTAACTAAAAGGTGTTAAACAAAAAAAAATAATTAAAAAAAACAAAAAACCCGACTGCTTAAACATCGAACTAAAAAGACAAAAACAAGAAAAAAAATGCTTTTTTTTAATTAGGTATTATTTTTTAGTATTTTTTGTTATAGCGGCAACAGCATCTGTGAAAATTTCAACTGTCTATCTATCACGGTTCATGAGATACAGCCTGACTAGAGAATACAATCCCGAAATTCGGGATCCCGACAGTTTTCTGGCCCCGAAAATCCCGGGACTGTCCTTGGCTAATCCCGGGATTTTCAAGATTGCCACAAACAAGTCTAGTTTGTATTCCGTAGTCCGTTGAGCCTGTTCGAAAATGGAGGAGTTCGTGGATATCAATTAGAAACAGAATATAAGTATCTATTGTCTATTCCTAACCAGCGTAGAACCTGAGCGAGCGTTTTCAGCTGCTACTTATGTTGGCAATAAACTACAAAGCAGGCTTGTAAGTCAAACTTTGGATGCTTTGATATTTCTGCGATTATATTTTCGAAAATCTAAATAGTTGTTTTTTTTTGTCTTTTTCTTATATCATTATATTGTGATTTGTGTTGTGCAAAGACATTACAATCATTTATTTTTTCAATTATTCAAGTTATTTTTTAATTTGAGCCCAATTAGAAACCACATAGTCTAATCTCGGGATTATGCTTCAAAAATCCCGTAATCCCGGGATTGAAAAACATGCTCGGGGTTGTATTCTCAACTGGTGACAGACAGACGGACAGTGGAGTCTTAGTAATAGGGTCCCGTTTTTATCCTTTAGGTACGGAACCCTAAAAACGACTTTTATTAACACGAAATTACTTTCCCGTAAAGCATCTTCGTCGTGGAAATCTAATATATTTCCGTCTGTCGCAATTTAAATAAACGCTTTTTTACGAAGTCAGTCCTGTAACTTTATTGTTATATAAAAATAAATTTGGCAAGTAATGACATTTTAGACTGTCTGCCCTTATGATAAAGTTGTTATGTATTTAAATTATAGGTATTACTGTGACATCCGCACATTTAAAATATCGATGCGGATCAAGGGTGCAATAATGCCAATTCAATCGAGGTCAGCCTTACTTTTTAATTGTTATCTTAGTTAACGTTATCGGCAGCTCGTTAAGCGATCCTATAAATTAACGGAAGAGCTTTCTGCGGACAATTAGCGAGGTTTCCGGCATCTATTAGTTTTTTAATTAATAAGTGTCAAGTAGTTATAGAACTTTCGATGAAGATTTCTTGGAATAGCTATTCCAAGCACTCACTTAGATACTCAGATTTCAATGGCGATCCAGACAAGGCGCCATCGATATCTGAGGGGTGCGCCAAAGTTCACCTAAATTTTCAACTCCGATAATTGGGAATCCGAAAATGTTCTTCCTAACATTTTTCATCCTAACAATCACAATTCCTAACTACTCCGTCTCTAATGTTCAAATTCAGAAGCATTCAACTTCATAATGTCAGTAGCAATAAACATTTATTATACTTTTATTTGTTTTCCTATATTTTCTCAACATAACTATCTTTTACACTATTATTCAGAGTCATATCTTTTTTGTTTAGATTTCTTTTTATTCATAATAATCAGTATTATATACATTAGTTTTGCGTACTTTATTTTCAAATAAGATGTTTAACATACAAGAATAACAGGTACCATGGTACAAGTAGTCAAATAAATACATGTTTTCATAATTATACACATTTCAATTAAATTAGTTTAATATTAGCGGCTATAGCTTTCAAATAATCACTTTTATTGCTGTATTTTGCTTTAAAATTCAATATATATTTAATTCTATCATATCTGCCGTTGATTTGGAAGTTCATTTTATTTTTGTAGGTAGTACTCATAAATAGAAAGCTTTATAAAAATTTTCAAGACTCGGCAATGTTATGTTTTTTTGTATGTTTTTCGTAAGGTAAAAAAATGAGAATTATTCCAAGAGCGAGCGAAGCGAGCTCGGGAACTTAGGGCACCCCGACACGGATAGGTTAGGTTCGAAGGAGATGACGGAAGCTGAAGTGAGCGAGCAAAGCGAGCGAACGCAGCTTCATTAATTCTATCATATCTGCCGTTGATTTGGAAGTTCATTTTATTTTTGTAGGTAGTACTCATAAATAGAAAGCTTTATAAAAATTTTCAAGACTCGGCAATGTTATGTTTTTTTGTATGTTTTTCGTAAGGTAAAAAAATGAGAATTATTCCAAGAGCGAGCGAAGCGAGCTCGGGAACTTAGGGCACCCCGACACGGATAGGTTAGGTTCGAAGGAGATGACGGAAGCTGAAGTGAGCGAGCAAAGCGAGCGAACGCAGCTACCGTCATCTCCTTCATGTTAGGTTACTTTAGACCCTGCAGACAGAAATAGGAGCGCCGCGCAGCGGGGCTCCGTCGACTTAGTTGCTTAAATCTTAAACTTTAACCATGGATATCTTCCATAACCATGGGGTTCCGTGGGGTTTGGATGGTACAGTGAGGTAGCCCCTCTACCCTCCTTTTCCTTTCCCCCTTTCGCGCCCCTTAAATCGATGGAAATTTATGGATTTTTTTATTCTATTCTTACCTGAAAACTTTAACCATGGATATCTCCATAACTATAGGGTTCCGAGTGGTTGGTGTGGTACTGAGGGGTAGCCAAACCTCCCCCCAACCCCACTCTACCCTATCCGCGCCAAAAATCAACGACATATAATCGAAATTTTAACCTTACACTTATACTTTTTGTTGCTTCTTAATTCACACGCCCAATATTGTTTATCCACTGTTTTTCGGTTTTTTTCATATGTAAATCCATGTACTGATTTTAAATAATTTTTCTCTATATTATTAAAGCATTAACACAAACGTGCACGTAATGATAATACACCGACATGAACTTAACAATAGACACAACTCAGTACGTTATGCAAAGCATACCCCAAATAATAATCATCCCTCAAATTAAAACTATAAATATCATCTTCTACCCACATATATTTTTTATTACAATTGGTAAATGTTTCTTTCTGAGTATGAGTGAAAATATTATGGTAATTAAGTTTAGGGATAAAAGCGTTATGATAAAAAACAGTAGGAGTTTAAATATATTTACATTAATGATATTAGTAATTACAACTTTCGGAAACATGAGTGTTATGAACATCGCCGGTAGCACAACAAATAGTATGAATGAAAACTTTAGGATGAAAATTTTTAGGAAGAGTGATCATTCGGATTACAAATCGTTAGGAAGAACAATTTCGGGTAAAGAACTTTAGGTGAGCCAATATGGACCCATATCTGAGTGCTCTCACAATTAATTAAAATGTTAAATTATTATTTATTTATTTTAAATTATAACATAATATGTGCGATATTACTGCAAAGTTGCATCAAAATCCGTTTCGTAGTTTTTGCGTGGAAGAGTAATAAAAATCTATCCTCACAAATTCTCCCTTTAAATAACAAGTAAGAACCCCCTTCTTTTTCCATCGGAGACTAAAATTTCGATAAACCCCGACATTTTTTTTATTTCATACTTTTAAACTACATAATTTATATAAAAGCCCATAACTTTTGAACGGCTGAACCGATTTTCTTCAAACATAGCTAAGAACACTCCCGATAATGACTTAGTCAAAAAAAACTTTGTCAAAATCGATTCATCCGTTTAGGAGCTATGATGCCACAGACAGATACACAAACGCACAGGTACACACGACAAACTTATAACACCCCCCTTTTTCCGTCGGGGGATAAAATGTGTATCATTTCATGGAAAAAGCTTTAAGTAAGCATTAAGTATAGAAGTATAATAAAAACCAAAGATTTCTAATTTCATATTAGGTCCTTACTTCCAGAAAGAACCACCTTTTTGGGGGCTGAGTCACCCGCGTCCGTAGGTGAGTACCCCTTTTGTTACCCTACACGTGGTCCCCGGGTGGTGCTAATCAGGTGACACTTACTGGTGGTAGGTTTCGGCCGAAGGCTTGCGACCACCCACCGAGCAAAGACGTACCGCCAAGCGCCTAGCCGTGTTCCGGTACGATGCTCGGTGTAGCCACAAGAGGAGTTGGGTCGAGGTAGTTGTTCCACTGCAGGCAGACCAGCCTGACTCGCGTTGTTATAGGCCTATCGGGAGTCTAGTCGCGGAGGGTAGCCGGATCCGAGGCACGGTGCGCCGCTGGCCGACCGCAGGTAGTTGGGGGCCCAAGTAGTGTGCCAGCCACACACGAAAGGCTGCCCCGCCAACTGTCGAAAAATCCCGGGATGCGCCATCGTGCTGGTTGGCGACCAGACGAGAGTTCCCGATGGACATTCCCGGGGGGGCTCGGGCGTCCCCGCAGTCTCCAGACTAGTCCCCCAACGATGGCGTCCTGTCTGCGTGTGTCTGAAGGTTGCCAGCGTGGAACCTCATCTCACTTCCTTCTCCTCACCTTCCTTCACTCACAGCAATAATGCCAAGGAACAAAAAGAGAAACGCTGAACAGCGGCAGCACTCACTCTCACATAAGGTGCACCTCAGCAACATCCGAGGTCTGCACTCGAACCTTGTCGCAGTCCATCACCACCTTGAGACTGAGAAACCAGCACTTTTGTTCCTTACGGAGACGCAGATCGGATGTCCGTCGGACGTGGCGTACCTTTCTTACCCAGGATTTACCCTGGAGCACAAATTCAAGCCACGTGCGGGTGTATGCATGTACGCCCGTGACGACATCTGCTATCGGCGTCTCCGTGACCTTGAAGACTCTAACTACTCAGTGCTATGGGCCCTGGTGGACACAGGTCTGGATAAGATCATCTATGCTTGTGTCTACCGATCGCATAGCGGTGATCTGGAGACAACCAGGCTCACACAGTACCTGAGTGAGGCGGCAGATGTGGCTCAGCTACGGTACCCCTCCGCCCAACTAGTGTTACTGGGGGACTTTAATGCCCACCACCAGGAGTGGCTCTTCCCATACCAGTGCACTGACCATGCTGGACGAGAGATACGAAATCTTTCGATTGCGCTTAATCTCACCCAGCTGGTGCAGGGGGCTACGAGGGTGCCGGATATTGATTCGCATACGGCCAATTGCTTGGACCTTCTGCTGACAACAGATCCAGACCGATACTCAGTGTCGATATCATCACCTTTGGGTAGTTCCGACCACTGTCTGGTGAAGTCTGTATCCGTCTACTCACCGCCCGATCCTAGCCCGAGAGGCACCCGGCGGGTTTGGCGGTACAGGTCAGCAGATTGGGATGGGATGCGATCTTTCTTCGCATGCTATCCTTGGCGGCCCACTTGCTTCTCTTCGGAAGATCCATCGTCATGCGCTGACGCCGTCACTGATGTGTTGCGGCAGGGGATGGAGTACTACATTCCATTCTCTGACGTAGCGCTGTCCGGTGTTGAACGACCATGGTTTGGTGCCGAGTGCAACCGCGCAAATGCAGTTAAACACAAGGCTTACCTGGCATGGGTCGACGCTCGTGTGCACAAAGCAAGTGACGTTACTCAGAAGAAGAGAGCCTTCAATAGGGCTGCCAAGTCTTGCAAAAAGGCGATGCGAAGGGCACGTTTTGACCATATTAGCAGAATCGGGAACAAACTAGCTTCATACCCTGCTGGTAGCAAAGCGTTTTGGTCCCTGGCTAAGTCGGTTGAATCAAACTTCTGTCGCCCCTCACTACCACCACTGCTGAGACCCGATGGGTCACTGGCCCACTCCGCCGAGGACAAGGCAAACTTGTTTGCCTCCCTTTTTGCGGAATCTTCACGTCTGAACTCTGATGGCGCGCGGCCCCCTCCGTCTCCTGTTGGATGTGGGACGAGTATGTCGGATATTCGCATCCATCAGAGAGAAGTCTTTAGGGTGTTGCGTAACCTTGACATGAACAAAGCTAGTGGCCCCGATGGGATACCGGCAATTGTACTAAAAACTTGTGCGCCTGAATTGTCTCCAATCCTGACACGCCTATATCGCCTTTCGATAGTGACTGGAAAGGTGCCGAAGGCTTGAAAGCAAGCTAACGTTCAGCCCGTGCCCAAAAAGGGTAGTCGGGCTGACCCGGCCAACTACAGACCCATCTCGGTAACGTCCATCCTCTGTAAGAGTATGGAACGTGTGCTGAACAATAAGCTCCTGGCATACCTAGAAGACAACGATATCCTCAGTGACCGCCAATACGGCTTCCGCCGAAATCGGTCAACTGGGGATCTTCTAGCGTATGCCATTCACATCTGGAGTGAGGCCATCGAGAGGCATGGGGAAGCCCTTGCTGTCTCCCTTGACATCTCGAAGGCTTTCGACAGGGTCTGGCATGAGAGCCTTATTGGTAAGCTTCCTTCCTTCGGTCTGCCTAGTGGTCTGTGTGATTGGATTGCTGACTTCCTGAGGGATCGGTCAATTCGAGTGGTTATCGATGGCTGCTCGTCCGGTCAGTTAGGTATTAACGCCGGAGTCCCTCAGGGGTCGGTGCTCTCGGCTACACTGTTTTTGCTGCACATAAATGACCTGCTAAAACCCGGAACCTTTGGGTACGCAGACGACAGCACGGTTGCTGAGAGATACGTGTCCGGCGCACGGGCTACTGGGCCTGAGATCCGGTCTCTCCGGGAGGCCATGGTTGGGCGCTTGAACCTGTCTTTGGAGGCTGTCTCCGAATGGGGCGATGCCAATCTAGTCAGTTTCAATGCTGCTAAGACCCAGGCGTGTCTTTTTTCCGCAAAAAAGAGCTTATTCCACCCGGCTCCATCTTTCCGTGGTGTAACCGTGCCGATAACGGACCATCTCGACCTTCTTGGTGTTACGTTAACATCGACCCTCAATTTTGGTCCTTTCATTGAGGCAAAGGCTCAGTTGGCTGCAAAAAAGTTGGGGATCCTTGCAAAGGTGAGACGGTACTTCACGCCTGAACAGCTGCTCAAATTGTATAAAGCGCAAGTTCGGTCATGCATGGAGTACTGCTCTCACCTCTGGGACGGATCTGCCAAATATCAGCTTGATGCACTTGAGTCGATTGACAAACGGGCCAAGAGGCTTATCGATAACGATGCACTGGTCGCCTCAAAGCTCCAGAGCCTTGAACATCGACGCCGGGTGGCCAGTCTGTCGGTTTTTTATCGGTTACATTTCGGGGAGTGTGCGATGGAACTGCACAATTTGATTCCACCTAGCCTTTTCCATCACCGGACAACAAGACGTACGGCAATGCGCCACCGGTACATGGTGGACATCCCACCCATACGTACAAAGCGTTTTGCGAATACTTTCATTGTACGCACAGCTAAGGAGTGGAATTCCCTGCCGGAGTCTTTGTTTCCTGATAGCTACAACCTTGGGGTCTTTAAGTCAAGAGTGAATAGGTTACTTCTAGGCAAGCGTGCTTCACCGTCGACCACATCATCACTTACCATCAGGCGAGATAGTGGTCAAACGCGAGCCTATAGATAAATAAAAAAAAAAAAAAAAAAAAACCTGAAGATCAAACATTTCAAGATTGAATACAAAATGAAAATATTATTGAAATAACGTAATACTAATCTTGAGGTCATAAATCATTCCATGAGCACCTGAAATATTTACGTTACTCCCCAACTGTTCGTATATCCTTTACAAGGGAAACTTCCTAAACTGTTGCGGCAGCTTCTTCAACTTCGCCGAGATCAGCCATAAAGTTGCTGCATACAATGAATATTTTAATATATGTCGGGTTTAGTCAATAGTACGGACGTTAAAACAAATCGCAAGCACGCCATCTGGCGGCAAAGCTAAACAACTACGCATTGGCGCGCTTCCTCTAACCACTTGCGTGGTGGGGATAGTAGAATATGGCAGTTGAGTACTGACAGCCTTAGAGCTAACACGTCGTAGAATCAGTGTCGATCCATAATATTAGTAAGCAAGAATGTTACTGAGTTGTGACTATTTAAATAAACTCAGTGTATCGAATAACTTCTGTGATTTCATTTGCACGATTGTACCCACCGACCTGCCTACACACGATGTCTCAACCTAATGTCCCATCCTGATTTCCCGATGGTTTACATCTATCGGCCAGCCCTGATGCGACATCAGAATTGGGATTCGGTCGTGCTAATGAGATTACACGTAAAAACAATGCTAGTGAAAATGGCGGTTACATTCTTGCAAAAAATCGCGGTGTCAGTTGAGACTACCCTCAGTCTTAAATAATGAAAAACTAGTCCGAAGCGGAGCAGCAAGGAGGCTAACAACCAAGGAGCTGGACAGGTCAAGAAGGAGCGTGTGGACATGTGGAAAGATCCATACACACTGATCTTTATGCCAATCTGGTGAGTCGTTTTCATTTTGTTATGACTATGGAAAGGTGTGTTCATTATTCAAAATTCTGGTTTTGTGCACGGTATGGTGGTCAGTGGTTTGCCGGGGTGGCCCGTGTCAGGTCATAGTTTCATGCCAGTTATTGATGGTCAAGTTTTGGATTTGTTGAGGGGTTATTATTTTACTATCACCCTTGACTGGCCTTGGCTGGCTATCATTGTTTGGAAGTTAGAACGATATGGTGACAGTGACGTACCTACCTTACACTTCAGTCTGGAAATTTTGTTGTGTAATGAGTTTTATGTAGTGAGAGTTAACTAAGTTTGAGAAAAAGCATAGTATCCTTCTTTTGTGAACGGAGGGCCAAACTATCTAAAAGGTGGTAAACCATACCAGGCCTGATTGCTACTTAAAATGCGGTGGCATTCTTTTGTTTATCTAAAGCTCATATACCTACCTGGGCACTTGGGACACTGTAATGTGTGGTTCATGTTTTGGACAGGGACTCTGCACTACCATTGGGTGTCCATAATAACACATTTTGCAGGTTTAGGTTACTACTACTACTAGAAGCTCGTGGCTATGTAATGGCAGCCGCACTGGTCGATCGTCGGGGTTAAGCAACGCTTGACCGGGTCGGTCCGTGGATGGGTGACCGCTTCAACATGCCGGGTTTCCTCCGTGCCTCGGAGGGCGCGTTGGGCCGTTGTTCCTGGTTGACATTTGGGGATCTTTGACAGTCGTTGCGGGTGGTCGGAGGCCTGAGATCTGGCACCAGTCTTGCCAGGGGGTGCCGTGTTGCCCGGTTGCTGGGTTGTGGAGGTCGGATGGGCGGTCGCTTTATGTGGAGCACTGGTGATCGGCTGAGTCCGGTGGGATTGGAGGCCGACCCCAATGTGGTTGGGAAAGGGCTAGGCAAATTGATTGGTTAAGGTTACTACACCCGGTGCAACGGTTAAATTCCATCAAAGCTGTGTATGGTTAAAATAACTGTGTGAACAAGTACTCTCGTAGTGTTTTTCATGTTTCAGATACCATATTGTGTCGCAGTGAAGTCTCTGCTGTAGGCTAGCGGCTAGTGGTTCAGATGCTGTATGTGAAGTGCTGACGTGTCGCGTATCTGAGAGGTTAAGAGGAACGGCAAGCAGTTCGCAGGTCGTAGCTGAACGCTACGAGCGCGCGCAAGATTGGAATTGAATACTCGGTGAGTCGCTTCCATTTTATTTCGATAGTGAAGTCGAAGGTTCTCTAGTGAAGAGATGCTATTTCGAGTTATAAGAGTGTTCATGTTTGATCACTGAATTGGTAGTGGTTATACCTAGCACTATCACTAGGTAATTAAGACACACTTACTAAAGGACAAGTAGTTGGTGAGTTTCCTATTGGCGGTATAGTTTAAACATTTGGTTCAGTACGAACTTTAGGATGAGATATCCCATAAGAAGGAGATTTGATATCCAAAATGACTGAATAACTAGTCGTTTTCAATAGTAAAGCGAGTTAGTAATGTCGTTGAGCCATCGTAATTGTATCGAGTTAGTAACGGTACTGTTCATTTACGTGTTTCTGAACAGATCTTATTGCGTAACGATTTACAACTACCGTCTTCAGATCTGCATTCACTTGCTTTCTTTTAAAGTGAATATTATGATAGCAGTAGATCTCGCGATCGTTTTCCGTACATGAAAACTGAGTTTGTGAGCGATAGTAAAGGGTTACTGTTGATAACCTGATTTTAACGATATTGATCAGAGTTATTCGTGAAGGTCCTTCACGCGAGCTATTAAGAAGCAAAAATTATCAGGCCTAATTGTTCCCCTCATATTAACAGTCTGTATGTTACAAGATCTTAGAGTGAAAGGCGTGAATCTTGTGAGAAGGATACCCGATCACCAAGTTCCTTGAGAGTTAGACGTCATAGTTGATGACAGTGGTAATGAGACCAAATCTGATTAAGAATGGCTTGTACACTCATACTCGAAACTTTAGACCGCACCTCATGCGTAACATGTGGCGATGGGTCTAGAAGGAATCGTTGGTGCGATTTCTGTCTGTGTTGGTGCACAGAGCGCTTCATGTGGTGTAGCACATATTGCGCAAGATTTTTGAGAATCGTTGGTGCGATTCTTGTCTGTGTTGGTGCACAGAGCCCCTCATGATGTGGTGTAGCATATGTGGCGGCAGATATGTTATGAATCGTTGGTAGATACGATTCTGGCTTGTGTTGGTGCACAAGGGCCCCTAATGTGGTGTAGCATGTGGCGGCAGATATGTAGAGAATCGTTGGTAGATACGATTCTGGCTCGTGTTGGTGCACAAGTCACAATGAAGGTTTCATGAGTTGAGTATGCATTGCCTATGAATCATAACAAACCGTAACAGAATTGTAACAATTACTTTGTTTAGTCGTTGAACTTGTTGATCGGCGGACCTTTTTCTAATGAAGTGTTGAAAGTGGGAAACTTTGGTCCGAAACTAAATAAGCCCTTTATTAAGTCTGCGATAGGTGATTATGACAGGGCAGTGATCGTTATAAACTGAAAGCTTTAGATAGGTACGCTCAGACCCTACAAGTATGTACACGGTAGGTTAAGAAAGATGCCAGCGGGTTATGTACCAGTCGATGTTGATGTTTGATGATAATGAGCAAGCCTAAGATGTCGAGTAATTGAGTCTATCAGCCGTATTATGTTTGACCGTACCAGTGGATTCTGGCGGAGTCTGGGGTCTAGATAGACCGTTGTGTGAGAGCAATATAATTGCTGGTCGGCTATAGAGCCGTGGCGTTAGAGGTTTTACTCGAGGTTTTCTATAAGCTTGGCAGTTTTGAAGTTTGCCTGGAATGACTGTGGTACATGGCCCAGGCTAATGATTTGGTTAAAGATCAGAGTTATAAAGTTTCCCTATTGTCACGAACTCAATGATCTAGTTTGGTCAGGAGTAGCCGAGCGTTGTGTGGCCTGTGTGGCAACTGTTGGCCTTTATCGCAACTGTTGGCCTGTGTGGCAACTAAAGGCCAGTGTGCCAACGGGAGGCCTTTATGGCAACTGTAGGCCAGTGTGGCAACTGGAGGTCTTTGTAGCAACTGTGGGCCTGTAGGGCACCTGTAAGTCGGTGTAAAAAACACGTTTGTGTAAGGAACCTTACAGAGGATTCCTGTTGAGTTATGAGGTTAAAATAAAGTAAACTCGCATAGTGACGCGAGAGGTGAAGTCACCATGTTAATGTTGATGACGTTCGAATCGTCAAGCCTTCATTACGAATATTGAAATAATTTTGGTTTTCTAATTTTGATTACTATGCGCAGATTGTGTTAGTAAGATACACAAAGCTGAAGTACCAATTGAGATTGTAGATGATGAATAGACTTAACATAGGATAGACTAAATCTCTGTGTGAACAGGTTCTATGTTCAGAGAGTTGAGTTGACTCGACATCGTGAGGATGTGCGAGTAGAGCAATTTTGATTGCTAAGAGAGCTATGAGATAGCTAAGAGAGCTATGTGATAGCTAAGAGGGCTATGTGATGGCTAAAGATCGTGAATAAGATACCTGGTGTCTTGTTTCTTTTGTTTCATTAAATGTGACATTAATGACTATCAGTGGTACTTGGACTTTGTAATCACGAAGATTAGGTGCTATCAGGTACCGGATCGATAATTAAGTTGCTATTTTCTTTAAATTGAAAATAGAATTACTTGTTCCTTGCAATGGTGAACAGAGAGATTTAAATGATCATGTTTGATTGTTTCGAAATGTTTCCTCACTCTAGAGTATGAGTCAGGATTGGACGAACGAATACTGTTTGGAAATTTTGTGTTTCAGAACAACATCCCTTGTATGATGGGAGACTGGCGGGTTGGAGTAGACTAAGAGGACGTGTGGCGCAACACGACATGAGATGGCAGTAAGCAAGGACAAGAAGATGATGCCTGCGGGTGACAGATTTGGGGATCTGTCACCTGAGAGAGGCCCGAGAAGGCGACGTGTTGTGTTCCACGCTCGCCTCTCAAGATAAATTACGGCCTAGAGAACACCATGTGGTTTTAGTCAGTAGGAGTCTGACAGACCCCTCAGCTTCCCCAAGAGCTGAGGACATTCATGAGAATTTCCACATGATTCGATACACTGTTAACCCTGACAATGAGGAACAGACGAGGACGCCTGTCTCGCAGGATGGCCGTGTCGGGTTTAGTCAATAGTACGGACGTTAAAACAAATCGCAAGCACGCCATCTGGCGGCAAAGCTAAACAACTACGCATTGGCGCGCTTCCTCTAACCACTTGCGTGGTGGGGATAGTAGAATATGGCAGTTGAGTACTGACAGCCTTAGAGCTAACACGTCGTAGAATCAGTGTCGATCCATAATATTAGTAAGCAAGAATGTTACTGAGTTGTGACTATTTAAATAAACTCAGTGTATCGAATAACTTCTGTGATTTCATTTGCACGATTGTACCCACCGACCTGCCTACACACGATGTCTCAACCTAATGTCCCATCCTGATTTCCCGATGGTTTACATCTATCGGCCAGCCCTGATGCGACATATAGATCTAAGCTTATTACATAACAATTTGTTATGGGCGATGTACCGTGTTTGTGTTGAACGAAGAAGAAAACAAGAATACTTCTGTACTTATCTAAGCAGATTGAAGCGCTTAAAACTTATAAGTCGTAAATATGTTGATTAAACTGTCATGATTACGAATTACCATATTAGCAAATATATTATACTACTAATGTGTTAATATTATTACAAAAACACCACTAATAACTGCAACAATGAAATAAAGTTACAAAGTAGTGCAAGCATTTTCTTTAAGCTTCATTTTATCCAATTTAACAATACCCGCTCCCAAATTGGGTTAGTGGGTTCCAATTTACAGTTCCCGTATCCAATGACAATACAAGCTGACACCATCATAACTTCGGTTACATATTCCAAACTCCGGATTCCGGTTCCTTGGAGCAAAACAAGACAAACAACCGAAGTTGATATGGAAAAAAGTGGTTTTGGGACTTGGGACCAAATGTCAAAAGACGTAGGTTCGTAACCAACTTAATCCACATTGTACCCAAGGGTAGTTTACGTGACATTTACGCGACTTGACTTTCTTTTGACGGCAAAAAGTATAATCTGTAAAAGCCAAATCTAGAAGGATTTTGCTTTTAGAGATTATAGGCATACGTTAGCGTCTTTCTACAAAGAAATTCTTACGTGAACGAATTGAATGATGCTTTGAAGTTTTTGGATTAGAAGTAGTGTCTATTGTAAAGGTTTTTTTTTACACAGATCTGTCTAAGATGTGACTGCGATGGTGATCAAAGCAAAGGAAATAGTTATCAAATCAATTTACAAGATTTAAATTCTTGTTTTTTGTTCGTCTTCGATTATGAGCTATCATCTCATAGAACATAGTCAGGAAACGGATCAAAATAACTATGGCAATGTAGTTTATACAAAACCATGCAATTGTGTTAACAAAATCTTAAGTTTCAAGGCGACCGAGTGCTGGAGGCCATCTTGAACTTGTATGTCAAACATAAATATTTAACCATTTTGTTTTCTTTGTATTTTATGTGTGGTTTTACATAGTTATTTAAAGTTTGATCACAAGATTTATCCAAATGCCCTTCTTCATACATACACACACATCACATCATCAGCCTATTAATGTTCCCACTGCTGGGAAACAGGCCTCCTCTCTGTGAGAGGGAATGGGCCGTAATCCACCACGCGGGCCCAGTGCGGGTTGGTGGATGTCACATATCTTCGAATTTTTGGTTCTAGGACATGCCGGTTTCCTCACGATGTTTTCCTTCACCGTTTTTGAGAGCAGTGGTGAAGAAATAATTTACACAAAGTAAAGCGCCTGCTTGGGCTCGAACCCACGACCTACAACTTGTAAGTCGCGGCCGATACCACTGGGCCTCCACTGCATCGCTGTTCTTCATACATGATCTATTTTTATTTATTTAAACAAACACGCTGAAAATAATTTTGAAAGCGATTGGCGAGTGTTAAGTGAATGATCAAATAGATTATAAAGACGTTAATTTATCGTACTCGCTGAATTTGGGTAGGCAATAAAAACTTTTTAACCCCAAATATTAAGTTGTTGAAATTACTTGCTTGTTTATTACGCAAGTTTAAAACTTAATTATGTAATCAAGGGGACTATTACAACATTGCTTTTAATTTGTTATGTTTTGATAATAAAGCCGAAGTTTGCATTGATTTTGCAATATTTATTTAACGCCTGGGTAGAAACAGTGCCGAGAAAGCAAACCAGAGTGGTACTTAAAGTCATATAAAAAATATTACGAAATGTTGTATAAGGCTAATATAGGGTTGGTGTGGAACCAAAGGCAAACATTTAAAATTTTATGAGCCGGATGCATCCAGCCAGCGAGGCAATAAACCGGCAGCAGGCTTATTACGTATCTTTTGCAAGAGCAAAACGATAGCGATCAAACGCTTTATGTCATACTAGCTGACCCCCGCGGCTTCGCTCCCGTCAAAATAATAGCCTATGTTACTCGGGAATAATGTAGCTATCCATAGGTGAAAGAATCTTTAAAATCAGCCCAGTAGTTTACAAAAAATTCTTTCCTCTTGATAATATTGGTATAGAAAAGTCGGAATTACCTGCAGTGTAGATATTTTAGGTCCTACACAATCGTTTGCTAATCGCTCGCTGTTTGTCAAAGACACCTATTTAAAAAAAAAACGCCAAAATCTCTAAAGCTTTCTTCAACTTTCTGTATGGAAGAGCAATTATTGCACAAAAATCGCTATCGTTTTGCTTTTGCAAAAGATACGTAATAAGCCTTCGGGCTGAACACATCACTCCACTAACTGACACTGTTCGAGTTTTTACAGTTTATAAAGGCGGGTACAGACTGCTGCAACGCAACATGCAATGCAACACGAAACGAGCATTGCATCAGTGTAGACGCGGGGCGCGCACAACGTGCGCACGAACCGCGCATGTACCTACTCACATCTGTTTCCGAGATGCGCGCGAACGGATCGCTCAGTCTGCAAAAGAACACGCTTGTTCCATGTTCGCGCGCGTCTAGCCGTACACACCACACAACCTGTCCACACTGACGCTCCGCGCATACTGCGCGCCTCTTTGTGTTCGGGGAAAAAACCGACAAATTTCGGGTCGCTACGCGCAAGAGTTGCAACAATCTGTTCGTGCGCGTAGTAGACGCGGTTCGTGCGCGCAAGGCGTCTACACTATGGGAATTCTGTTACTTTACATGATACATTGCAGCAATGTGGACGTCAAATTCTTGCATTGCATGTTGCATTACATGTTACATTGCACCAATGTGTACCCGGCTTTAGGGACATGCTATCAAATATCTATCATATTGCAGGTTGCTGCACAATTTCACGGAATATTGCTTTCACGGCTCGCTGTGAGATATTTAAATTGTAAATGGCTAGGCATGTCATATCAAAATGATAGCCCCGAAGCTGCAGTGCTAGTCCCACGTACAAATTAACGGGTACTGCCTACTCCTGTTAATTACTCTGTTTAACCATCCGATACTGGAGCGTTACGCACTGTGCACACAGGTGATAAATATACTGCTCTATTTAACGGTTCCTAATAATATACCAATTTGAGTACGGCACTGATTTTAACACCCTGCGCTTTGAATATCGTTTGGATATTCAAAGAGCAGGGTGTTAAAATCACAGAGTCCTTCCAAGTCAAAGAAACTTGAACCAGCCCTCATGGTACCGTAAATACATTTTCATCATATTCAAGCTAACTGAACTAAAAGTACCTACTACCTAGCAAAACCTCAATCTAGCCAACATAAGTGTCATGATTTGTATCAATTTTTATCCGACTGCCGAAGGAGGGTAATGTGTTTATCAGTCTATGTATGTATGTTTGTTCCTATGTGGCGTTTCAGAGACCGATCATAATGATTCTTACGTTAATAAATTTGACTTAAGGCGGTACCCCGAGCAAAACGCCGCGCAAGCCGTTTTTTGTGCTGTTTTTAGGAGCTAACTACTCGTTATTTAAAAAGAAATATCAATTAATACATTAAATTACTACATAATATTGATTTTAAAATAGTAGATTTAGTTTTTTTTTTAATGCTGTATATATTTCACTAATCTCCTTCCAAAAAAACATTAAAATGAGAAATAATTATTGATATTATGCATCTCCTCGTAAAGTGTTCATTAATTATTTTTTGTACTAACACTAATGGATAGACAATTTAATAACGAACATTTTTGGTGTTTTTTTTTTCAAAAGACCAAAATTCGATTTTATAAAGATTTTATTCTAAAATCCGGGCGTATTCACTACTGTAATTCATGCGCCACCAGTGCCGCTAGACCAATAGGAATGCTCAAATCTCATGCCGATTTTTTGGTCAGGGTACCGTCTTAACCCTGCGAGTGTCACTGGCTACATAAATTTTTTTTTCTTCCAAACCCATCGTGTTAAATGGTTTTAAGAAGTGATTTCAAAAATATATAATACTTATATGTTTAAATGTGCAGAATTCTAAAAAAAAGATAACTAAAAAGTTATAAATAAAAAAGTTAATTAAAAAAATCAAAAAACCTGACCGCTTGAAAAGCGAACTAAAAAGACGTAAACAAAAATAAAATCGTCCTATGCAGTCGGAGGATTAAAAACTTTAAAATTCTGTATCACATTGTCTGGTCATTATGAATATTGCTACGTAACGATTGGGCGATTCGATAATTATGGTCAATGAATTAGTCCAAGAGCGAGCAAAGCGAGCTCGGGAGCTAAGTGCACCCCGACACGGATATGTTAGGATCGAAGGTTATGACGGGAGCTGAAGTTGAGCGAGCAAAGCGAACTCAGCTCCCGTCATGTCCTTCGTGCGCGAATCCGACTCGCACTAGGCTGGTTTTTTTTAACTAAAAAGAAATCTTTGAAAAAAAAAGCAGTATTCCGTGAAAATAAAGTTTAATGTGTCGACAAAGATTTTTCGTATATTTGAGTGGTAGGTAAATTAGAGACGAGTTGGCATGACAAAACCTGTTATGTGCCGAGTCCTACAGCCGCTGGCCAGAAATGGCTTACATCATGCACGCATCGTGGCCAATGACTTCATCATTTGTGTTTTATTGTTCCTATACTACCGCGCGTTACTATTTAATCTCTTTTATTGACCACGCTAATGTCGCATTACGGAAATTGAAGATATTAAATGAAATGTTGAGTGCTTCATAATATTTTAACCATAGGGTATAAACACACTGCCGCCGTGGGACAGAAATAAAATAAATAAATAATAATTATAAACGTTCGTCTGGGAATAAAACATAAAACATTTGCAGTCATTGTCAATTTCTATAACTCCATCATTTTCAAAACAATCGCAGCAAATTAAGACATTCAACAGTTTTAAGCTCTGCATTCCAAATTAATCCTGCAATGTTTGGAATCTATTCTCGTCTGCAATTACGCATGAAACTAGGAGCTCACTCAATTTGATAATGAGATTAACATCAACATAATACCTATGTTTAAGTACTTGCTAGGTTTTGGTATTTACTCCGATGATCTCGTTAGCGGGCCAAAACTCACGACTTCAAAAAAAAGGAGATACCTACCTAATCAATTCGACACGTGTGTATGTAATATTGAAGGAATTGCACAATGTTCACATGTTACTGTGTATGAGCTTCTAAACACGTGTGCCAAATTTCATAAATGTAATATGTAGGTTTGTTTTTATGTCTGTAGGTTTATCCACGCATTTCTCCGAAACTGCTCATCGGATCGTGATCATTATTTTTGTACTGGATTGAGTATCTCTCAATTTAAGGAATAGTGCAAGTTTCATAAAAATCGGTCCAGCAGTTTTCAAGGTATGGAGCATACAACCGAACTCCTTATCGACAAACAACACGAATCTGTAAATTGAGTTATTATGGCTATTTTTTTGTCAACACTTTAGGTAACGTAATATATAAATTGCTAATTTTAGTGATGGTGTACTAAAGCTAAAAGCAGAGAAATAACTTTATCACAAAAGAAATACCGGCTTCAAAAGCAAAACACTAAAAAGTGTAAAATAACTTTCGTTTCGGAAGTCGAGAATGATAAAAACAAGAAGTACCAAAGACGCTTTTGAAGTCGGTCAATTTTTTTGTGTATACGTTTTTTTTATAATAAGCATTTTGATCCATAAATTACTTTTGCGGATCCCAAAATCTATGTAAATTATACATAGGTATTTTATGTCAGCAAAACCAGTAAAATGAAAATATCTAACATTTCTACCTACTGATTTGTCGAGAAAATAGTGTTTTACAATTGTTCTACTATTATGACGGCGTGTTAATAAGCCTATATCAGTGATTTGTCGAGCGAATAAGCATTTCGCCGGGTGAGCTGATCGCTCCCGCTCAGCAGCGTGACCCGTGAAACTAGGTTACGCTCTCGGTCCCCGCCTACCGGCTACCACGCCGAGCCAGTTGCAGAGTTGCAGCACACGTTAGATACAATTGTACGCCAATAACACTGTTATTATTGTTATCAGAACCCGGAAGGATTTCTTTTTTTTAGTCTTTTTTGGCCTCAACAAGAACAGATAATTATAAGTATCATCGTCATAATTACTCCCAAATGCAAATTAGCGGCACTTACCTACTTAAGCTTGATTTTTGCTATGCTTAATGTTTATCTTTGAACGACGAACAAGGCTGGTAAACACCTTTTTGTCTAGCCCTGTTTTTTAGGGTTCCGTACCCAAAGGGCTAAAAACGGGACCCTATTATTAAGACTCCACTGTCCGTCTGTCTGTAACCAGGCTGTATCTTATGAACCGTGTTAGATAGACAGTTGAAATGTTCACAGATGATGTATTTCTGTTGCCGCTATAACAGCAAATAATAAAAACAGAATAAAATAAATATTTAAGAGGGGCTCCCATACAACAAACGTGATCTTTTTGCCGTTTTTTGCGATAATGGTATGGAACCCTTCGTGCGCGAGTCCGACTCGCACTTGGCCGGTTTTATTTCTAGGACGATAATTACTACTTACTTACCTACTTGTAGAAGTTGACCATAAATGTTTTATGAATATAATAGTGGACTCAACATTAAAATACTCCGTCAAACAATAACATAATCCAAACCATAATTATCATAAAATTATAGGGCCAAGATCGAAAAAAAAAAATGACATTCCGTTTTTGGTGATTTACCCTACTAAACTCACTCTAGTCCAAAAAATAGATCGCCGTTTTGGGGGCAGGCATAAAAATAAATAATTATCAAAAAGGTCGGTAATTATGTTGTCATATAAGAAGTTAGAACTTTGAAGAAGAAACTTTAGATGGTAAATAAACTTGTTGGCAGATTTAGAACGTCTCAATCGTTGTAGTAGGCAACAATCATCAGAAATCAGAAGTTGCAAAAGTGCCTGACACTCTCAAGTTAACTTTGTGCATAGTAACCGGATTTGTTTCTGAACCCATCCTTGTACAAGACTTGTATCGTCGTGGGGTAGGAACCGGCTTTCAATGCACTAATAAATCACCGTTCACCATTCTAAGCAGCGCGCTCTCCATTGTTGTTAGCCGTAGGTGTTACGCGTACAAACAAAAGCTAAAATAATCAACATCTTAGCGCCTTACCTCTAATAGGAATCCTCGAGGGCGACGTCCCTCCAGCACGCCGGACGAAACGGGCGGCGCGCACCCAACATAAACACTGCACCAAACGGTTAAATCATACGCGGAATAGACGATTTGCAGCCGATCTATTGTCAACACTGCACTGTCACTCTGTTCGGTCACTGAAATCCAATTGGTTTGTTTGTTTTTAGTCACAAATTAATAAAAACTACGCGCATGTCAGATTAACAACGTTAGTAATATTTCGTTTCTCTTCAATAGCATCTTCCAAGACCGCCGCTCGATGACTGGCGGGCCGGGCGCGCGCCGTTCGTTTCGTTTGGTCGGATATTCATGACGCGAGACCCGCGGGGTGCGGTACGGCAAGCGCGGGGGGTGCATGCACGCCTTCTTTGAATGGTAGTATAATATTGAAATGAATGAATGAAAATAAACAATGAATCTTTAAAAATTATAACGCACATTTTGTACAGATAGTATTGCTGCTGTACCGAATTATGCATTTATGTATCTATTTTTTTTTTAATAAGCAGAATTATCTAACCTAACAAAGATAGTTGTTCCGGCTCTGGGTGTTTGTGTATGTGAGTTTATATGTTTGTAAACGCACCCACGATACAGGAAGAAATTCCTAGTGTGGGACAACGTTTTTTTTTAAAAAAAAAATATCATAGTACCTACCTACCTAAAAAAATATAATTCGTAGGTAACTAGCATGCATGTTGAAATGTCGTTTTATGTGACTTTGAAGTTTTGTAACTCATAGATAAATTTTATTCAAATTATTTGTTTATTTATTCTGTAGTACCTACTAGGTACCGCTCTATGAAATTCAACTAACGAACTCTTTACGTACTTATTTAAATTAAATTTATTATCTCACAGAGATCGTGTGAAGGCAGGTGTGCCGTTGTTAGTAGATACCTATCGTTTCCAGCATCACACTTTTTGCTATTTAAGAGAATGGTGTACCTACCTAAGACTCCTTGCTGCCGGACATCTCTCAGCTCTCTCTGGTCAGTTTTTCGCGATCCTGGCGAGACAATAAAGATGGTTCATTTCGGGTGCTTAATTGCATAATAATAATATAACACACATAATATAATATATCACAAATTGCATAATATTATCTGCAGGCTAACAAGTCTACAGAAATTATTTGGCAACACTGTTAGAATTTTGCCGCCCTTGATTTTGTTGGCAAAAATGTATACATTTTAAGATTTTTAAGACTCGAATTATACCTGTGACGAAATATTCTTGTGACAGGAGTTCGTTCCGGAAACTCTGCTAACTGGGTCATGAACTAGACACCCTGTCTGGACCATCGTAACCCCAACTATCCTTTTCATTTTCAGTTTTTATAACTTATCCTATAACTAATGAGATTACCTACCATAATTTAAATAATTTATTTATTTATACTTCATATACAAAAAATAAGTACAAAGGCGTGCGCATTTTCTAGCAGTCAACCAAGGGTGGTAAGGAAACAACATGGCACAGGTGTATAGTTTAAAAAAAAAATGTGTTCTATCAACAGTTATGGTTATGATGATGCTTTTATAACTTTCGATTGTTTTAGCTTCTTTATAAAATAATAAATACTTACCAAAACCAAGAATAACATAGGATAAGTAACTATATTATTAGCTAAATATAGACATAATTTTTATTTCTTTTGTCAAGTTCCTTCCAATATTTTGTCCAGTCAAGACAAGGCCGAATCATGGCACAGACATTATAATCACATTAAACGTGGACTCCCACACAGTGTTTCGTCAGTAACTACGTCCTTTTATGTCGTATAATTTAATGGAACATATCGTTAATTCCCTCATTTCGCCACAATTGCTTTCAATTTACATAAGCGGGTCAACGAATGCATACAATAATACCGTTTCGAGCGCAGTAGGCTGAAGTGCTGTGTACTGTGTTGCGTGCAATATATCATTGTACAAGTGCGTTGCTTATGCCTGCTAATCTTCTATTTGACAGCTACCATTGAAGCAGGGACGTAAATAGCGACGTATCGACGTCATTGGGGCCGATGCTCTTCCTTTGTTGAAAACCTACCAGCAATCATTCAAATAATGGTTATTATCAAAGCGCGGCCCGAGGGCAACAGACTTGCGCGTTTACCTTGTCTCGGTCCCCCTTTGTCGCAAAGTAATAATTTATAAAGCGAAACCTTACTCGGCCGGCGTGCTCCATGGTGGTGAAAACAACGTCAGAGTTCTTCTAATGGTGGAGATAAGCGTCATTAAAGGCGAATAGACACTTACAGGAAAATTTATTGTATTACTTACGAAGATATTTATTTCCCTGTAACTTTTAGCTTAATTTGTCAATATTTCACCGCAACTCGACTACCTAATTGGGTTGTTAGCGTTAAATTGGTTGAGTCAGTGTTTTCGACTTTTGGTCTACAGAGTACTGATACAAACATGAAAACTAACATTAACATTAGAAGAGGAATATTTACCATGTTTACCGTTTATTGCGGTGTGTAGCGGTAGCGGTACTGAGTGCAAAAAAAAAGTTAAATCAAAAAACCCGACTGCTTCAAAAGCGAACTAAAAAGTCGTAAACAAGAAAAAAATCATGCTGTGCAGTCGGAGGATACATATTCGCGGGCTGGCTGACCAAAATCTGGAGTATCCTCCGCCTGCACAGCATGATTTTTTTCCTTGTTTACGACTTTTTATTTCGCTTTTGAAGCAGTCGGGTTTTTTTATTTAACTTTTTTTTTGCACGTAGGTACTGAGTGCCGCTACACACCGCAATAAACAGTAAACATGGTAAATATTCCTCTTCTAATGTTAATGTTAGTTTTCATGTTTGTATCAGTACTCTTAACTGTGTAGACCAAAAGTCGAAAACACTGACTCAACCAATTTAACGCACAGCACATGATTTTTTCCTTGTTTACGACTTTTTAGTTCGCTTTTGAAGCAGTCGGGTTTTTTGATTTTTTGATTTAACTTTTTTTATTTATAACTTTTTAGTTAGTTTTTTTTCGAATTAGATACATTTAAACATATAAGTGTTATATTTTTTTTTTCTTGGGTGCCTTAAGTGGGGCCCAATTTTTTTTCTTCCAAACCCATCTTGTGGGGTATCAATAAAGGGTATTAAGAGGTGATTTCAAAAATATATAACACTTATATGTTTAAATGTATCTAATTCGAAAAAAAACTAACTAAAAAGTAGTAAATAAAAAAACTTAATTCAAAAAATCAAAAAACCAGACTGCTTCAAAAGCGAACTAAAAAGTCGTAAATAAGGAAAAAATCATGCTGTGCAGGCGGAGGATACACCAGATTTTGGTCAGCCAGCCCGCGAATATGTATCCACCGACTGCACAGCATGATTTTTTCCTTGTTTACGACTTTTTAGTTCGCTTTTGAAGCAGTCGGGTTTTTTTTGCTATATGCATTATTTGACATATTTTCAGATCATCGATGTATCATGTGGCATATGTATTATTTTACCGAACTACATTTCGCCGATTTACAAAATAACTTTTTGCTTTTGGCCGAAAAACATCGAATTGATAGGTCAACTGAGAAGTCAAGTCGAAGTCACGTCTGCCACTGGCAGACGTGACTTCGATGAAGAAAAGAAAAACGAAACGTTAATAGTTGAAAAGTTTTAGGTGAAATTAAATTCGGTCAAATATTTTTCGAACTTGTGATAGACCATGATAGTTTTAAAACTTATATGAAAAGTAACATTAATGATCCCGGTGTCAAAGCCTATGATGAGAATGCAACATCACATGATAATTAGTTTCATGAACAACGCCAAGCGGAATAGGAGCGGAAGTCAGTGCATACAGATAGCAATTTAGCGAGACTCCAGCACGTTTTCACATAACGAACCGCTCGACGGCTCTTTAGTCTTTGCTTTTGCTGACATTTACTATCTGCATCAACAAAGGACCAGCAATAACGAGTTTGCGTGAGCATGCAATATTATACTATGGATGAACTTTATTTTTTAAATAGAATAGAAACATTATATTTCAAAGGAATTGAGAAATCAGCCTTGTGTTATCAGACTTTACAACGACAGTCTTGCTAAGTTCTCAATAAAATAACAAATTCTGTAAGGAATGCAAAGAATAAGACGTAATAGTAAGTGATTGGGCAAAACCACGGTAAAACATACTAGTCAAGTAAGTAACTTAGTCACGCCTCGTCATACCTTTTTTTTTGTCCTACCTACATTTTCAATCTTAGCATAGATCTTCTGTGCGCTAAAGTTGTTTGTAAACAGACGGTGGCTGAACTGAAACTTGCAAGAACCGACGAAATAACAAACAGCAAAAAATAAATGTAAAGTTGATTTAAAAAACAAAAAAAAAACGAAACAATTTTAAAAGTCGGTTTCCGTTTCTTCGTTTTTTTTTTAGTTTGTTCTGTTTTTATTTGGAAGTCGGTTGTATTTTTTTTGCAAAAAAGTTTTTTTATTTTATGTATGACTACGCATTACTTTTCAAACTTATCCATTATGTACACCACTAAAAAGTGGTACATAATGGACAAGTTCTATAGTAAGGTACCTATAATGCCCACAGTGATGCCAGAATATATTACCTGAATAACATGTAACTTGAACATAACATAACCGGTGCGGTGGCATGGTGAACTGTACTCATCTTACCCGTTTACAGCATACTGGCGAGATGGTATGTTTTGAAATGGTGAAAACAATAAACAGACATGCGATTGCAGCAATCCCGAGTGATTTGCCGTCATTTATTGAAGAGTTCTGCTGTACATCTTCGAAGTTCTTCATAAGATCTTTACCAAATTAAACGGGACCATTTCGGAATAATCTCCTTTCGAACAAAAAAATGTGTTTTGCAAATCCGTTTATATATGACGGAATTTAGCGAGAAAATACACAAAAAAAAGTTATAAAAATCTGAATTGAGAACCTCCTCCTTTTTGGGAAGTCGGTTAATAAATAGTTAGTATACATGTCGAATTGAGAACCTCCTCTTTTTTATTTGTCGGTTAAAAATGATAATATAATTACTTATAGCGTTTTATGTGGCGGCATTGATATATAAAATGTGGCAGCCATTTTTGACCTGAGTGCATGGTACGCATTTTTTTATTGAGCCATTGATTTTTAACATTATTTTGTTATTTGGATTGAAAACAGGTAAAATAAAAAAATTAAATAACATGATATCTTGCGAAAGCACCCAGATCAAAGAAAGGCTTAACCGATTTTTATCAAATATAGCTAAGAACAAGCCCGATAATGTCACCTTTCAAACAAAAAAAAACTAAATCAAAATCGGTTCATCCGTTTAGGAGCTATGTTGCCACAGACAGATACACAAACACACTTCAAACTTATAACACCCCTCTTTTTCCGTCTAGGGTTAAAAATACAAATAAGGCTGAATTAAAAAGTGCATCCACATCGTCTGAAACTTTTAGCCTTATAGCCTTCATAGTAGGTCCTACCTAACCTACTACTGATACATAATTCGATACAAAAATTAATTTCATTTGCGTTGTTTGGGAAATTTTATTTTCAGGATTTAACTTGCATACATATTCCTAGATAATGTAATAGCAGTAGTTACATTATGTTAGGTAATAGTAGATTATTAACCAAGGGGATAAAGCAGTGTCTTCTGTCGCGGGTGACGATTTAAATCGCGAGCGTAACGAAGGACTCGAGGTTTACTCCCGAGCGTAGCGAGGGTGATAAAAACTTAAATCACGAGCGAAGCGAGGGATTTAAGACGAGTCCTGAGTGTAGCGAGGGATTTAAGGCGGTACCCCGAGCAAAACGCCGCGCAAGCCTTTTTTCTTGCTGTTTTTAGGAGCTATCTACTCGTTATTTAAAAAGAAATATCAATTAATAAAAATCTATTAAATTTCTTCATAATATTGATTCTAAAATGGTAGATTTAGTTTTTTTTTAAATGTTGTATATATTTCACTAATCTACTTTCAAAAAAACATAAAAATGTGAAATAATTATTGATATTATGCATCTCCTCGTAAAGTGTTCATTGATTATTTTTTGTACTAACACTTATGGATAGACAATTTAATAACAAACATTTTTGTAGAATTATTTTTTCCAAAAGACCGAAATTCGATTTTATAAAGATTTTATTCTAAAATCTGGGCGTATTCACTACTGTAATTCGTGCGCCACCAGTGCCGCTAGACCAATAGGAACGCTCATATCTTATTCCGATTTTTTGGTCAGGGTACCGTCTTAAGTTCACCCAAGACTAAGACAGCTTTATCACCGAGGAAAATACTCTACTTTTCGTACCATTTGCGAAAAAATTAACACAATAATAAATTGATATAAGCATTTATTAAAAATAATGACAATTAAAAGTAAAATAAACTTAACGTTTATGTATTTGAAGAAAAATAAACGCGGCAAATACCTAGACTAATATTTTTTGTCGGAAAAGCAAAGGAATCAAGCTCATACGGCCTCGTCGGTTTTCGTAATTTTATTTAATAATCATAACTGCATAATAAATGCGTATTCCTTTTTCAAAAAGATGTATAATGCTTTATATAAAAACTCAATGGTGTAAACACAGATGTAGTTCAGTATAAATTTCGGTAAGTATTCCAAATTTAAATCACATTCTCCCCCTAGAGGATGAATGAAATTCAGTACAATTTTCTTTTCCTGTTTTTAACAGATTAAAAATGACTATTGTTATGTTCGCTTTTTGTGGCATAGAATGTCACTTTTTTGAGCAAGTGGTACGAAAACATATATTAAGATTCCCAGTTCCTCTGCATTATAAATTATAATAGTAGATTATTAACCAAGGGTATAAAGCAGTGTCTTCTGTCGCGGGTGATGATTTAAATCACGAGCGTAACGAAGGACTCGAGATTTACCCCCGAGCGTAGCGAGGGTGTTAAAAACTTAAATCACGAGCGAAGCGAGGGATTTAAGACGAGTCCTGAGTATAGCGAGGGATTTAAGTTCACACAAGACTAAGGCAGCTTTATCACCGAGGAAAATACTCTACTTTTCGTACCATTTGCGAAAAAATTAACACAATAATAATATGAGATAAGCATTTATTAAAAATAATGACAATTAAAAATAAATTAAAATAAACTTAACGTTTATGTATTTGAAGAAAACAAAAACGGGGCAAATTCCTAGACTAATATTTTTTTGTCGGAAAAGCAAAGGCATCAAGCTCATACGGCCTCGTCGGTTTTCGTAATTTTATTTAATAATCATAACTGCATAATAAATGCGTATTCCGTTTTCAAAA
This sequence comes from Orthosia gothica, assembly GCA_949775005.1. NCBI lineage: Eukaryota > Metazoa > Arthropoda > Insecta > Lepidoptera > Noctuidae > Orthosia > Orthosia gothica. Next base: position 11,434,802 of record OX459049.1, read on the forward strand.
AGATGTATAAAGCTTTATATACAAACTTAATGGTGTTAACACAGTATAAATTTCGGTAAGTATTCCAAATTTAAATCACATTCTTCCCCTAGAGGATGAATGAAATTCAGTACAATTTTCTTTCCCTGTTTTTAACAGGTTAAAAATGACTATTGTTATGTTCGCTTTTTGTGGCATAGAATGTCACTTTTTTGAGCAAGTGGTTCGAAAATACACATACTACTTACTAACCTCATCATAATATCTTCAGTTGGCCTGAGCTGCATTGTGCAGTCTGTCTGTACATACTGTAGTCACTGAGGTAATTTGTCTACATTTTAACTTTATTCTCACGTCTGTGTGAAAAGAAATATGCATGAAATAGCGGAACCGGTTGCACTCAACCTCGCAATGTTTGTATTTTGTTTAAAAACCAAAAGTATGTGGTATTGAATGTTCATAATATATTTTTTGCGTCATCTATATCCAAGCAGTAGTACTTTTAAAGAATCTTCTAGACAATTTCCAATCTTGTCTCCGTTGTCGTATCTACATTTTTCATAACGAGATAATTTTACGCGAATTCTCCGATCAAGACAGAGCAGATGTTGCTTCAATATTGTAAAAATCCTCGTCATCTATATTACGTACACATGCAATCTTTAGTTTATTGTATTAACTTTAAAACTTTCGCGTTTCATAATTGAAAACAATATAATTATAACGGGAAATTTAACGCGATAATTACCCCGGACCGCGTGTTTCGTTGCAACACGGCCGAAACTTCGGGCGAAGTAGGTAAACAAACAATCGAAATTATCGCGTTAAATTTCCCGTTATAATTATATTGTTTTTAGTATATTGGTCACAGATAGTCTTTATTTTATTTTATTTATAGACTATCCGTCCGCACTATTCACAAACCACTGCAATTTCTGAAAGCCAGAATCAACAGTAGCAACCACCAGAAAAGCGCCAAGGCAATGAAGCTCTACGAAGTCCCGGATAATGCATTTAACTGTCTTGGATCCCACTATGAAATTTATCACAAAAACGGTGGAGTAGGAAAAAATTAAAATTTTCACTTCCTTCCATATCAAGCAGAAGACGTTCTGTCTTCTGCTTGAAACAAGGCCGATAGGCACAAAGGGTCGTTTACAACTGGGATAACCCCACTTAAGGCGGTACCCCGAGCAAAGCAGCGCAAGCCGTTTTTCGTGCTGTTTTTAGGAGTTCGTTATTTATAAAGAAATATCAATTAATAAAAATACATTAAATTTCTACATATTATTGATTCTAAAATGGTAGATTTAGTTTTTTTTAAATGTTGTATTTATTTCACTAATCTCCATCCAAAAAAAACACAAAAATGAGAAATAATTATTGATAGCATGCATCTCCTCGTAAAGTGTTCATTAATTATTTTTTGTACTAACACTAATGGATAGACAATTTAATAACGAACATTTTGGTTGTAAAACTTTTTTCAAAAGACCAAAATTCGATTTTATAAAGATTTTATTCTAAAATTTGGGCGTATTCACTACTGTAATTCATGCGCCACCATTGCCGCTAGACCAATAGGAATGCTCATATCGCATGCCGATTTTTTGTTCAGGGTACCGTCTTAACCCCAGTAGCCAAATCAGAGATTGATATTACTTAGGAGCAGGCCCGAGGAACGTCGAGTCAGATAAAATCGAATTTGTTAGCAGGCACACGGCAGCGATAATACGGTACCTCCTCCCCGAGCCTGTCATGAAAACTGTACAATCGAAAGATATATCATATTCGTGTGCATCTTTTATTATTTGTGTGTTATCTTTTATTTTTTACCCGACTGCCGAAGGAGGGTAATGTGTTTATCAGTCTATGTATGTATGTATGTTTGTTCCTATATGGCGGTCTAGAGACCGAACGCGTTGGCCGATTTTGAAGATCCTTACGTCAATCGATTCGTCTTATGGCGGTACCCCGAGCAAAACGCCGCGCGAGCCGTTTTTTGTGCTGTTTTTAGGAGCTATCTAATCGTATTTAAAAAGATTATTTAAAAAGAAATATCAATTAATAAAAATACATTAAACTTCCACATAATATTGATTCTAAAATGGTAGATTTAGTTTTTTTTAAAATGTTGTATATATTTCACTAATCTCCATCCAAAAAAACATTAATATGAGAATTAATTATTGATATTATGCGTCTCCTCGTAAAGTGTTCATTAATATTTTTTTGTACTAACACTAATGGATAGACAATTTAATAACGAACATTTTTGTAGTTTTTTTTTTTCAAAAGACCAAAATTCGATTTTATAATGATTTTATTCTAAAATCTGGGCGTATTCACTACTGTAATTCATGCGCCACCAGTGCCGCTAGACCAATAGGAATGCTCATAACTCATGCTGATTTTTTGGTCAGGGTACCGTCTTAACCCTGCGAGTGTCACTGGCTACATTAAAATAGCAAAATAGAAAAAGGGCGGCTTTTGGACGCCGTATTGTGGGGGCCCATATTTTTTTTCTCTGGCCCTTCTTGCGGGGTATCAAAATGAAGGGTTTTAAGAGGTGATTACAAAAATGTATAATACTACAAGTAAGTTTAAATGTACCTAATTCTAAAAAAAATATCTAAAAAGTTCAAAATAAAAAAAAATAAACAAAACCGACTGCTTAAAAAGAAAATCATGCTGTGCAGTCGGAGGATACATCTGGTTTTGGTCAGCCAGCTCGCGCATATGTATACTCCGACTGCACAACATGATTTTCTTCTTGTTTACGTCTTTTTAGTTTGCTTTTTAAGCAGTCGCGTTAATTTGTTATTTTTTTTCACTTCGGTGTGTAAGTGCCTCACCTATGTCTCATCATAGGTCCACACTTACCATTATTTTTTGTGACTATATCTGCCGAATAATGCATGCCATCAAAGGCTAGCCAGAAAACAGAGTCCAATTGTCTTTAGTCAGGCGATGGCAAATACAAACTGCTTGTCCACAAACACTTTTCCTTGAGTTAATGGAATGCAAACATTGACAATGGCAAATTGGTCCATAAATATCAGTGAGCAGTGTACGATGTACGAACCTCGAGGGTATACTATCGAACGATCGCTATATCCGTCCGCAACTCACGACACTGACGCTGAATGCTGATTACCGTCATTATAATTAACAATTGGCAGCCTGAAATGCTAATGAATTTTTTACTTCTCATGTAGGTACGTACGCCACCAGCCAGGTATACAAGTACTCGTAGAATCGTTCTCTCCAATTTTTCTTTTCCTAGAAACTCGAGCTCACTGCACGTATGGAAGGTCAAAGTTGATCCTCTACCCTTGAATGAATGCTTCACGGTATTCGATGCACATCTCATTTCTCGTGCTCTCGGGTCTCGGGCACTTGTTAGTCGATGTAGGAGGCATCTCAGTTTGACATTGACGGTGTACCTGCGCGAATGCTAATGAACGTATAAATCTTCCTAATACATTATTCCTCGGACGACCTCTCCGAACGATCTGGAAAGACTCGGAGACTCGGCGTCACATCTATTTCCTGCATTATGTATGTTCCTGTATGATTTATCCTGCTAGTCAACGAAATAAGTAAGAATTGAATTTTAAATCGCTTTAGGAAAACTTTGTATCTTATTTGGCCATGGCATTGTTGGGTATTCTTTGATCTATCGGAAATTTGCTTCGATTAATTTGGATTCGTGATTTCGTGTGCTGAGTGCGGCACGCAGCCTGACCCAGACAGACAGACTAAATTAAATGATGTCACGATACCTTTATTGATTCCATAAAATCTGACATGAAAGATGAAAGGAGAATATTAATAAGTTTGCGTTTCAAGCATCATCAAACTGAACATTAATAATCTCAACTAATGTAACAATGTTACATCTAATTAACCGACTACGCAAAAAGGAGGTTATGTATGTATTTTTTTTATTTGTGTTACCTCAGAACTTTTTATTGGGGGAACCGATTTTGATTATTCTCTTTTTATTTTTACGATGGTGCTTGTCATGTGGTCCCATTTCATTTTCATCAAGATCTGATGAAGAACTTTGGAGATATATGTACATCAGAACTCTTCAATAAATGACGGCAAATCACTCGGGATAGCTGCAATCGCATGTCTGTTTATTGTTTACACCATTTCATAACATAATATCACACTGGTACGCTCTAAAGGGGCACGCGGGTATGAACAGTTCACCCTGGTATACTCTCATTCCACAGTTTTGTTGAAGTTTCATATTATTGGGTTAATCTATTCTGAGTTCACTTTGGGCATTATAGGTAGCTAGCCTATAGAATTGGTCCATTATGTACCAGAACTAAAAAGTGAAAAATAAAAACTTTTTTACGAAAATTACAAGCGACTTCCAAAAAAAACCCTACAAAGTGAAAATAACTTCAAATTTCGGCAGTCGGTGTCAAAAAACGAAGAAACGAAAACAGAAACACCGGCTTCGGAAATTTGAAGTTATTTTTTTTTCACTTTGTAGGGTTTTTGTTTGGAAGTCGGTTGTAATTTTTGTTATAAAGTATTTTTTTGTTGTCTATGTTTAACTTTAGTACCTAGGTACGTAACCTACCTACTGTTTAGACAGTAAGTACCTACTTATTTTTAGATTTTTTAGAATGTAATGAAACCTAATTCGTTGACGCCGATTATTCAGGCAAGGTTATTGTTAAATTTAGATTCAGTCACCAGGTTATAAGCTCAAAATAAAGGTACCTTTGGTTTAAACCCGTTATTGTTAGATCAGTCAAGCCGAAAAAGGATTTCCATTCCCAAAAATTGTCTGCAAAGTTTTCAAACCAGGAACCTCTAAGGTCCATTTTAAAATATAAAAGGTCAAAGATCAACTGACTCAATATTTTATAAAATTCACAACTAGATACATAAAATGTCAATACATTTACGCTATACAGCTTCCAGACACACAGACACTTTATCCGCTCAGGTAGCGAAATATAGTTCTTGCTCACAGGAAGCAACGATATCGACCTAGGCGGAAACCTGCGCGGTGGTTGTTATCCCAACATTCAGCTAGGTGCACTAAACTAGTGCACTCTGCCGCACGTTGGAACGAACCGAGGTGGGTAAATAAAGTCCTCCATTGAACAAACAAATGCTGCAATTTTTAAAGAGAATTTATGAGGAAGTTTATTTGAACGACAGTAATTTTATCCTGGAGGTTATCCAAAAATGATGACTGAAATATGGAAGTTTGCCGGTTTACGTCACCTTTAGGTAAGTATGTAAACTTTTAATTACCTTATTTTAATCTGAAACCATCGAAAAGGAATCCTAAGTAACCTTTGTTAAACTCACTGTAAAGCATTGAAAGGAATAAGATCCTGTTGAACACTTGGCAGAGAACAAGAGTATTAATATTTATGTGGACTTTTGTGTGCCAGCATAACTTTTTTAAATCTCGTTAGTTTTAAATTGTGAATAAAAGCTTTAAAAACCAAAAAGTATTTTTGATAAGTTTCCCCCAGTAAAACATAAATTTTAATTTATTCCGAAGACAGGACTTGGTAGCTCACAGCACAATCAGTTTATAAAGTTCCCAATGCCGGGACAATCAGGGGTAGGAGTAATATGCCAAGTAGGCCCAGTTCGGGTTGGTGAATGTAGTCCCGTCCCTGTGACTTGGTGGGTGAAACTTAAAACTATTACGGACACTTCTGAACTTTCCATAGTTTTCCAGCATCAGAATTTGTACCTACCTGGACGACCGAGTTGTCGTGGGCTCTACTTACGTAGTAACTATTAAGTAATCTGTGGCTCTACTTTTGCGTGAAAATACGGCGAAAAAGAGTTTTCCCAGTTATGAGACTTAGCTAGATAGATTTTTCACCCACGAAAACCCCGATTTTGCAAATTTTATCAAATCATTAGAGCCGTTATTGAGACCGTATACAAATTTATATACATAGGTATATACAAATATTGTTCATTTAATGAACATAATAAATTTAATTTAGGGTCCGTTTTTAGGGTTTCGTACCCGAATGGTTCAAACGGAGCGCTATTGCTGTCACTCACGTGTCCGTCTTATACAGCAAAAAGGGGGATCCGAAAAATAAATTTTGACCTACGAGTGGGGCTCGATGGGGTAGGTCAAAATTTTACAAAATTTATCGTTGTTTAGAGCTCGTTGTGTAGATAAATTGTGTATTTATTTTTATTAATGTAAAACAAAGGAATGAGAGGTTGGAATCTCATTTCTTTGTTTTAGAAAAATAAAAATAAATAAAAACTAAAAAAAAAGATAACTAAACAAAGTTTTTTACAATATTTTTTTCGGGTTTTTTTTTTTTAAATTTGGGGATAATGTTTTTTATTAGGTACTTTATTATATTTTACTAACAAATATCAATATATTGATAAATTACACCTTTTTTCATTTCCTCATTTTTCTATTACAACCAACTTGATTTTTCAGTTTGGTACGGTAACCTAAATGTATGAAGATCCACCTGGCCGGTTTTTTAAAATAAAATGACCGTTACGGACCGTAAGGTTTAAAGCCACTTTTCCCGCCGGCCATCGTGTTAAAATTGAATGTTAAATATATAAATTAAAGATAACATATCAATGAAGAATTAAATTTAATTTTTTGCTTTGGACTATTTGTCCGAAGTTTGGACTAAATCTTGGAGATGTTCTTTGGTAAATCTACTTCAAGATTTATTTTTCCATCGCGAAGACTGACGATTTCGCACTCCGCACTCGTCCGTTGTTATATCGATGGCAGTAAGGACAAAATGCGAAATAAATTATTAAATGATGACGTACTCAATTAACACAATTAAATGATTTTGAACTGTTTACTTCCGCGGTCCGCCATTTGGTGACCCCTGGTATAGGATATAGGCTCTTACATCAAAATTAGGAATCTACGTAGATAAATTATTTCAAGCAGACGCAGCCCTATTGCCACAGTGAACTACGCAGGCTGCACGTTTCACGTTGCGCTATCCAGCCGGATATCCTTCACACGGACTCTCTCGTTCGAAGTGCAACCTATATCCTTGCTGAGCGATACTGTGCCAGTCGAATGAACTCCCATATATTCACTGCACGTTTAATTTCCTCATCAGTGGGCTTATTGCGAGTTTTTAACGTGAAATTGGTACTAAGTGCCGCCTGGTGATGATCATGCAAAACACCTTTTTTGTATACAAATTGAGAATGTTTACAATACACGAGATCGATTGCTTTAAAAAAACTCGCAGATATAAAATCCCTGTACATCAGAAAAACATTTCAGAATTGCTGACGTCATCCGTATTCAAGTGAACAAAGTGCTTTTACAAAGATGTTCGAACAATCGCATCGTTGCTTTGATGGATGATAACCAAATGAAAGTATATAATTTCGGTTGCAAATGGGGGAGAATGCTGAAATAATGCCTGTATTTGATTTTTACGTAAAACATACAGACTTAAATGTGTATGTAATTTAAGAATGTAAGAAAACCCAGTAAGTTTCTAACTCAAATATATTGTCATCAGCATTGCCATTCAACGTGGCAATGCTGCCAGTCTTCTGGGCACGTTCCCGGATGACAGCGATGTGGAGGAGTACTTCGACGCCTAAGTGTACTTTTCTTTTTACCCGACTGCCGAAGAAGGGTAATGTGTTTATCAGTCTATGTATGTATGTATGTATGTATATATGTATGTATGTATGTATGTTTGTTCCTATGTGGCGTTCCAGAGACCAAACGCGTTGGCCGATTTTGATGATTCATACGTCAATCGATTCGTCTTAACCCTGCGAGTGTCATAGGCTACGTTAAAATTGGACAATAGAAAAATGGCGGATTTTGGGCGCCATATTGTGGGGTCCCAATTTTTTTTTTCAAATCCAGTATGTGGGGTATCAAAATAAAGGGTTTTAAGAGGTGATTTCAAAAATATATAACACTTATATGTTTAAATGTATCTAATTCGAAAAAAACTTAACTAAAAACTTAAAAATAAAAAAAGTTAAATCAAAAAATCAAAAAACCCGACTGCTTCAAAAGCGAACTAAAAAGACGTAAACAAGGAAAAAATCATGCTGTGCAGGCGGAGGATACACCAGATTTTGGTCAGCCAGCCCGCGAATATGTATCCTCCGACTGCACAGCATGATTTTTTCCTTGTTTACGTCTTTTTAGTTCGCTTTTGAAGCAGTCGGGTTTTTTGATTTTTTGATTTAACTTTTTGTATATAGTGTAAGTAGTTAGGTTTAGTTTTTTTTTTGTATAGTTTACTTTTGTTTAGTGTTTAAGTATGTACATATTTACACCTTTGTTTTTACAAATAAATCAATACCTTGTCACACTCAAGATATATCATCATCATCAGCCTTTAAATGTTCCCACTGCTGGGATACAGGCCTCCCCTCTATGAGAGGGAATGGGCCGTAATCCACCACGCGGGCCCAGTGCGTGTGTCTTCGAATTTTTGGTTCTAGGACATACCGGTTTTGTCACGATGTTTTCCTTCACCGTTTTGAGAGCAGGGGCGTGACCACAAACTCTTAGAGTAAGGTTATTTTGAGTGTGTGTAAGGGACAGATGTATATGAAGTGTATACATCTGTCACTTACTCGATCTCAAATTAACCTTACTCTAAGAGCTTGTGGTCACCCCCCAGCGGTGATGAAATATTGTACACAAAGTAAAGCGCCTACCTGGGTTTGAACTCACGACTTACAATTTGTAAGTCGCGGCCGCTACCACTGGGCCACCACTGCTCAAGATATATACGTAGGTATATCAAAGGAGAGAGCCAAATTGACAACACCCTCAACGCAGAGCAAGCAACTTAACCAGACCACAATGTACCTAAAGCAGGCTGATGTCATTACCAGACTGCCAATGTAACTCCAACACTTTATACTTCAAAGTGACAATAATTTATGAGCATCTTATAGGTGATCGACTGACAAGTTAATTACTACATTTATAATTTCACCTCTGCACCGTTGAACATTGTTGCCTTTCTCATAAATATAGCAAACAATGGCTATCTGTCCAGTGTCGAGGAGAGCATGGCGCGTGTCAAGAATCCATTAAGTGTTACCGGAGCCTTCGGGAGAAACAATGAAGTCTGCCAGCTTATATTGTAGTCCCTTTAGTCCTGCGAGCGAAGCATCTTGTCACAGCAAAAATATACAAACAGTATGGAAACTACCTACAAACGCTCGAAACGGCACACTAACACAAACATACGTGACCACTCGTCGCGACGCGGCACTTAGTACTGACATTACCTCGAAAGTGCCCGAGCGGTCTCGTCGGTACGTACGTTTGTGTGAGTGTGCCGTTTCGAGCGTTTGCAGGTAGTTTCCATACTGTTTGTATATTTTTACTGTGATCTTGTTTAGACATAATGTGTTGCCATGTCATGTTAATCCGCTAAGGGGCTTCCCTTCGACAGGCGACAACAGTGTGTACAGAGTACATAATATAATGTCCCGTCAAGTTAGTATACATGATATAGAATGTTGGTTTTGGTAAGTAGATTTAAGTATACAGGCTTTTTTGGAACACAAGAGGTTTGGCTGTTTTAATTAAGAACTAAAATTCTGTGTTTCTCTTTGCACATGTCTTTATAATTTTGTTGTAGCGGCCTCGTAGCTTTGTTGTTGCGTTGTCGTAGCGTCGATGTAGCATTTTCGTAGCAGCTTTGACTTAGCAAAGTCGTAGCTGTTTCATAGCGTTTTCGTAGCGTGGTCATAGCATTGTATGTCGTAGCGTCGGCGTAACATAAACGTAAACGTAGCAACGTTGTAGCGTTTTGGCAGCGTCGTGTACGATATCTTTTGTATTTGGGTTATTTGATCTTTGTGGTCGATATTCGATGATTTGGTTTTAGATATGGCATAGCCTATTACACTCGATGAAATGCCGAAACAATTTAAAAAACACTTTCTCTCTGAGTAAGTTAACCCTTGATAAAAAAGTTGATTATTGTTGATTATTTTACTGCAGTATATTTATACCATCGCAATTGTGGTAGAACTTATAATCAGTTTGAAACAGAGGGATAAAGATAAATTAAACAGTTGACCACAGTGACACACGCATCATGTATTCCAAGTATTACATTATTGGTTTATAGTACTTCACAGTGCCATACATTATAGCTGTGGGGCACTTGAATTCGTTCATTCAGGGATCTCAATTTGCATACACAAAACGCGTACGACGTGCTGATGCGCTAGTTAAGCTTTTTACCCATTTCGTATACCTTTTAATTAATTATACCACGTACCTTTGTTTGTTTTCAATTACGAAAGTGCTGTACAATTGGTATTGATTACTTTATAATCATTTCGATTACGGACACAGACGACACACTGACAGAACTCGTTATTATTGTCATTTAGGAATGAGGACATTATAGATATTTTTATAGAGATACATACAAAACAACTCGTGCTTTTATAAGCTCAATAAATAAACCTCGTACCTATCTATTTATTATGTGCTTGGTCATGTATTATTTCTATCAGACAAATTGAGAAATAAATCTCGGGCAAGAAAGATCATTGATTAAAAATGTGTAAGATTTATTCGCAACTAGAACATACCTACATGAAAAGGGCTCGGGACGTGTCCGGATATCCTCATTAATCCCTGGACCGTGGAGCTACGTGTCATGTACATGGAGGACATAGTTCCATGTGCCCACGTGCGCGACCCACCTAATTGCTAATCCTCCATCGTCCGCCCTTCGCAAAGCTTTTTCGCAGAGAGTTTTATCGAGAATCGTTAACCGATAGTTTCGCTAAAATCATTGTTTCCCTACTTTTCCTCTACGTGGATTGATAGCCTGCGATTTGTTACGGATAGTTTGCTAAATACACTGCTGCTGGGAATATTTAACAGAACATTTTTAGCTGGATATAGATACATATTACGTATACCTACACAGAGATATACTTGCTTAGTAGGTAAATGACAGGTACTTTAAACAAACGCCTATATCTACACTAATATTATAAAAGAGGTAAAGTGTGTGTTTGTAGGAAGTAATCTTAGGAACTACTGAACCGATTTTGAAAATTATTTCACTAGTAGAAATTTACATAATTCCTGAGTGGCATAGGCTCTATATATGTCATGGACCAAGTGATTTTAAAGCACTATCTATAATGCCCGGGCAATATTAATAAAATCAAGTCAAATCGGGCAATGTAATTAATACTGATTATTTATCGCATTGTGTAGTTATTATGAATAGGTATTGCTACGTTACTGTTGGGCAATTCGATAATTATAGCACACTAATATGGTTTTTTATGGTTTTTTTTTTTCAGCAAGAAAAACCTGCAAAAAAAAATTTCACAATTATTACTTACTCTTAGATTCATACTTAAATTTTTCGCCGTAGAGATATTTGACAGTTTAGCAGGTCGTCCACATTTTTAACTTGTTATTCCAAATGCTAAGCTTAAAAGTGTAAAAATAATAATATTAGAAAGGCTTCAAAGCGCTGAATCTCTACACTAATTAATTGTTTTCAACTTGTCGGCTGTTAATAAATTCCTCCCTCGTCTTAACTAGTGTCATATCTCAAGAAATAAATCAAAGAAAGCAAGATTTATACCGAACTCGTGCTTTTCAAATGCAATGCAATCCATTTTATTAAAGGAATATCAGACGCTGTAAGTAGAAGTATCGAAAACTGAATGGATAAATCGTAGGACAGATAGCCATTTGCAACCTTTTTAGATAATTTATTGGATAGACTGAAAATGATTATACAAGCTTTTATTTAACTTGCAATGTATGTATGTATGTTTGTTTGTGTGTTCGGGTCAAATCCTTTAACTGAATTTTAATCCTCCACCGATTAAAATGAAATTTTGCATACACGTTTAGTTTGGATGTCCATGCATGGTTAGCTAAGTGACGTATTTCTAAATCCATTATGACGGACGCCCCATGATGGCGGACTAGTTATTTTTTTTGCACTGCCATGATATGGGTATCAAATGAAAGGGTTTGCTGAGAAAAATACGAAAAATTTTCATTTAAAAAATATATATTTTAATGAATAATATTTTTTATAGTGTTATACGTTTCGAAATAGATACCGAGGTACCAACATTTTACGCTAATCGACAAACATACATCGGCTTAATAATTGTTATCAATATGTGTTGATTGTAACACAATTTCAATTGAATCCATATATATTTTTCTAAATTCTATTGTAGCGACCACAAGCCTCGGGTGCCTCCTGTGGGCGTGTGCTGCTGACAGCTAGACAGCCGGACATTCGCTTAAACAAACACATGTGTAGGTATTAATTACCTAATCCTAATGCCATGTCAATAAATTTTCAGACCAGACAATCAACAGGTAAGCTTTTATGATAGAAATAATGATCAAGTTGATTATTAAATTATAAGAGCGCCTACCACGCGCCGGTTAGCAGGCACGCGCTGCCGATTTATTCCGTTCTAATACCAACAACTATTTGTTTTAACTCATATTTATTTTCTATTCCGAACGAATATGACTCTTTAAATATTTAATGTGCGAACGAATACTAACAACTTGAATTTTGTACAGTCAGCTTAGTCAAACCTAACCAAATTTTTCTGTATAGACTTTAGTTATCGAATTTAATTTACACCAATGGTTCTTGGTGTTTTATGTAAAAAATAAAAAAATACTCAAAGACCTTCGTCACGACAACACGAGTAGACGAAAACAGTTCCATCAAAGTATTATTGAGATCGTTGCAATATTATATATTATTAGGTAGGTACCTAGACGTTAATAATTACGAACCTATCTATAATAATAAAAAATATTAATAATAGCTATGTCAGATAAATTCTAATATAAATCTAAAAAAAAAAGTCGTTTTTCCGCGATATTTTGTTTTTTTTTTCATAATTGGTATGACTTCCTTGGAGAAACTTGTTCATATAAATTTCAGAAGTGTTTAGAATAGACGAAGGACTCCCTTTTCCGCACTAAGACTCCCATTTGGTCCGTTGTGGGGGTTCTGGCTAAATTCATTCACGGTAGAATCTTTTTTTTTTATCTTTTTTTTTTTTTTTTATTACTTTTAAATATTTTTTTTTATTACTTTTAATTTTTAATTTTAATTTATGTGACGTTCAAAAGTGCCGTTTATTGGCCTAATTGAATAAATATATTTGACTTTGACTTTGAATTAGCCAGCCTAGCTCCGTCCAAAAGCACAGAAACTTCCTGGGAGCTTCACAGGCTTCGAAGCTTCACTGTTCCGAGAATTTCTTCACGTTGGGTAAGCCACGGCCTCGCAGTGTTTAAAATATGATCACATTTTGTCGTTATACTCTATGAGATGAGTGTTTGGATTTATGTTTGTTACTCAATCACGCCAGAACAGCTGAACGGCAGGCTTATTACGTATATTTTGCAAGAGCAAAACGATAGCGATCAAACGCTTATGTCATAATAGTCGGATTTACCTGCAGTGTAGGTATGGTAGGTCCTACACAATCGCTCGCTGTTTGACAAACGCACTTATTAAAAAAAAAAAAAAAAAAACAACTCTAAAACTTTTGTATTGAAGAGAAAATATTGCGCAAAAATCGCTATCGTTTTGCTCTTGCAAAAGATACGTGATAAGCCTGCGGATCAGGATGAAATGGCACAGAGATAGATTTTAGTCTGGAATAGCCCAAAGGCTACTTACCATCCCGGTATAAAGTTCCCTTGGGATAAAAATAACACTTTTCACGCGGGCTAGAAGCTAATCAAACATAATCATCCTTCCGATTTGTTCTTCGATAAACAATACCATACCATACCTAAAGGCCGTCGTCAGAGTCGATCAGTAAGTATTTAATATCTAATAACCTGCGAGCAAACTATATCATCGTTACAAACCATCCATCATTCGTTTTCTTTGACAAACCATCCATCGTTTCTTAGTCTTCTCTAAGTAACTACTTATTGCCAACTTTCCTTATCATTCACTACAGTTAATATAAAAGACACATGAGTGCATGTGTGCGAGGTGTAGCCAACCCCACACATATCTGTGTTCATTAGTGAACGCGATCGATGCCGAGGTCACTTGCTCAAATAATACAAAAGACGATTGAGGAAGGTTGCCCAACATTGGCACAAAACTCTCATTAAACATACAGTATTAACTCTGACCTTGTGTCACATGTAATAAAAGGTGGCTGACCTGACATTTAGGGGTGTGATTGCTGGTAACAAGGAAAACTTAATAATGCCCACTGACTCAGCTTTTTTGCGAAGTGACCAATGTCAAGTTAATTTGCATAAATGGCACAACGAAAATAATTCGTAACGTTTTGTCTGCAATGGAAAAATGTGTGGGAATGATGTTAGATCAACGTCCACCCACTGATCAACTTCACTGATGCACTGAATCGTTTACTCAGATCTCGCCTGTATTTTTCTTTCCACAGCATATTTATAAATGTTTAACTCTATTTTTACAGAAAACGTCGGACATTTCACTCAAACCTACCTTTCTAAATCTGCAAACATGAAAATATTTGGAAAAGTTTTGGAAAACGTCATAGCGTTAATTTCCTGTTTTGAGGCTCAGTATCATGCTGGAAAACTGAAAACTATTAAAAGGAAAACACGTAGTTTTCAGTACGGTAAGTGGTGCTCCGCCCCGAACTCATAAACATTATGGAGGCGGATCAGATAACATTGACATTGGAGGTGTAAGGTCAGGGGTTTCAGCCTTATGCACGCGATCAGTCAATATTCGAGGTCACAGTGAAATGGATCTGTTCATTGCAAACATCAACGAACATGGATTATTATCCAATGAATCATTATTATTGTGACGAACATGTTGTGTTGCATAATTTACGTATTGGCTTTTCGTAATGCATACGTATGATGGAAATTCACTGACAGTCATCATTTCATCATCATCATTTCAGCCGAAAGACGTCCACTGCTGGACATAGGCCTCCCCCAGGCGTCGCCACATTGACCGATCCCGTGCGTCTCGCATCCAGCGCCTTCCCGCAACCTTAACCAGGTCATCGGTCCACCTAGTGGGAGGCCTTCCAACGTATCGTCTTCCAGTTCGACCACTGACAGTATTGATAAAATATATAAGAAAACTGGCCATTAGTACCGTAATACCTGGTTTTGCTTCCATAGCTTAAATGGAATGTAATTATAACGCAGATGTGGTGCGCTAATTATCAAGCAGGTTTTGACTCGTTTCCCAGTGACGTCATCGTTTAGAGATGTGCTTTCATGGCGCTAACGAAGCTCTCGCGCACTCATTATGATACAAAACAAACTTACAAAGTGTCTCGTAGCGCCTGCCACAGAGCGTAGCACTCGCTACGGGCATACCTACGGACGGAGTTACGGACAACGAATTATGCGTGTATTTTTTTATCCTTTCAAAGTTTTCTTTTCTATTCAGCTGGTTATTATTAAGTTTTTCTTTGGTGAAGTTTCTTTTTAATATCGCGATACAGCAACGACAACTTTTTTTTTTCTTGGAGAAATGCTCGTGCAAACTGCGCTACCACGGGGAGATAGCGCAGTTATGTGGGACTCCAACCCACTAAAACTCCACGGTGTCCTCCTGTGTCGGTTATGGAGAGAACACGGGCACGCGTAAGCATACATATACATCCGTGAACTCACTGCGACTGTCTGTCACCGGACCCTCCTTTGGGGTGTAACCCTCATCACCGGCGCATCAGAACACCCCAGGACCAAAACAGCACATGAGCGCCAAACGACCCCGTGTATCACCCTCGGTCCCCCTGGACGGGTCAGGACAGTGGCCCCGCCACCTACCACTATTCGGCCGCAGGGGATAGAGAGAGCGGCCAATGCTATACCGACACTCCTCCTCCCCTGCCGCCCCAACGCGTCCGCCATCGGACGGTGGCGACCGCGGAGGATAGGAAGAGCGGTGCACCGTAAGGCCCGGACTCCACCAAAGCGGAGATGTGCGGAGAAGTCCAAAGCGGAGACGAAAGATGTGTGAATAACGAAATTATTTTGGTTGGTTTTGTCTCCGCTTTGGACTTCTCCTTCGCTTTGGAGTCCGGGCTTAATACCGGCACTCCTCTCCCTTCGCGGACTCCATCCCTCAGCCGTGATGCCTCATATAAACGTCATCGCGGCCTGCCTCAGTTGCGATGACGCCCAAGCGTACTTGTTGGCCGCTACGTCGTCGGCCTATTGGCAAAAACCCTGACAAGGTACCCCTCCTCGTCCTCGGGTGCAACGTGTGCTTCGCTTCATGGTGGGTGTTCTAGGCACGGTTACCACCGGGGAGAACAGCAACGACACCTAAAGCAACCGTTTCTGACAATCTAGGAAGTCGGATTTGCTACAGCTTTAAAAATACTTATTATAATTAAACTTGATACTTATGATACTCGTTGTTCGAGTCGCGCCGCAATATGGGTAACATAGTAATTGATTAGGATTATAAATTAGATTTTTCAATTTGTTACGTACAAAAAAGCTTTTTCACAAAAAAAATAACCGGCGAAATAAGGACACAGTGCCAACTCAAAATGCTTTGATTTTCAGTTACTTATTTCATCGGTTAATTTTTTACCCGACTTCGAAGGAGGGTAATGTGTTTATCAGTCTATGTATGTATGTATGTTTGTTCCTATGTGGTGTTCTAGAGACCAAACGCTTTGGCAGATTTTGATGATTCATACGTCAATCGATTCGTCTTACATTAAAATTGGAAATTTGGTTGCCATTTTGTGGGGCCTTTTTTTTCTTTTTCTTCCAAACCCATCGTATGGGGTATATAAAATGTACCTAATTAAAAAAAAAATAACTAAAAAGTTGTAAATAAAAAAGTTAATTAAAAAAAACAAAAACCCGACTGCTTAAAAAGCAGCACCAGGATCAGTTCACAATCGAATATTCAGTGGGAAAGTTATCAATAAATCCTTTTTTACCTGTAGAGGAGGATTTTTTTATTAAAAATTAATTTAATGGGACCAACTTTGGGGTATACTCCTTCCAAATAAAAAAGAAGATTATAGAAATCGGACCATTCTAAGATAAGCGTAATACATAAAAATATACATGTCGAATTAAGAACCTCTTCCTTTTTTTTCGTCGATTAAAAAGTTGTCGCGGCATGTGACATGGGAAACGTCATCCGACTTCTTAGATTGTCACGATTATAGTTACCGTAGATACATTTATTTCAGTATGTCCCTACCGAAATAGGTAGGTTATACATAGGTACCTTTAATATTTGGAAAATTGACCATTAAAAAATATTTGGATCAGGTAAAAACCGCACTTGTGGTCATTGAGATAAAATGTAGTGCGTAGTACATTATTACCTCATTGCTTATGGTTACAAATTTACAATTAAATAAAAGGAGGACTTTTTTTCATACGCAAAATACGCGCTTAGACGTGGAGTTGCGGACACCAGCCCGTCTTAACCTAACCTGACCTAAATACAAGGCCCAAAAAATACACTCCACGCCCTTAGGCGACCACTGAAAATCAGCGCCGTGGCCCGTGCTGTGGGTCCCCCATGGCACAGCATAATGCTGAGTCACAGTCACGATGTTCCGTCCTTTTTCCTTCTATTGTTTTACGTTAAATGAAGGTAGTAATCGTAATTTTGTCTTTACTAACATAATTTAAGTACTAACTACTAATACCATCGCTTAAGGCGCCGATTCCCTTGAGTAGCTGATTTTAAAATGAGAATCACGTCTAAACGGTTCGTCGTAATTTTTTGGAAAAAATATATGTTACATTAGACCATTTTCTTATAATTTGATTTGAGCAAAATTTGAGTTTTATTCGTATAACATAGTGTAATTAAGTCAAAGTCAAAGTCAAAGTCAAAGTATTTATTCGTGTGCTTTTTGGTGATACAACAGGTCTTACAAAAATTTTATGGTAACTCAAAAAGCTACCCATTAGGCATACACGTTTAACAATATCAGAAATTAAAATTGATTTACATACATTGAAATACAAAACAAAAATGTCAAAATTGATTTACATTGAAATATGATATACTAAATAAAAAATGTCAAAATTGAGATAACAATTCATATTAGAATACAATTAATTATTATTACAAAATTTAAAATACAATCAGTTAGTCAAGGTGTCAAGCATAAATATATAATTGTCAGTTTTTACATTTTGTCAAGAAGGAATTCGTCAATGGTATAATAGCATTTTTCAATTAAATAATCATTCAGTTTTCGTTTAAATTGTATCAAATTCAAATCTTTGATAGCATTTGGTATTTTATTATATACTTTTGGTGCCATGCAGAGAATGCTTTTATGCATAAGGGCCGTCTTTGAGGCTCTCAGACATAGTTCGTGTCGATATTCCGGTCTTGTTGATCTATAACGTTCCTCAGAAGCTTTTTTAAATAATTTACTGTTTTTCTTGACGAACAATGCAGTCTCGTATATATAAAGGCAAGGTAATGTCATTATCCTAAGGGATTTAAAATGAGGTTTACAACTATCTGTTGGTTTTAAATTACACATCGATCTAATACACCTCTTCTGTGCTTTAAAAACGTTATTTTTCTCACATGAATTTGCCCAAAAAATTACTCCGTAGCGTAATGTGGAATCTACATAGCCATAATATGCAGCTATAACAGCTGCCTGATTTACTACTTTCTTAAGCTTGAATAGAGCAAAGGCGAAGCGACTTAATTTTTTTATGAGGATTGATGCATGTTCTTTCCAAGTCAGTTTAGAGTCAATAGTCAAACCTAGAAATTTTACATGTTCTACTTCTTCAATTCTATTATCGTCAATTAATATGTTTATGTCAGGAGTAGTTACTCTTTGTCTAAACTGCATAATTTTTGTCTTACTTAAATTTAATTTTAAATTATTATGGTCAAGCCAATTAATTGATTGTTGCAATGAGTCTTTGATGTCACATTCATAGTCACTATTTTTATTTTGTCTAACAATGATCGTACTGTCATCAGCAAAAAGGACCATAGGAAAACTGACATGTTTTGGGAAGTCGTTTATGTAAACCAAAAATAATGGCGGTCCTAATACGCTGCCCTGTGGTACGCCAAAAATTATTTCACGTTTTTCGGATACATATTTAAATTCCTTTTTTTCTTTTATAGAAATTCGTTTAATTTCCGTACACTGTGTTCTACTGTCCAGATAAGATTGTATAAGGGAAAGTGCTTTTCCCCTTATTCCATGCGCATTAAGTTTCCGTAGTAGAGTATTATGATCAACTAAATCGAAAGCTTTCGTCATGTCCATAAATATAGCACTAATAGGAATTCTTTTATCTATATCTGTCATTATAATATTAAGGAAATCATAGATAGCCAGATTTATGGATTTATTTTTTCTGAAACCCTTCTGTTCCTTTACTAAGAGATTGTGTTTTGTGAAAAAGGAATCTATACGATGATAAATAGCTTTCTCGAATATTTTTGATATAACTGGTATCAGAGCAATGGGCCTGTAGTTATTGACATCAGTTTTATCTTGTTTCTTAAATAAGGGCTTAATTATTGTCGGCTTGAGTTTATCAGGATATATTCCAGAAGAGATACTAACATTAATGATGTGGCAAATGGGGCCAGCTATAACCTCGGAAACAAATTTTAATACCTTTGTTGAAATATCGTCATATCCTACACTAACTTTGTTTTTTAAATTCTGTATTATGCGATAGACTTCATCAGGTGTAGTTGGGGCTAAAAATATTGATTCGCAACATGAATTTGGAGTCTCATATCTTGCAGATTTTGAGGTATTTGAAAGTAATTCTGCTTGATCCACAAAGTGATCATTAAATGCGTTCGCTATATCGCAGGGGTTTGTTATTGTAACACCGTTCCTTCGTATTTCCGTTATGTGTTCATGGGGAGGACAGTATTTATTTTCATTTATGATCTTCCATGTATCCTTTGATTTATTTGTTGATGTCATTATCCTATGATTATTTTTTGCCTTTTGTGTCAGTTTTATTATTTTCTTAAGTCTATGTGAGTAATTTTTAAGTTTAGTTAAATTATTGCTATTGGGTTTTGCTCTTAGCTGCCAAAGAAGCTGTCTCTTATTTTTGCTACAGCGTTTTATTCCGGGTGTTAACCAGTTCGGATTCTTTTTTAACTTTATTATTTTGTTAATTAAGGGAAAACACAAGTCGTAAAACAGCCGGAATGTTTCAATAAAGCCATCGTACGCTACATTAGGATCATCAGCTTGATAAACTTCACAAAACGATAAAGGGTATAAACATAATCTAAATTTCATAAGGTTATCGTAACTGTAATCACGGGCTGTTATATTCCAACTGTTTATTATACAAGTCCTTTTTACAGGAATCTTTAAAATTTGAGCGGTGTGATCTGACATGTTAAGGTCAAATATATCGTGGATACATGTGTGTGAGAAATTGTGCGCAAAATTATCTATACATGTGTTGCTTTGTAGCCTAGTGGGCTGGTCAATTTGCAACTTTAGATTGTAGCTTAATAGATAGTTAGTAAACTCAATGGAAGTTCTATTTTTTTTTAATGTATTAATGTTAAAGTCACCACATATAATAACATTTTTGCGCGCTTTATAACAAATCTTGGGCAAGAGAATATCTAATCTAGAGTAAAAAGTTTCAAGATTATTTGATTTAGGTATTCTGTAAATACATACAATGATAATATTGTGCTGTATCAATTCGATTGCGCAGCACTCGAAAGCTCCCTGAATAGAAAGTTTCTTTATATCTTCATGCTCTCTATACTGATGCTCATTTTTAATTAATATGCACGCTCCCCCTCTTTTTGTGTCTCTAGAGTAACAAGCTGCCAATTTATAATTAGGTATTGTGAGAAAGTCTTCATATCCAGTTTCCATGAAGTGTTCAGTCACGCAGATTACATCTATGCGATTTTGAAATTCAAGCAGATGCAGAAGCAATTGGTCTGCCTTGTTTATCAATCCTGCGATGTTTTGATGCATTATTGATAAATTAGCATAGAAAAAAATGGTTTGATGTATCTTCAAATATGTCCTTTTTGTCAGTGTTACTATTATTCTCTACTTGGATTTCGCTAATAGTTTTTTTGAGATTCAAGATTACGTTTCTCATGCCTGTGTCATTTAGGAGACCCTGACGACCCGAAAACATTGTGTTGTCATAACATAAGTCAGCGTTTGAGTCCAGTAAAAAAGCATATTCATATGTTGTGTTGTGCAGATACAAAAGATTATTAAACATTTCAACCCGTGAGTTGTATATTGTTGTGTAATCACCACATTGTCTATAGGTTGGGAGACATATAATTATATTGGTATGGCTTAGTTTTTCAATGGAATCTTTAATATGGTATATCAGATCGTGATAGTTCTTAGTTCTTAAGAAGTCTCTTTCTCCTATTAGAATAACACAATAGTCGCTTTTACTGTAGTGTTTAATCTTATTTTCTAAGCCAAGTAAGAGTTGTTCGATGCTACCATTTGGATACGAGTAGTGGCAAAAGTCAAAACTAGTTGCAAAAAGATCCTCAATAATGTTGCAGAGTCCGTTTCTATTGTTGGCGCTTATTATAGTTAGTTTGCTTTTTATTGTGTTTTGTGTCAGGAATTGTTTGTCGATTAAGTTCTCACGTATTGAGTGTTTATTTCCATAGATGTTACATTGAGTAGTCTTGTCAACCATCTGGGGTACAGCTTCTGGAGTTGATCTATCAGCCATTTCGGGAGTAAGCTTCATAAATTTCTTCGTCGACTTAGGAGTAACGCTAAGATCGATTGTAGGAACTGTTTGAGATGATTTTTTCCTTTTTGGAGTGTTATTTACAATGTCCGTTGTAAGTTTTTTGTAAATGTTTTCCTTTTTTGTCAAGTTTTCGATGGTCTTTTTGAGATTTGTGTTGTCCATATTTAGGGATTCAACTTCTCTGTGTGCAGTCTCTAGTTGAAGCGTCAATTCTTTTACTTTGTTTTTTAGTTGAAGAATTTCATCGCAGTCCTCGTCGTCTGATATGTTGGGTAGACTGTTACTAGTGGTGCCATCTAGATCATTATTTGTTAAATTTAAGTCTTCACTTTTTGTTTCGGAGACTCTTCGATTACGACGTTGTGTGATGTTTCCAAAGAAGTTCATTATTAATTTAAATTTGAGATCTTAAGGAAACACAAAAAGCTTCGCAGCTCGTGGGATTCGAACCAGCACTCAGTGTCTCAGCAATCCAACGCTTAAGTACTTCGGCTATTCGAACGTTAATTATATGGTTGAATTTGGTAAGTGGTTGAGGAAAAATTATTCAAATAGTTTTGAAGTCGTTAAAGATGATTCATCGTTTAGATATTCTTTCCACACAACACCAAGTTCAATTTTAACTGCTTACATAAGTTTTTTCCACTTAATATACACTTGTCACTTAGTTTTTAGGGTATTTCGCGTAATCAGTTGTTTATCACAGTGTTATTTAATGTTTATTAACGTTGTATTCTGTTTCGTCACTTCACGTTTATTGTCTTTACTTATTCGAAAATATATCACATAGTTTGTTTTGATAACGTTTGTGCACAGTATTCACACCATAACGAACATACTAAACACAATTTAATGTACGATTTTATTTGTTTTATAATTTTAAAGTCAATAATTATCAGAGAACTACACTTCGGATGTTTACTTCATCAGCGCTTCACTTTTTTTTTTTAAAGTTTGTAAAGTTTCATTAATTTGTAAAGTTATGTCTAAAACGGACAAAACACGACAATCACACCAAAACCGCTAAGCGTATTTTAATGAAATCGACACCATCTCAAAGACAATTTTATTATCTACATTTTGATCTGAAGCTTTTTTTTAATGTCATAGAATAATAAGGAAAGTACAAAAAACTACAAAATTTTGGGTCGCGCGGGTGTGAAACGAGTGCGCGTTTTGTTCCCTCAAGGTCGTTGGCGTTAGTCGTCGTCTTAAATTAAACCCTGGATTTAGTTCTTGTTTACAGCTTGTAGGCTTATATCCTGAAAGGTCATGTCAATTTCTGTGACGATAAACATATTTTCTTTCTTCTCTTCTTGCACTCAATGATTTTCCAAAAAGAAATTATCCCCAGCACATATGAGACGAATAAAATAAAGGTCAAGTTCTTGGATGAAGAGTCCGTGGCTGGCGTCGACCTTACGCTCCACCGCATGCTATTCCAAGGCCGCTGAACATCAAAGCCCTTGGGACTCGCAAATTATCCCCTCCGGCGAGCAGGCCTCTCGTTTTATAATTATGCCTCCCTAAATCTGCAGCGTTTTAGCTTTTTCTGTTTATTATCGTTATTGAAAATCTTAGGTTATGGATTAAATTAAATGGTTATTTATTATATATAATATATATATAATAAGTTATTTAGGAGCGAGTTAGGCTACCTCACGTTATTGACATTAAGTTCATTGATAAAACAAACGTATCTATATATTATTATAATACGGCAACGATGATTATTATTATATTAATAATTAACGACACACCAACAGCAGATAGTTAGCTGCAGCAGCACCATGGTGCCTGTTTTTCAGATACCTTGCAGATATGTAGTCTGTCCAACTACTTAGTTCTTGAAACGGTTCTATGTAGGAGTCCGTAAATAATGTCACAACACTTTACGGGAGTTGATTCGAGCTGATGATGATAACTGCGGCGAAATTTTAGCCAAATATTAGTGTTCTTAATACCATAGATATAAAACCGGCCAAGTGCGAGTCGGACGCGCACGATGGGTTCCGTACCATTATCGCACAAAACGGCAAAAAAAAACACGTTAGTTGTATGGGAGCCCCACTTAAATTTTTATTTTATTCTGTTTTTAGTATTTGGTGATAAATTAGCAAAAGAAATACATTATCTGTGAAAATTTCAACAGTCTAGCTATCACGTTTCATGAGATACAGCTTGGTGACAGACGGACAGACAGACAGACGGATCGCGGAGTCTTAGTAATAGGGTCCCGTTTTTACCCTTTGGGTACGGAACCCTAAAAAGAAGGTTCTCATTCCGCATTAATTAGTATTAGTACCCCTTAGGCGGATTCAGGCGTGATGCTGTGTCAGATTATGGGATATCCCTCACCGATTTCAATATCAAGAGCCTAATTCACAAACATTTCGATGTTCGTTTTTGTATTTCAAAAGTAATTTTGGATTGTGTTTCCCTGCTCTCTGAAAATAAGAGGAAATCCCTATAGCAAAACCTTTTTTGTGTTTTTCACATTCCTTTTCGTTGTCTAAATAAACGAGTTGAATCCTTTAATCAACAGTAATTTCGGTGGAATAAAACAATGAATTTCCTACTTTGTGTAGGTCACCGCCATTAATAGACAACGGTCGGAACTGTAGAGCTGGCCAATCTGTCTTTTTGCAGATTAAATGAGTTAATGCATGCAAGAGATAAAACACTTATTCGTATCTAGACGACGAAAAGATTTAGATTCTTCCCAATGTAAAAGTAATTCGTTATAAATTCCTAGTCCAGCATTCCTGACGATGTACACCAAATAACCTAGATATATTATGTGCAAAATCTCAGCTCTTATACTCCTAACTCCAGCTACTTCGACCTACAAAATGATGTAGACTAAGTGGCTAACTTAGTGTTTATTGAGCAAAGGCAGGTCGGTAAGTATCATTAAGGCCTCATAAAACAATCGGGGCGCTATGCCTAGTCATATAAACTTTACACATTACTGCTGGTCTAATCTGCAGCCGCAGACTTGCCCTGTTACTTATTATTTATATTGGCACTGAAGGTTGATAGTCTTCTCCTTGATATTAATGTCGGTTGCTGAGGCCTCTCATGCGTTATACAGACTTCACCTTTAAAACTATAGGTAACGCCAATTTATTATGCTGTCAATCAATCTCAAACTGAAAGGGATTTGATTGACTATTTCCTACAAACGAATTAATATGACATTTGGGCCGATCCGATTCACAGATTTGATCGTCCATTGTGAACCTGGCTGAAATTGAAATTGCACTCAATAAGCTTATCATTAAAAACTTATGGAAACGGCGCATTAAACGTTGGCCATTCAAAGCCCATTCCGGACGACATTAATTAATATAATAAAACGAGTGGCGAACATTCCCATTAGCAGGCACGTTAATCATCGCCTGGTAGGACGCGGCTGGCGGCCATACTGCCACTGGCTCCAACTTTCATTACGATATGAGCAATAACTTGTCACAATGCCGGCCAAATGCTTTCAGGCAAATTGCTCATGACTCGTGGAACCGACCAATTAACGGTCAATCAGGAAACTAGGACAAATGCACGAAACAATGCCGATTCCACATTGCCACGCCATGGCAATATGTAAAAGAAGATAAGTATTATTGTAAAAGAGATGTGTAACTTCATGTTTTGGTGTACAATAAAGTACCTGTTATTCTATTCTATTCAATATCAAATAAATTGACAGGACCCAACCAAATCTCATTTGGACACTCTTGATTTCCTAATCTAGTTGCT
The DNA here is from genome assembly GCA_949775005.1 of Orthosia gothica. Classification (NCBI taxonomy): domain Eukaryota; kingdom Metazoa; phylum Arthropoda; class Insecta; order Lepidoptera; family Noctuidae; genus Orthosia; species Orthosia gothica. The sequence goes on from OX459049.1 coordinate 11,460,321, forward strand.
TTGCACTCAACGATTTCCTCCTATTAAATCCTCCTAGCAGCGTAACGCAAACAAGAAAACCCAATTTCAACTGTCATCAATTTTCCTAAAAACGTTGTTGATTCGATTTGTTGGATTGCAATGGAGTTTCCGTCGCTGTAAATCAAAACTAGTGCCTTATTTACTGGGCGTACTTCCTCGGGTTAATTGTATGGTTGAAGTTGCCCGCCCGTAATTAGAACTTACAAACATTCCCACTTCGCCTTCCATTTAAATTAGACTTCAGTAAACCGTATTCCGTAATCGTATTCGACGAGCGTACCCGTCTTTAACTTCGTTGCTTAACGAATTCGGTGACCGACGAATAATATAGTCTGCTAGCTACATAGAGCTACGAATCTCTGAAGATCTTGAACGTAATCCTAGCTGCATACTTTTCCTCATTTCACATTCAAACTAGCTACTTAGGTGATCAGAACTTTCTTGAAGCTCCTGGGTTACGTAAACTTGTAAGTATCCCTTCATCAGTGAGAAACGAGATATTTCTGTTCAGCGGACCGTCTTGATCGATCACTGGCCAAGTACCCAGTAGGTTTTTTTTCACATTTGCACAATTTATACCCACAGACATTAATATTAAAATAAAACAATCCACTTCCAAAACAAAACACTACAAAGCGAAAACTAACTTTATTTTTCGAAGTCGGTGTCTTTGGTAACTATTGTTTTCCGTTTTTCGACACCGACTTCGGTAAAGAAAGTTATTTTTCGCTTTGTAGTGTTTTGTTTTGGAAGTGGGTTGTGTTTTTTTTGTTATTGATGTTTGTTGACCGACTATAATGAAGCAAAACATAGAAACAAATGGTACTGATGAAAATGGTACCATGGAACTGATCTGATAATGAAGCTAGAAGGTAGGCACTGGAACTCCGTAATAAAACAATGTATCCTGGTCGTGTTTGAGCATATTGGAATCGTCATGAGGTGTATTTGGGCTACAATTTTCATGGTAATTGGTGGTACCTGCCAAAACTAAAAAGAAATAAATAAAACAGTTTTTTAACAAAACAAAAAAACTTTTTACAAAAAAATACAACCGACTTTCAAATATAAACACTACAAAGTGAAAAATAAATTAAATTTCGGAAGTCGGTGTTCCTGTTTTCGTTTCTTCGTTTTTTGTCACCGACTTCCGAAATTGAATTTATTTTTCACTTTGTAGTGTTTTTATTTGGAAGTCGGTTGTATTTTTTTGTAAAAAGTTTTTTTTATTTTTCACTTTTTAGTTGTGTTACATAATGGACCAGTTCTATAGGTTAGGTACCTATAATGCCCAAAGTGAAGCCAGAATTGATTATCACAATAACATGAATATTAAACAAAACCGGTGGAATGAGAGTATACCAGGGTTAACTGTTCACACCTGCGTACTGCTTTAGAGCGTACTAGTGTGATGTTATGTTATGTTATGTAATGGTAAAAACAATAAACAGACATACGATTGCAGCTATCCCGAGAGATTTGCCGTCATTTATTGAAGAGTTCTGATGTATATCTCCAAAGTTCTTCATCGGATCTTCATGAAATTTAAATGGGACCACATGACAAGCACCAGCTTTCAAATAAAAAAAGAATCATCGAAATCGGTTCACCCAGTAAAAAGTTCTGAGGTAACAAACATAAAAAAAAAAAAAATACAGTCGAATTGAGAACCTCCTCTTTTTTGGAAAGTCGGTTAAAAATCAAACCGAGTTCAAAAACAAAACACTACAAAGCGAAAAATAACTTTCTTTTTCGAAGTCGGTGTCTTTGGTACCTATTGTTTTCCGTTTTTCGACCATTTTCATCAGTATCTACCATTTGTTTCTATGCATTTGCTTCATCATAGTCGGTTAACGATTTAAGGTATTATCTTATACCCGTGACATACTTAGCATTAAGGTGTTCCAGTGGCAATCTGTGGTCTTCTTCATCAGTTTCACTTCGCCAAATGATACTTTCTGAGTGCAAATGATTGCATTATTGATGAAAATACCGATTTCTGCTACATCCCATCATCAGATCCTGACCTGATGACGATGGGACCACCTAGGAAGTATGCTCTTACAAACAATAGAGGAATTGGGTAAAATACATTAAAAAAAAGATTCCGACGAATTGAGAACATCCTCCTTTTTTTGAAATCGGTTATAAAGCCACAATAAAGTGCAATATATTTTCGCTATCCGCTTTTCAGGACGGATCCAGGCCCATGTTAGCCATAGTTCAACATTAAAATGATTTATCATGATGAGTACCTACTCGTATTATTGTTCATCGCTGCTGGAGTTCTGAACTGTATTAAAAGACACAAAAAGAAAGTTTTATTTATAATTTCAAAAGCAGCAAGCCAACTCATTCGGATTTACAATTAACATAACAAGTAGTTAGGTACATGTAGATAAGTTAGTCAATCTCGTTGCAAGGTTGCAACATACTTTACATTTTGCTCGTTCACTTATTAACGGGTGTTTAATTTGGAGTGGGATATCATGCCTTCGATAGCTCAGTTGGTAGAGCGGTGGACTGTAGAGGAAATACACTGATATCCATAGGTCGCTGGTTCAAATCCGGCTCGAAGGAGTCTTTTTGCACAGTTTACCTACTAACGGTGACGGTATATTTCGCAACCAAACTATAAGATAATTGAAAAGTTATCAGTTTTTAAGGTTTAAAATTAATATTAACTCGATCTGCTTTTCTTGTTTTAGTTTGTTAAGTCAGCACTCAAATCTTATCTGGAATGTCTTATCCATAGATAATGTATTTTATATTTCAATTGTCTTATCCCATTGGTACCTATTTCAAATATTCAGTTGTACGTTAGTTCGGTCCCCCTAATAGGTACCACAATTATCTACAGATTACCTATGTACTTATCTCAGGGCCTGATTTTCAAATAGTTAATGATTATTATTGTATCTACATATATTTAGGTACTTATTCCAACTACTTCTGCTAAATAGAGAGGAAACTTTCATAAATTGAAACTTACTATGTACCTATTTTCTCATTACCGCTTACCGTAGCATTTTAAGTAAAGTCCTCTGTCCTTCAGAGAATTACAAGACACATTCAGGTAAGTTACAGCTACATGTTACATAGGTACAACAACATGTAAAGCTTCAAAACATATTGTCATTTGCTTGTTGCTGTTGCACGGAACGCAAAATAAAGCGAACATTTTTCATATCTAACTATAATTAAAATTCCCGTGTATCGAAGTAACTGGAGGATGTCGACGAACAAAGGACGAGAAATAATAGAAAAGCATCCTTTACAGTAACAAAATGTTTTCATAAAACAGTTTTTCACACTCAGTCCAAGTGTTGGCAACATATAACTCGCACAATAAAGGCGTACTTCACGAATGCAACGAGCATTTTATCCCCCAGGGGGCGCCACTGCGCCACACCCCTCGCTCGCTCTGAGCCTTCCCACGAGGACCATTCATGCAGAGGAAAAACAAAGCTTCCCCGTTCTACCCCGTGTGAAACCGTAAACGCAAAACATTTTTTTTTCTATTGAAGAGGTCTTTTCCAGGTCAACTTATATTTTTTTTGCGTCTGCAGTAGGGATAGCTTCCATTATCCTTCTCACGATAAATAAATAAAAGTCAGCGTGCAGATTCAGCAGATTGCAGATTGTAACTTCCAATTTCAAAGTTTAAACAAATGTTTGACAGTCTACTAACGGAAAATTAAACCTTTACCAAGAATTTTGAGAAAATCCGTCTACTGAGAAAACCCTTCCTTTTGTATTATGCATAGGTACCTACCTAGGTACTTTAAAATTCACAAATCTTTAATAAATGTCCTGCGGGTTCCGTTTATTCCCAATTTATTTAACAATCTATAGAAAATTTCAAGAAAATGAAGGAAACAATCATTATACCTAATTACCTATCTCAAAGTACCTACGAGAAGGATTTATGTAAACTTGAAAGCTTTTCATAAATCTGGAACGAGCGTTATTAAGCGAACTTGAGTTGTAAAAAAATATAAAAGTATCCTTAGGGACGTGCAAACGCCGGAGGCTCGGAAAACTATTGAGTAGAAAAACAAAGTAGCAACCAACCTGAGCTGGAGTCCCCAGGGCTGTTCTGATTCCGACGTCGTCAGATATTAATGTTACAATTTCACTAAAGTGGTACGACTACAAACTGGGAATCGTACTATTTATTAGTTACGGTCTGGTCTACCTATTTGTAAATGGTATCAGCCCGAGTCGCGGTTGTATGTGCGATTGCTGTGTGTGGAGTCCAGCAGACTTATTGCGTAAGTGAATTCGACAAGGCAAAGAGTACCTATAAACAATCGACCAATCACATGCGAGATCAAAGATGCGATTCCGTCTATTTGATTGGTCGATTGTTCATACTCTATGCGCTGCCTTGCCTTTGCCTTGCCGAATTCACTTACGAAATAAAGCTGCTGATTTCAATCCCAGGCACAGTTAATCTAATATTATAAAATTCTCGTGTCACAGTTTTCGTTGCCGAAACGGCTTGACCGATTTTGATGAAATTTTATATGTATATTCAGTAGGTCTGAGAATAGGTCAACATCTATTTTTTTTTTTTAATGGGTAGGGTAGGTATGTAGGGTAGGGTAGGGTAGGGTAGGGTAGGGTAGGGTAGGTAGGGTAGGGTAGGGTAGGGTAGGTAGGGTAGGGTACCTACGTAGGGTAGGGTACGGTAGGGTAGGGTAGTGTAGGGTAGGGTAGGGTAGGGTAGATAAATGTTTGGTCTTTCTATGGCAAAACAAAGTTTGCCGGGTCAGCTAGTATTATTATAATATCTAGGTTAGGCAGAGTAGGTATAGTGGGTACTGGTAACTCGACCCCACCAATTCATCCCGTAAATGCAATAACTACCTATTTTACTAACATTAGCAATTATCTAAATTTTATTTCAACAACCAAAACCTCAACTTTGAAATCTGTTTTGAAAAGGAACAACTAAAGTTGTTTCGTTAAATTGTTATGACGTAATTATTGCGAGGTGAAATTCCATGAAACCTTTTGATTCATCATCCTTACAAATTCAGTTCATCCAGCAAACTTTTGAATTGAAGTTTTTCCCAGCGTAAGCTTGAAAATCCCTCTAATTAAAATCACCGGCAGCTACTCAACTAGGTCACAGCTGTAAGAATCCAGTGAAAAGAATAACGCTCGCCGACAAGTAACAAAGAGTGAGGTAAAGTTCAACACACAGCTTCTAAAAGTAGGTACCTACTTTCCCAATTTTAACAACTTTAAATAGTAAGTCGTAGTTAAATTCAGATCATCTCACCCAATAAAATCATCATCTTACTTAGGAAATCACGCTAGTTGAGCTCACCTTTGTACATAAGCTGTCCTGTTAGTATCTGTTTCTATGTTTTTGTGAGCATTATAGAATAAATTAAAATTAAACAAACATAGTTAGAAACATAAGTACATACATAGACTGACAAACACCATTACCCTGCAATGCGTCGCGCATTCGGGTTAAAATGTAGTTCCCCAATAATGCCCTTATATTAACACAATTATAACGTAGTTTTACTTTCTCTATGCCTTAACTATCAACATACTATCAACCACAGAGTCCACAGATAACAAATTATGGTAAGAGAACATCTTAGTATTTGGTACCTAAAGTGCTTAAAAATTGTATAAATTAGTAAAGGAACAATTAAGACAAAATTAAAAAACATTATAAAGGACAGCAAACATAATTAAATATGTACATTGTATAAAATTAAACCATAACAGTATAAAATATAAGTAATAGGTATGTAGTACGTAAGGTTGTGCATTGTAATGTAAAAGAGCTTTTCTCACCATCATATGTAAAAGTTTGGTGAGTTTACAATGATATTCAAATAAACAGATACGTTATACACACACAAAACAATTGAAAAAAGTGTTCCGCGCAGCAGCGGCAGCACACATACCTACACACTTTTCATTCATCTGACATTTCACTACAAGTCGAAAGGGATGGCATGATAAAACCAACAAGAAAAAAAGAGACAGCTAGTGTTTGTCACTTGCGTGTGAATGTAAACAAACATTATTCTGACTACCAATGTATTTTTCTTTTTCTAACCTCCAATTATCAGAATATTAGGAAAACAAATTGAAATAAATTTGTAAATTGAGGTGTATTGCGTACTTACTTAAGGTATGAGATCCCTTCTGTTTTATGTAATTTGGTATTATAATTGGTACACTTTCTAAATACACACGATGGCATTTTTTTAATTTTGTTTTTGTTTCAAAAAAGCGTATTGCTCTTCGCCATGCGTGACATAAACTAAAGACTAAAGTGTACAATTGCCTCCTATTCGAGTCTTCACAATGCGCGCGCTTATAACATATCTGTTTATTTGAATATCATTGTGAGTTTAGAATTATGTAACAAAAAAATAAAAAACCAAATAAAATATAATTAAAAAAAAAACAACAAGAAATACTAATCCAGTGGATAGAGATGACTATAATAATAATATACAATTTGAGCCCAAAATTAAAACATTTGAAGCAAGTGAATGCGTTGTTGTTTTCAAAGGGTTCATCCCGATTATTTATAAACCCCCAAGGGTCGTTATTCAAAAAGGTTAGGCGAGGTTCATTGTGACTTTGATGATCAGCAAGTTATGACAAATTAATTTTAGTAACCAAAATAAATAACCGGTTCCTTGTGGTGTCGGACGTAAGGAATGTCACCACCCCATATATTCCCGTGGGTGTCGTAAGAGGCGATTAAGGGACACACCAGAGAATGGGCAACAGCGTTCTCTGTGCACTAACCTGCCTGCCAAGCGTGGCGATTACGGCAAACCCCTCCAAACCGAAATGAATAGCACAACGAAAAAACGCCCCCTAGTGTCTGGCGGTGGAGGCTATGGCGTGGCAAGGGGTGCAAAGAAACCCGGGACGAGAGCCTGCTACCAGAATTCAAACCGACGACTGGCCCTGGCAACATTTAACACGCGTACACAAGGCGATCAAGGGTCTAGGTCTAGGGGAATCGTCTCGCGCACGGGTTTGACGATTTTCGAACAACCCGGTATCCGAAAAGGCTTTAGCACCGTAGACCACATGCATACGCTGCGGCGGTGCTCTCCAACGGTGCCAAATCGACTACCGGTACATCGAGATGTTGAAGTGATTGTACAAAAACGTCACTATCTGTTTGACTTTAGGATCAGATCTCGGCACCTATCCTTCTCCAGCGAGGTGTGAGACAGAGAGACGTCATATCTCCAAAACTGTTCACCGCTGCACTGGAGGATGTCCTTAAGTTTCTGGACTGGCGAGTGCCAGGAGAGTGCATCAACGTCAATGGCGAGTACATCACTCACCTTCGGTTTGCCGACGATATAGTGATCATGGCTAAGACCAGGACCTTAGTACAATGCTCGATGACCTCAGTGGTGCCTCCGAGAGCTTGGTCTTAAAATGGGGTCTCCCTTGTTTGACCGAAAGGAATTTGACAAATTTTCACTTCCCAAAAAATTTTTCGCATAATTTCATTTGCCAAATTATTACTTAGCAAAAAATCTATTCACAAAAAATTGTAACGCAAACCTAATGTTTGGGAAATTAACGTTTAAACTATAACTTGTTTACTAACTAGTACTTTTAACATTTTTTATTTAGTCAAATATTTCAGTTACAATAACAGTTTTTACGCAAAATCAAATAAGCCAAATATTTATACTTTTTTACTTTTCTTTTTTTTATTATTTAATGTAGTCGTTCAACATTTCTTTTTTAAATAAGTAATTATCCTAATCTAAATAGTTCAGTTCCGGGTAACCTACTAAAAACAATCTCTATTTTTCTATTAATGCAAGTCGTTTCTGGCACTCGCCGGCCGCTGCCGCGGCACCGCTCGCTACGCTCGCTCGGCTCGTGCGTAGGAGGTCACAGTTTTAACCTAACCTAACCTAACCATTTTTATAATAATTAACCTACTCTAACTACTTCCATAAATAAACTAATACCAAGTAACCATAAATTTGACTTGTTTCAGACAAATTGAAAGAATTAATCGAATTCTGCAACACAAGTCGAAATACTCCGAAATTAAATTGTTAACGTCCATTGCAAAAATTTAAAATTGTAATGTAAAAATATTTTGCATTTAACAAATGATTATATAAAAATAAAATTTCATTTTTTAATTAATTAATTCCCAAAACTTCTTATTTTTGCCTTAATATTTTTTGTCTTATCAAATCATTTCACCAAACGTTTATTGTCTGAAGATTTTTTGCTGTAATAAATCATTTGATTAAAGACCAAATGCCATAATGACATTATACTTGGTAATATTTTGCCAAGTAAAAATTTGACCAAATAAAAATATGCGTACTAAAATCATTCGAAATATTGCAATGGTATAAAAAAAGATTGCTAAAATTTGTTTGGTTAATGAAATTTTGTTAAAATGTTTTCGGCAAAACGGCAGGATCCCCTTAAAATGAACATGGACAAAACCAAGGTGATGTTGAATACCCATGTTGCACCCACTCCTATCAAGTTCGGAGACACTACACTCGAAGTTGTGGACGATTATGTCTACCTAGGATAAACGGTCCATTTAGGCAGGTCCAACTTCGAGAAAGAGGTCAACCGTCGAATCCGACTCGGCTGATGGCGATAAACCAAAATAAACTTTTTTATGATTAATCCATTAAATTATTATGTCCCAAGTCTCCATTGATCATTTTATATCCGTCCCTGTCCTTATTTAGTTATCGGAACAATCGGTAATAAACAGCTTCTGTGCAAATGCTTAAAATATCTGGACACACGGCTGAGTGTCAGCCATATGGTCAGCCAAGTTCGCAAAGTAAAAAGGCGATACACCGGCCGTGGGTTAGTTAAATCTTCCTCACGCCACATCGCTTTGGGGATTGGTTGGTAGCGGGCGCTCTGTAGTTGTTTCGTTCTGAAACTTTGTAACTATAATAATAACCAGATGGCGCTTTAAAACGCCCTCTGTTGGAATAGATACGTATAATTTTAATTCACGATCCGAGGTACAAAAATCTACTTGGTAGGTTTTTGATTAGGGATGTGTAAATTAACAGCATCTGCTACGAAACTGAAGCATAAGCAGTGAAAGTGCAAAATAAAAATCTTCATCACAGGCATCTTCAAACCGAAATTCTGGATATTGGAAAAAATTACACCTCAACAAAACTGGATTAGATTGAGAAAGAACATACTGCTACAAATTATTTCCGGATGAAATGGTTTAGTTTAGGCACTGAGAGGAGAAGGGATGACCACTTGGAAGAGAACACAGTGGTCTGAAGTTCGTTCCTGCTGCAATGCTACAACAGCAGCCTAATTGTGCAAGTGAATCGACCGTCGATTGATGGCGATGAAACCCTATGCCTTGCCAAATTCACTTGCACAATTAGGCTGCTGTTCTGTTGGGACAAAGATTGTGCACCTCTGAATCTGGAAGACAAGCCAGTGACCAGTAGATTGTTCACAATCTGCTGTTATTCATTCACAAGTATCCATTAAGAAATGTGAAAACTACAAAGAAGCTTATCGTCATGGTCGTCTGGCCAGTAAATCCTCCTGTGCATAATTAACTTAAGACTTATCAGCGAAAGCACTAGGACCAGTGGTGGCCCAGTGGTATCGGCCGCGATTTACAAGTTGTAGGTCGTGGGTTCGAGCCCAGGCAGGCGCTTTACTTTGTGTAGATTTTTTCTTCACCACTGCTCTCAAAACGGTGAAGGAAAACATCGTGAGGAAACCGGCATGTCCTAGAACCAAAAATTCGAAGACATGTGACATCCACCAACCCGCACTGGGCCCGCGTGGTGGATTACGGCCCATTCCCTCTCACACAGAGGAGGCCTGTGTCCCAGCAGTGGGAACATTAATAGGCTGATGATGTGTGTGATGTGTATCAGCGAAAGTAGACCAGCTGATCTGGTGATACATAATGAACAAGCCGGTTTTAACATAACTGGCGGAATATGGGTGTATTAAATTAACTAACTACTGTGTTGTTTCATATATTAGTGAGTAATTACTCGAATTTTTTATAGAGATTTTAAACAGCGAATCTGCTAATCAGTTGCTAAATAGCTCAGAGATTTTTATGATATTGAAAAGGGGCTAACTAATATGACTAATAAAAGGCATGTATAATATTTTAACTTTTTTAATAGGGATAACTTATATAATATGCAAGGGATAGTCCCAAGGATTCCTCTTTAGTGATAAAAGGATAAAACCATTCACAAATGGAGAATCACAATTTATCACCTGCTCAATAAATACAGTCAACAGTAAGCATAATCTTAAACAATTTATCTGTAAATGATATTTAGTCATTTTACAACTCTGGATATTAACTGACAAAGTTTCAAAACTAAAAAGTACGTCTACGAGAGTCGAACGGCAACCAGCACGGGCGCCCGCGCCGGCCTCGCCCGCCGCTACACTATGTACACGCGACACTAGCACTGCACTGTCACTGTGACACTGCGTCACCGTCACACCGTCACTGCGTCACTGCGTCACTGCGCCGCCGGCTGGCGAGGGCGGCGGCGGCGCGGCTAGGAGCTCGAGCCGGCGCCGAACATGTTGGAGCTGAAGGCGCTGGGCGCCGCCGGCCCGGCCACCGCCGCGCCGGCCGACGCCGAGCCGGCGCCGCCCGCGCCGCGCGACTTGGGCATGGGCGGCTGCAGGTACTCGTGCCGCGCCAGCCCGAACACGTCGATGCGCTCCTCCTTGCGGTACGCCAGGCACGCCCGGATGAAGCTCTGCAAGAACAAACAATGCATTTTACTAATACTGCATATACATGAACATACGACGGGTACCCTTGTCCAGAGCATGACACACATGTTGGAGTGCTTTTAATGCTCATAACCTGTACTTTTGAGGATTTGATGAACATCACTAATGCTGCTATATACGTGGGTCAAAACTGTCTAAGGGTTAAATCACCATTTTTTCAACAAGTTTAGTGATCACAAAGGGTATCCACTACTCTTGTCTTCAAAAGTAATACAGCAACAAACCGAGCCAAGTAGAGATTCCTGTACACCTAGCTAGTCCAAAATCAATCTGGACAAAAAGGGACACCAGTCACCACAGCTTGTCATTCATTTTTCACTATCTATAGGGAGAGGACGGCCAAAGAAAAGATGGATGGACTGAGTGAGGAGTGATATGAAAGAAAAGGGAGTCAGTGATAGCGTGACGGCTGACAGGACAGACTAGAAAAAGAAAACGTGTTGCGCCAACCACAAGTAACATGGGGTAAGGGCAGGAAAATGATGATGCCACTCGAAATTAATAAAATGAAACTTATCATGCATAGAAAATTAAAATGTTGGATCCACATACCTTAGCCTCGTTGCTGACCGTAGGCTTGTTAGCGAACTGCACCTCGGTCGCCTTCAGTATCGTGTTCTCCTCCAGTATGGTGGCCTGGCTCTGGTTGTGTCCGAACGGCTTCTTGCCGTACAAGCACTGGTAGAAGATCACTCCCACGCTCCACACGTCCACCTTGCTACTGATCTTTGGTGGGTTTTTACCGACAACGAAACACTCGGGTGGCAGGTACCTGGAAAACATTAGATAATTTTTAAGCATATATGATGGCTGTAGACAGAAGTTCCTTTTAGTTTGTCTTCTTAGCATCTCGATGGCAAATATGCAATATAAACGTAATTTACAGACAGTTGGTAATATAGATGTAAGTAACTTTCAGTTGGTAATATACATGTATGTTATTTTCAGTTGGGTTATTTCTGACTCGCAGACCCGCGTCGATAATTGCAATCCGCCATCTTGAACAAGCCGCCATTGTTAATTTATGATGAGGTCACATTCGATATTCGATTCAAATTAATCTTTTTTAGTTAAGAATATACGTAAATTATATACATAATTTAGTTTTTTTTTTCATTCGTTTTCTAGTTATTGGGCAGTAATGGCTGCAGTGCAAATCATCAAAATATTTGCACTACTACCCAAAAGTAATGTTTAGGTTGACAGCAAACACTGCTCTCAAAACGGAGAAGGAAAACATCGTGAGGAAACCGGCATGTTCTAGAACCAAAAATTCGAAGACATGTGACATCCACCAACCCGCACTGGGCCCGCGTGGTGGATTACGGCCCTTCCCTATCACAGATAGGAGGCCTGTGTCCCAGCAGTGGGAACATTTATAGGCTGATGATGTGTGATGTGATAGCAAATTAACAACGTTGACTTATGTGACTTACCAATAAGTGCCTGCTCCCTGGCTCGTCAAGTCCATTCCGTGGTCGGGGTTGTAGTTCTCCTCATCCATAACCTTGGAGAGGCCGAAGTCAGTGATCTTGATCTCGCCGCACACATTCCCCTCGGTCAAGAGGATGTTGCCCGGCTTTAGATCGTAGTGGATCACTGGGGGCTTGATCTCGTTCAGATACTTCAACGCTGACACGACTTGCATCACGATTGAGCGAGCCTCGCGTTCCGGAATTGTCTTGTGCTGAAATTGTACATAATATAAATCAATGTATGTCTGACAAAGAATTATGATTGAGTCTCCATGACGCTATAAAGTGAAGTGTTCACAAAGGCGACTGTGGGTGGGAGCATGTCATAAGGAAGGACAACAATACCAGTCTTCATATTCATCTAAAAAACATAATTGCCAAGTATTTTGAACATTTGAAAAATGCCTCATGTCTCATTTCCAAGCCTATTTACATTACAGCAGGAAGGAAGATTTTGTTTCCGCACTTAGTCCTTCAGATGGACCATGGCAGCCGTTTTGTGGTTATTCCAAACAGCCCAACTCCCTCCAGAAGATAATTACGACTCCTCATCTGTGTAAGATCTGAGTGACCAGAGGGTTTGTGTTCTAATTTGAGTGACGCCTGTGTATTCAAAGAGTACATCCGCAAAGGTGGTTTCTTCAGCCTCCATACACGCCTTGCATAGGGGGCTGTCCGTTATGCCAATACGGCTTATTTTTAAGACTTAATGATAACATAGAAAGACGAATATCCTCAAATTAAGTCGAATGACTTTACTTACCTGTTTGAGATAAAAGTCGAGATCATGTCCGTTACAGTATTCAAGAACTGTACAAAAGGAGTTGCCGTCAATTTCAAAAACGTCATATAGTTTAACAATGCGAGGGTGGTCTAACGCTTTGTGGATGTTGTACTCCCGCAGCGCATGTCTGTAACAAGGCATCAAACAAAATAAGCCATATATTCTAAGGAGCGGTAAAAGCCCAAAATAGTAAGAAAAAACATGGTTATTTTAAAAATAACGTGCTTTTGTACTTAGGATAATTTTGAGGAACATAACTTAGAATGTCACTAGCAATCAAGAACTGTGTTATCATCTGCCTAGCCTTTTCCCAGTTGTTGTTGGGGTCGGCTTCCAGTCTTACCGGATTCAGCTGAGTACCAGTGTTTTACATGGAGCGACTGCCTATCTGACCTCCACAACCCAGTATCTGGGTAACACAATACCCCTTGGCAAGACTGGGGTCAGATCTCAAGCTTCTGACTACCTGTAACGACTGTCAAAGATCTTCAAATGACAGCCGGGACCAACGGCTTAACGTGCTTTCCGAGGCACGGAGGAAACTCGGTATGTTGAAATGGTCACCCATCCACGGACCGACCTCGGCAAGCGTTGCTTAACCTTGAAGATCGACCCGTGCGGCTGTTATTATTTAGCCACCAGCTCCTCAATCAAGAACTTTGTTATGCTGTTCACAAAAAACCCTCTAATTTTCTTATCTTGACAAAGGGCAAGGAAGGCTAAATAAAATAACGGGCTAAATAATACATGTAAATAATGAGGTATGCCATCATACACGGACTCACTTGATATAGTTGGCCTTCTTGTCTTCCTTCCAGTCTTTATTCAGTTGGTGCACCTTGCAGGCGGTATACCGCTGCTCTCGCAAGTCAAATGCTTTGTGGACTTCACTGAAGCCGCCTTTTCCGAGCAACATTAGCAGCAAATACCTGGTAAATTGATATTGTAGGTATATATTTTAGCAATACAAAGATTAGTGATCGTAAAAGTTACTGCTATGCATTGGTTTTTGCGGTAAGGATATTCTCAATAGCTATTTGAAGTGTGAATCTGGCTCAGGGATTCTACTCTCTATATCCGCCAACGAAGTTATGGGCCCCGTCCAAAAGTACTCTGACACTTCGGAGTGAAAAAAACGTGTTCAGTAAAATTTTTCGGGCAGGTAAAACACATTGAGGGTACGTAAAACTGTCAAATTGTGTTGTCATTCATTCTTAGTTCGGGCCCCGAACGAATCATCTGTCCGTAGGTGATACGGAGTAGTAACGAAACCCGAAACTACGGACTTCGTGCTCAAGGAGTCCGTGATACGGAGTAGTAACGAAACCCGAAACTACGGACTTCGTGCTTAAGGAGTCCCCCTAATTAGGAAATATGCGTGGATTTTTTTACATTATTCTCTCTACTCTACCAGCTGCCTGCCTTCTGGACGATACAGGCCTAACAAACAAACCTAATCAAAGAACAGAGTTGCCTGTGCTGTGTGACCAGCAAGGGAGCCTAAGTTGACAAGCTACAGTTACTTAACTAATGTCAGCTGGTTGCTTACCATACTAATAAGCTACTAGTCTAATTTGAATGCATTATCGCCAGGAAACGGAAGTAATTCGTCACATTATTCTAATTAATTGATAGATAACTATGTTCAGTAATCATAAGTTGGTTGGCTAATTGCAAAAAACTGATAAAATAATGTTGTATTTCAATTTTGTATTTGGTCACATAAAATGCTAAATACAAAGAAGCTTTTTTGGAGTTAGTTAAAAACAATTCATACAATATTCGTAAGAGCATATAAATTAGAACAGGGTTACGTCGTTATCATGTTATCTACTTCCAAAACTTGTTATCTTAATATTATTGTGATTCACTCACATTATTTGCTTTTAGATTTCCTAGTGTAAAAAAGTACATATAGCTGTAATATCTGCAAAATACATTGCACTATCATGGCAGTAGCGAAATCTTCATTCATAGGAATGTAATACTGTATTGTAACAATGAGTTTATGACCTGAACCATTCTATTTGAAGCAGGGCACTGAAAACTTAACATTATAGGATAACGGTCTATCCACACATATCAGGGCCATGTCTAGGACATGACAGGGCCGGGCCCTGGCATTGAAGCTCTGTCACTGGCCTGTGCACGGACATGTGTGATCGAGTTCATATAAAATGTACACACCAATATTTATTTTGAGCCCCTCACGGGGCAAAGTCCGTCCACGTCCCGGGCACGGCCCTGATATGTGTGGATAGAACATTAGAATCCTTGCATCAGCCTTTCCTAAAACTTCACGGTATTCATTCCACAATATCATCACAGTCGGGATAATTAGAAACTACAAGATAAACTTAATAAAGTAAAACTCACCGCTCTGAGAGCACAGGATGTTGTGAGAAGCGGCTCTGGTCCTCATTGTGTATCCGCTTCAGTTCCCTAATGTGAAGATTTCTTTCTCTCTCTAACTTTTCCATTTCTAGCTGCAAGTCTGCGTCTTCCTTTTTAAGTGCACTCTGTCTCAACTGAAACAAAATATCAATAATTTAGTACTTTGTAGTCAGAAAAAAAAAAACTGGATTAAGCCTTGACATTTTGAATTTATATAAAAGCTGGTTCAGTTAGCCATGTTGTTGTTAAAAGGTCTTTGACTTGGTAACAACGATATTCAAGATACACGATTTGTCACCTTCAACATCAAACTTTTTTATTTTCAGTGCTGAATATTTCTTTCTTGTACACAAGGAGTATTATTCATACATAGGCCACATAATTGAATTATCTTGCGAGGTAATTGGCATAACTGCACTTCTTAATAAACAAATCGATTGGTGCATGTGCTACATTATTTATTACTGCGACCATTTGTCATTATGGCAGTTGCTGACTACTGTTAGGACAAATTTAATTATGTTTCTGTTCAAATAACTAATAACGAAGCTCATATACGTGCTTCTTAGAAATAAACATATATTATGGCGAATTATATTTCTTGTCCGACTGGCAATATATGAAAATATTTGCTAACGAAAAAGCAGAAACTGCACTGTGCTCCTCTTAACCCAGGTTGGAGTACAGCAGCAGTTCAAATAAAATCATTTATTTATTTGCAAACATGGATGATTGGTACATAGGTATTCTTTTGTACATAATAAAGTGCTCAATATTTTACCTTCACATGGGCATGCAAATATTCAATTCTAAAATTAAATGCAAATTAAAAAATACAATACAAATAAAGTTACTATGACAAATCATAATAATTATAAATGTCAAATTTAGTTAAATACATGTCATGTTTAAATGTCGGACTGTTTGCGCTAAAAAAATTATCACAATGATGTCAAAACCAAATAATAAGTATGTCAATCAGGATACTTGGTAGCAGCTTTACCATTAATAAAATAAGTCAATCAGTCAGCGATTCATCATCAAGGCAGTCTTCAATTTTGTAATAACATTTCTTAATTAATATTTTGTTTAGTGCCCTTTTAAATTTTTCTACAGACATGGTTTTTATTACATTAAGAAATGTATAGGTGGTTGTCTTCTGAATGACATGATGATAATATTAGCCTGACACTGCAGCACAAAAGCCCCTTCTTATACAGAGAAGGCATAAAGTATTATTCACCACACTTGCTCATCAAGATGAGTTTGTGATTTCAGACTCATATTTTCTAGGGTTTCTCTAATGTTGTCAGTGATGTCTTATATATACTTAGAAAGTACATAGTATTAATATGATGATTTTAAATGGTGAGAGATGTAGTGATTATTGTTAGCAGCACATGATACCTTTAATATTTCATCAGCTTCGTAATACTCCTGATAGGTCATGCTGGGCAGCGGGTCGGGCTTGAGGAAGGTGGGCGCGTCGGTGCCGTTGTGCAGCGGCGAGGGCTGCGGCGTGGTGGGCGGCGCGCTGGACGTGCGCTTGCCGCGCCCGCCGCCGCCCTCGTTGTTCACTGGCCTCTTTTTGAATAACAACTTTTTCTGACGATCTATTTCTTCTTTTTCTGCCGTTATTTCTTCTTGCCGCCTGGTGACAAACGGAAAAAAAAATATGTTGGTAAAATTTCATACATATTTTTTAATAGACGGCTGTTCAATTTGCCAGAATAAAGACTGATCACCGAACAGTGAACAGTTTCCATTTTAAATAATTGTAATAAAACTATCAATACACAGGGAAAAATTAAAATAGAGACTTTTCTTTGTGTGTGTTTCGTAAAAGACTAAAAGTAGAGAAAATTCATTTGAAATAGCATGAGTCAACCAACCCACCTAGTTAATTCTTGAAATGCATATCCATCAGTCCAATTCTCCTGAAACGTGGCGCCGACGCGCTGCGTCACAAACTGGCCAAGCCTCAGTCTGTTCTGCATGCACCGCTGCCGAGCCTCTTTCTTCTCAATTGTGCTTTTCTCATTTAACAATTTCTTTACAACGTCTATACATTTATTTATGTGTGATTTATGTTGCTCTATTACCTGGAATAACAATTTCCGTTAGTTAATTGCCGAAATTCATTGATTACACAAATGTAACTCGTCAAACAAAATTAATACCTTGCTCTGTGCTGACACTTGATGTTTCAATTCTTCATTAGATCTTGTTAATTCATCTATTTTATTATTTCTTAGTTCTAAGTCAGAAGATGCTTGAGTTTCTAACTCCTGTATCCTCTGACATGTCAGTTCTGTTTGAACCTATAGACAATAACATAAAAAATAAACTTACAAGACAAATAAAGTAGAATACTAATTGTATGAGTGTTGGTAAGGATGTTACCTGTTTAACAGTAGTGTGGGGTCGTTGCTGAGACGCCGAACGTAAAAAATCGGCACCAGAAGGCAGTAACGACGAGGGTGACGGTGGGTACTAAACACAAAATTATTGTTAATTCTTTCTTGTAAAATAAAGGCAATTGGGCACACTTCAAGTGCTTTTGAAAATAGCATTGTATGATGTCAAATTCACATTTACGGTTGAAACATCATCACTCTAAAACTAGTACATCTGATACTAAACTCAGCTCGGTAGTCAAAGCATTTGCTTTATATGATTTGTGCCTACAGAAATATTACAATTTCCAATTAAGGAAAGCAAGTAGCTTGAATCTCCACTTCAGTGAGTCATATTTATGTTGATCACTGACAAACAAGATTATTATTACTTTTGTGAATGTAATAATGACATCTCACATAATTAAATTAGTGTAAACTATATTGGTAGGTCATTTTGTGAAGAGTTTTTACTAGTCTCAGGTTGATTAAGATTCTAATATGTTTTCTTTCAGAATTCTTTTCTTAATATGTTTCCATTTGTAAGGGCTGTTTTGAATACTTAATCATATCTAAATAACTTGTAGTTAGTACATTTACACACTTATGGCACATTTCCAGATAATGTTCAAGAATTAATCTCAATAAATTAGGTTATAGATTAGTAAGAAACTAACTCTGCTGTTGAACAGTCCGATTGAGAGTAAGTCTTATAAGACTGCAAGCTTTTTCTTGAACCTCTGTGGCCATGACCTAACCCACCGGAACCATTTACCAGACACAACTTAACATATTTCTGGGATAAAAGTAGCCTTTGGCACTTAGTATAACTTTACAAAGTCAAAAAAAAATCGTTAGCAGGTATACTTCCAGAGATTACCAATTACAAACAAACGATTTTACAGTTTTATGCTATTAGTTTAGATAAGTAATTTCAAAATATGTACCATAGGGTAGTTGGCGCCCTGTGGCGATGGTGACTTAGCACCAGCATGCCGTACAGGACTCGATGAGGGGTGTTTTGAGAAGTATTCCCTAATGTTTTTGTCTGATGAGTTGTGCCTCTGTTTTCCACCAACGCCCCCACCGCCGCCAACACCTTCTTCTCCTGGAAATTATGACAGAGTGTTCTTTAATATTCATTCATGAAGAGAAAATTCTATTGATGCCTGTTTTAAACTTTACAAAGTTTAGTTAGTAGAAGTGAAGCTGTCAAGCTCATACTTGTCTACTGTTCTGATCCTAATACTTGGTATGACTTAGGTAATGCTATAATGTTGCATCCAGTTTTATATGAAGATTGAAGTATTAATTCTACCTATTGGAATCATACTAAACAATTATAAAGGTAAAATACCAATAGCTCTTAATCATAATCATCATCATTTCAGCCTATAGAGACATCCACTGTTGGTCCAAGTCCACTCCTTGTAATTGAAGCAATGCATCATCATCAATTTAGACGAAAGATGTCCATTATTGAACATAGGCTTCCCACTAGGTGCCAAGTGTCACCACGTTGACTGGTCCCGTGCATCTCGCATAAAGCAATACATAGGATTTGTTAATTAAAAGTAGAACATCAATATTAACCTTTCCGTTTCCTTTTCCGTTCTGGCATGGCTATAGTAGGTGTGGCACCACTAGGGGGCACTAGCGCTGTGCCGGGAGCAGCAGTTGACCCTCGCATAGCTGCAGACTTTTCCGGAGTTAAAGCATCAACTTCTTTATCACTATGGGATGACCCTGAAAGTAGTTACGTTTTGATTACTTCTAATAAGAATATTATACTGGACATTTCATTAATAAAAGCCAATAATATGGAACCATAACAGAGACTTGCATTAAATGGTAAGTGATCAATGGTACCAAAGTGTTTCAAGTATGGCAGAATACTTGACTTTATAATGCATCCTCAACAGATTTAAACAGAAAAGATATCCTCTCTGCTTATAAATTAATTCCAGCAACAATACATAGCTGGCTTTACACTGTCAGTTACACTTTGGTGGTCACAAACCATTTGTCTAATAGTCACGCTGGTACAACATTGCATGCATACACTTAGGTCAAATCAAATTGATAAAGCAAAGCAAAATCTTATATGTTTTACTGTTACTGTAAAGAATTATTTGTGTTTGTAAACTCTGAAGGGCTTAGTCTCAGAAACAATAATGTTTTCATACAAAAACTATGTTAACAGTAAGTCATATGTGATCAGGTTTTGTAAATAAGTAGCATTATTTATGTCATCAAGTTGACAATAACAGAGGGCAATTTTACTGAGTGAGACATAGTAATTGTCAACAAGTAAACACTACAGTAGATCTATGAATTAACGCGACAATTAAATCACGAGCAGTTAGTGTTAACTCACTTTTTGACAAGGAGCTCAGTAGGCCGACGTGGTTTATGTTAGCTCCACTTTTATAGTCATGCATTGTGGCACGCAATAGTCTCGGTTGTCGAGAAGAAAAACGGCACTTTCACGGTTCCTATCCGGCATCATACACGATAATGACGTCACAATCCTTCGTTTGATGACAGTTTTTCACACAAGAGTTCGTCCCTCACGAGTTTGTATTAAAAAAAGGTTAACCTTTGACGGCAAGCCGGTGTGAAGTAAACACTGAGAGCACTGATCACAAATCACAAACATTTATTTCACTTTTATCACTAAATCACAATTTACCTGTGCTCATATTGGAGTCCTGATTGTGTAGAGGTTGCCCCGTGTTGACAGTGGTTTGTGGTGCCATCTGAATTTGTGACCCAGCTGACATCTGTAAAGAAAGATGGCGTCTTTACATATGACTCGCCCAGTTTTATTCGATATTACTCTTGCTCTCACTTATTTCCAACAAAAAACTACCTTTACTTACAATTTTACGTGTAAGGTAATGTGTCCATAATAATTATTTTACTATTTGTCACTTCATCCAAATAACCTAACTAGTTTGACAAGTTGTAAACGAAATGCCAGTCGCGACAATCGGATACGCATCCGCGGGGAGCGCGAGGGGGGTGGAGAGTAGAGATCGTCACGAAGTTTGCTTCGAATGTAATAATAATAACGACGGGCGAGGCGCCATTTTACAAGGATACAAGGCCAAAAGCATTGTTATATCCAGTGAAAAATATCTGCCTGCAGTTGTGCGTTCGTATATAACCACAAAGTAAATGAACATTTAGGTTTATAAACGAATATTTCTACTACCTCGTAGGAAAGAACGTTGTGCGTTCACTCGCATTTGCACTGCGCTAGCTACAGGTCAACAGCCCGCGATTGCGATCGTGTTGTTGTTGACTAATTGGATTTTTGCACAAAACAAATATTATACTGAGTGAATAAGATTTGAATTAGGCAGAACAGGTTATGTTGGTAAGCTAAAGTAAAATCACTTGTAATTGAGCTTAGGCTATGGATACGAAATCCAGTTGACCGATTATTCCCGCAATTAGGTGGCGGTGTCGGCCGCGGCGGCGGGTGGCGGGCGGCGTGCCACCGAGCACCGACCGAACGAGTAGGTACGTGATATCGGCGCTCGTGCCCCACAACAAACTGCTTACTGGACGTGTTACGTAGGCGTCTGTGCCGACTGCCGCGATGTACCAACATATAAACACAGATAGGTCTACTATGTATCCACTTGAATGTGCGCACCTATGGATAGCTGTATTATATTATTCAGACAAGCTCAGCGCGATACATATATGTGCCGTCGTAAAGCAGTGTTACGATAGATAAGCATACTTACCTACACGTATTTATGTAAATCAAAGTAGGTATTTTGTATTATCTTGATCACTTGAACATTAACTATTCTCTGCCTCTAATTATGTAGCTGTAGGTATTTTTAAATTATTTTAAATAACCAGACTAGGTATAAACGCTCCTTGTTGGTTTGCCGATTTTAGTACCTATAATTCAGACCCGGTTCCTATATTATGGTAAGTAAGTACTTAATTATTTTATTTATGCCAATCAACACGATTAGATAATATATTACACATTAAATACCTCTTTACAACAAACATTGCTAAATACCGTTTTTAAATTACCGAAGAATTACCTACTAGATAAATTAATTGTTATGTAATGATAAAATTAATGAAAATATAATGATGTATCTAGGTACTTATGACATGCAAACTAAATTGCATTTTAATCAAATATGTTGTTTAGATCACAACAGCTCACATACGAGTTATTCATAACTAATTTCACGAAGAAAACAACAAAAATACTGCCAGCAAAATCCTGAGGCAAACTTTAGAAAAAAAAATCACAGAATACATTTATTATGTAATAGTAGTAAGTACTACTAGAGTAAAAAATATTTTCGATTGTGGATTTATTACGACTGATCTTAGAGCTAAGTTTAAATTAAGAATAAGTAGGTACTAATCTCAGCCTTTAAAATCATCTGCGCGACTTTCAGGTTGAACTTTATGACGTAAGATACTATTTAGTAATAACTTCAGCCAGATGCAATGAGAAATTATTGATTTGTATTCTGCGTGTTTGTGGCCTTCGTGTGGGGTGGTTTCTAGGTTAGCGGGAAGTTTGCAAAAACTCCCCTATAAGTTTTGATAAATAATGATTATTATTTACCATATTTTTATATTTTTGCAGGACGTTAGAATCCTGATTTTCAAACGATTTACGGAAAACTTGATATTGCTGTTCTTGGTTCAAGATCAATGTGAACTATGAACCTAGAGATTTTTCCAGAATAAGCCATACGAGGTTAAAGGATCAATTACTACGGTAACGTTTCTATAATAATTATTTTGAGGTATGTAGAGAACTCAATTTGTTCAACATTAACAGGTGGCCACGTACGCAATTTCCTTTAATATTTGCTGCTTTCTTGCCAGACACACCTACGTATATCTGACATCAGGGCACCTATCTATTTTCGTATTTAGGCTGTTATTGATTTTAAATGTGGGTATAATAAATGAGTGCTCTTATTATTCGTGTTTCTCGCGAATAAAAAACAAGCATTTTCCCACGGTTTCGAAACCCTGGCCTATCCCACAGAAAGCTTGTTTTTTGCAGGGATATATAAATTATAAAGCCTACTCAGCGAAAATGTGAAAGAATTTTCACAACAGTCAACATTACCTTTTGCCAGAAATTATCTAAATACATATTTACAAACATATAAACATACAATTTTTCCTCTTTATAAATGATAAATGATTTTATTTCTGTAAGTTGGTTTGTACAAACACTTTTACATGTCGATCATATTTTTTAAAACTAGATGAGGTCGGCGTTTCCTATCTGACTACTCTGAGAAGAAAGGCCGAAACAAACTCAGAGGTCACAGTCTCTTTTGAAGTCTTGACAAAAACTTGGTTATATCATGTGAAGACCATGTAGACATATGTCTGAAATGGTCTTTTGAGGAAAGAACCAGCCAGATTGAGTGGACCTGTCCAGTCAGTGCACGCATTTGTCAATAACCGAGCAGCTCAACTCAGAATTTACGGAGCTCAACGATTCGACGAACAATACCAAAGAAAGGACATTCGGGTAGGCCGCATAAACTACTCAAACTGCCAGACCATGAGTAAAAACTAACTAAGTTATAATAAAAAACAAAAATCCACATAATCTTCACATTCACAATAATAAAAATAAAATAATATAATACTTCAAAAAGTAAATATTCTTGTCATTGCAAGAAAACAAAAAAAAATATCAAAATTAAAAACAAAAACAAAATTCACGGTGCAAAATATAAAAAATCAAAATTAATTGGAGCAGCTCAATCCCAAGCCTTTTTGTCCTCAACGTAATCTTTAATAGTATAAAACGCTTTCTGACACAACTTACGTTTAATGAATGATTTGAATTTATTAAGACTTAGATCTTGTACGTGGCTTGGAAGCTTATTATAAAAGCGTACACATTGACATCTAAACGAGCCACCTATCTTCTTGAGCCTTGTTGTAGGTACTACAAATTTGTGTTTGTTCCTAGTATTTATGTTATGGATATCACTGTATTTTTTAAACAATTTTATATTTTTATGAGCATATAAAAGATTTTCATAAATATACTGAGAGGGCACAGTCATTACATTAATCTCCTTAAATTTCTCTCTGAGAGAGTGCCTCGGGCTTAATTTATATATTGATCGAACAGCTCTTTTCTGCAAAACAAAGATATTCTGGATGTCGGCGGCATTTCCCCACAACAGAATACCGTACGACATTACACTATGAAAATAGCTAAAGTATACTAAACGGGCTGTCTCTATGTCAGTTAAATTACGAATTTTTCTAACAGCATATGCTGCGGAGCTTAACTTCTTTGACAATTTATCTATATGTTGGCCCCACTGAAGCTTAGCATCCAAAGTTAAGCCTAAAAATACTGTGCTATTCTCAGGATTCAATTCTTCGCCCTTTATCAACACATCAGTTTTCACCTGCCTAACGTGAGGTAGGGTAAACTTAATGCATTTGCTTTAAAATACCTATAAGTTTATATTACAGTAGCAACTAACATGAAGCACATAGCTGCAAGTTATTAAAATGCATAGAGAAACGCCTTATTTCTAAATGAGTACAGTCATATCAGTACAATGCCTAGCAATAGTAGCAATGAATATGAATGCAATATTTACATTAGAAAGTATTAAAGTGCTACATTCAATAAACGATTCATAATCTTATGCTATAACAAAACACAGATTCAAACAATGATCGTGAATGGCACAAAGCATTTTGAAATCACGCAACGTGGCACTTTTACCGGGCCACGGGTAAAAAAAAAACTCTACTCGAGCATATACAGGGTGTCAACATGACGACGACAGTGTCCAGTGCAGTGGCAGCAGAGCAGAGACACATATATAAAGTGTATTAGCATTATCGCGGTAACGTTGCCGTTCTGTATGTACTCCCTTCGGAGCCTCTTGCCCCTCCTCTCCCGTTCGCAGCGACCACCTCCTGTATTAAGCTAGCAACAAAAGTCGCATGCGAACGCAACGCATTTCGATTGGATCAAAACGATAAGGAAAATAAGGGACCACCACGTGACTTGGCTTCTAGTTAATAACACACATAAGTTTCACCGATTGCTTTACTTACAAGGCTATAATATGACGTCGCCGAGATAAGAAGCAAAATTGTTGTTACATTATAATCGAAAAGTACATAAAAAAATGTGACAACAATGAAAGCCAAGCATTTGTTGAGTTTTACAGTCGATAACGTGTGTGTTTGTGTAATACAATTTTTAACATTTTATAACATCCTATTCAATTAGCAAATCAAAGCATGAATTTGCCTGCAGTATGCTTATTGTCGCGTCTATTTTTAGAATACTAACTACAGCAGCAGACGAATGGAAAGTTAGCGAGTTGGTGCCTGCGTGTAGGGATAATAATAATGTACAAAGAGTTGGTAGGTACGTACATGGTCTACGACGATAATAATCTTAACTACACAAAATGTACGAGCTGCACCAGTGAAAATAACAAGATTTAACAAAGACCTCGAAACAAAATCTGACACACGTTGTCCACGACATACGTGGCGGCAAGCTGCTGACAATACACATTCATAGATAACAGAAAGTGACGCGACGTCATCAAGTAATCACACTGTAGCTCCTTCCTAAATTTCCTGTTCTTCAATTGATCGACAAATATTGTTACAATCTATCAAAAATTTTCCACCACAACACAACGTAGACCCACGATACCCTTTGGTAAGAACGATAATCGGACATTCAAACTATTTTTTTTTCAGTACATATTCATATGTTTAATTTAATTCAAATTCACCGACTTGATAGCAACAGCGCATTTTTTTTCTACTGAGATAAACCTTTAGCCGGATCTTCCTGTTTTTGGTTTCTGATGAGGCATACCAATCCTATTTAATTATAAGAAATATTTTTAATTTAACACGAATTCAGTTCTTTGAATATTTTTGTAGGGGGCAAAAATATGTGACTTCCACAAAACTGGTCAAAAATATGTCCACGGATGGCACAAAATGCTTGCAACATGCTTGGCTTTTGATAAGCCATCTCACCTTCAGCTTTGGGAAGCAACCAATATTTGTCATGGTCACGTATTATGGCCCATGAATTTATCTGATTTTAACATGTTCCATCGTATTTATTGTCCTGCCCGTATCTCTGAACTGTGACAGCAAATTGGCTTACGGCTGCGAGCCAAAACCGAAAATCGCTCTTTATAACCGAATAGTTTGAGAATTAATGCTCGTACTTACTTCACTCAGCAGTGGTTCTTACAGAAATATCAATAAACGAGTTTCGGTGGGTCCTTTGTTCAGTTTGCCACGTCACGTTGGTACCTTGATAGCGTGCTTTTACGCCGCACGTAAACTTCGTCTCCAATGTGAAAGACAATCAATACTCAGTCACATCTCTGTCCCGCATTCATTGTAGAAGCGCAGTTCTGCGGACCCCAAAATCCCCTCTTCCGGTGCGGGCGTTCAGCCGCGTGCTGTTTAACCCAATTTTCTAGTGCGAGGGGTGTGCAGGGAGCGAGGTGCGAGGGGGAGGGCGGCGCAACTTCAGCCGCAAGTGTGCAACACAGACGAGGCGCCACGAGATTCGAACCAGAGCCTGCAATATTGATTATTTCTAGTAACGACAGCGCTGACACCCACACATTTACTAAATTCACTCCTCACTATGGAGCTTTAATTTTATTTGGATGTTAGATCAACTTCTAAGCTTGTTCGTATTCTTCAAGCGTTATATTTGTAAAATAGTATTAGTTTCTGCAATAAATTGTGTGAATATATCTAGATTGGCATATGAGATTCCCAAAATCCCAACGAGCTAAAGAGCTCGCCAGGGGCTTGGGCGACCTAAAGCCTTTGCCAAGCCTTACCGATCGTCTTGTTTCAAAGATGTGTAAAGCCCACTTGAACTTAAACACGGCGAACGTCGACATGGACTAGCTCCCAGCGGGCCACTTAGTGTCATGGCCCACCTGGAAACCTCTAAAGTCTAAACCGACAACGAAGTCAGGTAAGCCGCTGTAGGTACAATATGGTCAGATGGCGGTACTTCCCTTGCTTTTCCACTCGCAAATTAAGAGACTTGTCCAAAGCCAGTGCTAACGCTGGCAAGGTATTTGAGTATTTAGTCAGACCTCATTAAAATAAGTAGAATCGACGAAGAAGAAACGAAGGCAGATAGGTAATGTAAATTTCTCAAATATTGTTGTAATTTCTAGTCTACACCAACTTCAGACTGAAACCAAAAGGGCGGGACGGGCATCAAACTAGTCCTTTCATATTATCTGAAGGAGGCTGGCAGCCTGTCCTTTGTTTTATTTTACTAAGGTGTGGACGGTACAAAATGTTTCCTTCTTCCCCACTGCATTGTCAATCGCAACATTCACTTCCTTGTCAAAATAATCCTCCATACACCAAAATATATCTTTTTCTCGGATATTATAAGATTATTTTTAGTATTTCTAACCTCATTAAATAACGCTTCCTTCCGTCTGTTTGTCTGCCACAGATGTTGGTCACGAAAACGGCGTCACGTAGGAATTTGTTTGGCACGATGTTAATGTGCCTTGATGACGCGCTTATATGCTGGTAATTGATGATTTATTGTAATAATTCATAATGGGTTAAGAGTTGGGCAGCTGTTTTTCGAGTTTAATATTAGCATATTGATGATTCTTCCAGGTTAACTTCTTCTCAATTTTGCTGGGATTAAAAAGCAATCCGAGGTTATGCATTTGGAGTGGATCGAATACGGACAAACACGATCATTCGTTCGCATCGACAGAATATAGCAGAAACTTTCATTCAGCCTAGCCTTTTCCAACTATGTTGCCGGTCTAACCAGATAAAGTTTTTTTTTTTCTGGCTGCTCGCAAGTCAATTCAAGTGATTGGCTACTGCTTAACCGGGCGATCCTGTGAAGAGTAAACTATAGCCTCCAGCCAGGCAGCCCAGATTCAGTGCACTCACACGTATTTTATATGAAGCGACTGTCTATCTGACCTCCTAAATCCAGTAACTGGGTAACACGATACCCCTTGGCAATGGCAAGACTGGTGTCAGATGCTTATGGCTTCTAACTACCATAACGACTGTCAAAGATCTTCGAATGATAGTCAGGCCAAAGGCTGTGCTTGCCTAGGCACAGAGGGGTCTCGGTCTCGGTATGCTGATCACCCATCCATGGACCAACTACGACAAGCGCTGCAGATCGACTGATTGATCGACAGACTTGAAGATCGACCCGTATATGTAAAAAATATTTATAATCAAAAATCATTACGATCCACCTTTGAAGAGTTCCTTTCGCTCCGGTATCGTTTATCAAATTTAAATATGTTGGTAATGGTTAAAAAAATTATGAACATTAGAATTTCATAATTATTAACCATTTTTGAAATCAGTCTTTATCTCTTTCAAAAGATTTTCCCCTAAAAACGTTCAACGTGTTTAAAGTACGTAGTTTATACGTGTATATGGTAGGTGTATATTTTGATGAATATACAACATTACAAAATACAACCGAAATGACTAATTACTTAATTAGCTCCATATAACTGATAAAATAACATGGCGATTTTCTACTCAACTGATCAACTCTAACCGATTAACTAAACCAAGTTTCCTCAAGCAGTAAAAGTATTCCTTCGCAAAAATCCCTATATTGAAGAAAAAATATTATAATTGAGAATAAATATTGTTGGAATTCAAATTATTATACTAAACACCAATGAAAGTGTCTATGTATTATAAGCTTTCCGGTAATATAGATGGAATGGTTCATTTCATAGTTTTATAAATAAAATGGCTGATCCACTAAGTGTTTTAGATTATTTAGTGGTTAGCTGGAGGCAGGTTGGGAGCTGGGGTCTACTCCCTAAGCATATGAAAGTCCGTATTCAGGCTTAGTTACGGGCGTTTCCTACTCTGTAACAACTATGGTCGGATGATTCGTTCGGGACCCGAATTATAACTCAATTTGACAGTTGTACCTACTCCCGATGTGTTTTTACCTGTCCGAAAAATTTAACTCAACCTTTTTTTTATTACTCCGAAGTCTCAGAGTACTTTCGGACAGGACCCGTAACTTCGTTGACGGAGATAGGGAGTAGACCCCTGGTACGGCGCCGGCCGGCACGCGGAGCGGCGGCGTGGCACGGCGCGGCGCAGTGGGTCAGGCGAAGCAATACGGGCGGACCTTGCAATGTCGCGGCGTGACGCTCAGCTGACGGGCGGCCCGCCGCGCCGCCCCGCCGCGCGTTCATTGCCTCCGTGGCAGCGGACGAGAGCGGCCGCCTCTATGCCACACTCTCATTTGACTTAGTATTTACGATTCCCTCCATTTACTTACGACGATGATTTATTAATTTGAATTTATTAGGCGAAGAATTGAACATTGTTCCATGTGCGAAAACTGTGAATATATTTACGAATATAGTTGCAAATGTGTGTGCGTCGTGAATATAAAATTAGTTAATACTGGAGTGCGGTGACGACTGGTGCGAAAGGTCGGCCTGTGTAAAAATAACTGCGGAACCGGGCGGCTAAGCGGTGGAATGAGGTTTGACGGCACATTGTAGCCGAGGCGGGGCGAGGCCGTGTGCGCCATGTTATAATTTCCCTTCGCGTCGAATGTGCAAACCAACTGACTGAACACTGCGCTGTGCCTACTTCTCTTTCTCTCTGTGCGGAATAAGCATGCTTGTTGTACGAGACAAGCCGCAAGTCGCCCACCGCTGCTTGCCAATCTGCCTCAACCTCAGCGCTCGCAAATACTTCGCGATTACATTAGCCATCTTACCATTTGAAACGTATTGTGTTAGCTAGTGAACTATTCTACACGATGATATTGTGGTATGGTATGGATGAACTCTCATAGTAACGTGTGATATTAAATAATGAAATCTAGAATTTGTAAACGACATAAAATGTACAACATTATTTTTTTGATTCATTAAACTTTCGTGTGCCCGTAGTTAGCGAAACTATAGAAAAGCCATTGTGTCTCGCGTGGAGTAACGTCTTAAAACATGAAAGGTGTTGATTTCAATAAAATATTTTAAAGCGATATCGCATAAATGTGTACAATGGTTTTATAATAAACAATAACACCTATGCGAAATATTATAGATTACAATCATACTGACTGACCCATACCAAAACCACGAAAACAAAAGGTACCGACTAAACATAATTAGGATTCAAAACGATGACTACAGTTGAAATAATAATAAGACATTGCTATCCAGATAACTAGTTTTTTTAAAGAAATGAAAATCATCGAAGGCAAAAACAGATCACACGCACACACTGACATGTTGAACGAGATATCGAAAACAGGTAGGTAGCTAGGTAGGTACCCATTCCCATTAGCCAGAAAGAGTGGTGCGAAAACCGCGATTTCATTTCAAGCGTTCAGTGATAGAGAGGCGCGGGGCAGCGGCGGCGGGGGGCAGGGAGCGCGGCGCGCTGCGTGTCGGTGACCCCGCGGCCCCGACTTGCCTACACTTCGAGGCCGGCATACTTCCCTGCTCGCTTTATCAAGTTTATCGTATTTCCACTTTCAGGATACCAAGTCTTCTCACTGCTTGGGTAGGAACAATTTTCCGTGAAAAAAAAAGTCTATCTATGACGAGTTATTCATGAAAAAGAATCAAAGATAACAGACGCAACTATAGGTTTTACGTAACACTATAGAACATTCAGTTTGACACGGTATTTTATTGTGTCATTGACAATTAGCTGAGCAATACCTACAGCTGGCTCGTCAGCTCGAGCCCTTATGTAATTTTATTTATGTTATGATTTGCCATGGACTTCAATCGGACAATTGGATAGTTGAGTTGTTGGATCAAGTAGGTTGTTTATACTCGAGGTACAAGCAAAGTCAAATCATAGGTCGAAAAGGAAAAGTGTTCTTTAAAACATCTTTTTTTTTTTAAATATTTTATCTGCTTCATCATTCCATTCAACAGTCAACAAACAGCTGAATAAATGAATAGCCGGTAACATTATAATAAGTAGCTAAAGCAACTTAATTGAATGAACACCAGCGACAAATAGGACGAAAACTTTGATATTCATAAATTTTATTACGGGCATAAAAGTGAATATTTTGTTCGGTAATTAAGAACAATTAAGTCCATGTAACCGTGACAGACGAATGAAAACCTGCTGCGATGCATTGTAACGCGCACCGTGACAACCGAGTGGAGGAAACAAGCTGCGTACGGTGCGCTCTATACATACGATACGAAAATGGAGGCTGCTATTTATAGGTGTGTTTACACTACACACTGTTGTATTACGAACCGATCTCAGCGCGCCACGATAATAATATGTTCCCAGCTACATACTCAAAGGAATGCAAGTTGAACGCAGTTTAACGTCACAAAGTCTACCTACCTACTAGTTATGAAACGCTTGGAAAACTACATCGACCAAGTCAAACTCAAGCAAAATAAACTGTGGATGACTATCGCTTCACGTACACACGCGTAGGTAGGTAAAGCTCATAAAAAAATCAATATCTACTATTTGTCGACGAAAGCCTAATCGATATCAAGGTAACCGACTTCCTAAATGTAGCATGAAACGTAATAGAGCCTCTATTAATAATGTATGCCATCATGCAACGGTTGAGCGAACGAGCGTTAAAACAACCGTCCTACATTAACGCGAATCTCGATTGTAGGAAGCTAAAAGTTTGCGTAGGCGAATTAATGCTATGCCGGTGAATGCAAATGTCTACAATATTATCCATAAAACAACTCACCGTTTTATATTCGGGCGTCCGCCGAGTTTCTACTAGTATCTCCCTTGTGCTGACCTGTAAACACGCGATCAATGCGCTCAATGTAAACCAGCCTATTAGAAAACGTCTCCCCACTATCATAGCTGTTTGCCTTTTACAATAGTTTACCTACGTGTAAGTAATGCATTCAATTATATTGCAAGTTAGAACTTCAATTTTTAATGGCCTCTGAACGTAGCTGCATACAAATCGATAAGCTTATCATAAATAAATTCACGATGTAGCTCGCTAGACGACATAGATACAACAGTTACTTATCAATACTATCAAATCAACAGATATCAACGATTCCAACACATAATTATTTCTCTTGACTTGTGTGGTTGATGTGCTCTAATTGCTCGCAGGTAGCAAAATGTTTTTAGGTCGATAAGTCACAACTCACAACCGTACATTTGCCGAGAAACTATTTATGTCCGTCCGCCATTTTGTCGTTGAATGACGAAATGGTACATTCAGTGACAAGCGAGCGAGACTGCCACCATCAGACAATGATTATGAATATTTATTACAAACTGATATCACATCGATTGACTTCAGATTGGAGTATGATATTTGCTGTTTGCTATATATCGTTGTTCAATTATCAAATAGTTTCTGAAGAAGGTAAATCTAGTGATTACTCACTCAGAATCTTTCCGGTGAGCAACAAAGAGAACGTGATCAATAACACAGATCATTTGAATAACAAATATAACAAAACAACGAACAAAACCGATGCCCTAGCTCGGCCAAATGACGCGTCATTAGGACGAAACGGGGGAGCGAAGTGTTAGCGGGGAACGGACGGAGACGAGACACATAATAGAATTACATATCTACAACATCACTTGGTCGGCCGAGACGACGATGTGTGCACATACGTGATGTTGCCGGCGACCGGCGAGCAGAAAGCGGGGCGGGCGGCGACGGCGGCGGCTGCGGGGCAGGTGGGCATGCCTACTGGAGCTGCCACATTATCAGAGATCACGTGATCGACTCGTTGCATGTCAACATCTACTCGCCCGCTGACTGGTGCCGCACTGATATAAATATCTATGTATGGCTGTACATAACAGTCGGCATTACGCAGCTCCCTTCCTTAACACGACGCAGTAAGGTGCCCTAAGAAACTTGCATTTTATAATTTAAAATGCTTTTCAGACTTTTCGTAGGACTATACATTTAGTACAACAGCCAAGTGGCAAGATGATATCGGCAGTAGTCTCTTATCATGATGGTGTTTAGGCAACGGTGCATGAGAACTTTCATCCGTAGCCCATACAACAATTTGCTATAGCTGTAACGGTTGATTGTGATACCGTACACCAAAACATCATCAAAATAGCGTAAATTATGTCTGACGTGATGTTAACAGTATACGTATTGTAAATTGTAATATTGTTGTTACCTTGCATGATATACTTTAAGACCTCAATAAGACTTGAGTTTCATCTTTTCCCATAAGTTTAGGGATGGATAATGATAAATGAGAAGTTATTACTGCGCCTAATACCGAATACGCAAAAGCATTTATCCAACCAAGTAGACAACAGTGTGGCATTACTATTACCGATATATACGAAGTATACGAACTGAAACTAACTTGAGCGCAGGAAATGTGAGAACAAAAGAATCGTTTCCAAAACAACATAGCATTCACTTCTGATTTAACAAAGACATTCCTATACAATTCGCTGATGGAATTTATACAGATGTTCGCATTTGTACATAAGACGCACCTAATTAGTGGCTACTTAACTAAACTCTTTTAACTTATACAATACGTCATCGTTCGGTTTAATATGATCAAAGCATAATTTTATAGTTGACTAGCGGTTCCCCGCGGCTTCGCTCCCGTGGACCACCCCACA
The DNA here is from genome assembly GCA_949775005.1 of Orthosia gothica. Classification (NCBI taxonomy): domain Eukaryota; kingdom Metazoa; phylum Arthropoda; class Insecta; order Lepidoptera; family Noctuidae; genus Orthosia; species Orthosia gothica. The sequence continues at coordinate 11,493,902 of OX459049.1, forward strand.
GGACCCGTTTTCGGGATAAAAATAGCCTATGTCACTCAGGAATAATGTAGCTTTCTATTGGTGAAAGAATTTTTAAAATCGGTCCAGTAGTTTCGGAACCTATTCGGTACAAACAAACAAACAAAAAAATCTTTCCTCTTTATAATATTGATATAGACGTAAGTATAACTTTGCTTCTGATTTGCCAAAAGTGTGTTCATCTCTCTCTCTGATTTCAATAAGAATTTTACTAACTAGTGAGGCTTCTAAATGAAATCCTCCGACACCAAGGGAATCATGAAAACAAGTCGTCGGACCCAACAAAACTCGTTTGTACAGAAACTAAGAATAGAATTCAATGAACTACATGACTAAACAATCCTATTCTTCTATTATTAGCTCGTAAACCCAAATAGATTACCTAGAATATCCGCCTCTATTCAATATCTGAGCTGGCCTGTACGTCTTCTCGAGGAGGTTTTCAATCGATTCGCCCGACCCAGGTCAGTTCCTATTCAAAATTACTATTTGAAAGGAGGTATTTGTCATCATTAATGTTATTATATGGATGATATAATAAGGTCTCAAGTATTGTTTTTAAACCACCTGTTAAATGAAATGAGAGGTAAAGCAGTCTTGCGACATACTTTGGATCTTGTAACTGCTTTTTTTATTGGCAGTATTCCCAAACCACTGCAACTCCTTTAAGCCAGAATCAAGTGGCGACCATCAGAAAAGCGCCGAGGCAATGAAGCTCGACGAAGTCCCGGAGAATGAATTTAACTGTCTTGGATCCCGCAACGAAATTAATCAGAAAAGAATAAAGGAGGAGCAAGAAATAAAAACATAATTTCCACTTCCCTCCATATTAAGCAGGAGACAGAACAAACAAGGCCAATAGGCACAAAGGGTCGTTTACAACTGGGATAAGCCCAGTTGCCTAGCACCACGGATAAATATAATAATGGGTCCTAACATTGCGTTGCGAGCTTCTGTATTTGATTCTTATAACTGCTTTCGGTTACTTAGTTGTGATTTTGTTATTAAACTATACAAGTACTGAGAATCAAGTTCAAGTTTAATGGCTGAAACATTACCTGAGAAACACGAGCCTCGCACTGAAGCGGAAACGATACGGGTGTAGCGACACCCTATGACGACTAAAGAATGTACTACAAGAAAAACAGGAGCAGAAACTGACCTTGGCGCCTAGGAAGCGCGCTTCCAGCAGCTCCTGCTTGCGAGGATCCAGCGCCGCTTGGAAGTGCTCCATCTTGACGCCAGCACCTGTTGAAGATGGTGCATGTTACAACTCATGTATTTATTGCATACAGGCGTTGTATTCAAAGTCATGGCTCAGGATAGGATCATGATGAAGATGTTAATGAATAAGTCTTGAATGCAGAAGCCACATAGCAGAAAGTAGCCTGCCTGTTGTTATTTTTGCCTGTAACTCTGTATATCCTGATAACTGTGATATCAAAATAGCGGAGCCTACGTGCAGGAGGATGAAATGGCCAAGTGTAACTTAACTGCCCAAACATCGCCACATATCGAGTAATTTAGTTAAGAGAAGTGGGAATCATTACATGCCTGCTACCCTTTTTCAAAGAATCTGGATGGACCCGATTGATTAATTCCCGTGCTCGCAAATACTTGTTTTATCGTGGAGATGGAGAAAGTAGCTCATTGCAAGAGATGCAGAGGTGTTAGAATATGATTTTAGGATCAAGTCTCTACGAGGTCTGTCAAGAGATTTAAAAAGGTAACTCTACAACCGTATATCGCTGCCAAACAGCTAAAAGCTTACTTTTAATGTCAACTGTCCGTTGTGAAGCTGCTCGCCATAACTATTATGTCTTCATAAACATAACTAACTCGATACGATCAGATGGAGCTGTAAATTTGTAGGTAGGTGCTTAAAATGACATTATGTGGTCTACATTCTGAACCTACATACGACCAATTTAGATAATGGCTAAAGACCCATGGAAGTGGTTATATCACCAATTCACCACATCCTCTGAGCAACTATGAACGTTGTTTGATTTACGTAATAGAATGGAGTATCTACTGGACGATTGAGCATTATAACATTGTTGCATAATAAAATGTAACAAAAATCTAAAAAACCTGTGAAAAATGTATCCATAAACAGGTTTAAGTTGATGCCCTTTGTTTAAAAATTGATCTTTTTGTTAAAGAATAGGTAAGGTAGGGGTGGAGGTCGGGGGAGACAGGGTTTTGGCGCAGTATCTGGAGCAGACAGTCGAGTTGCGAGAAGTTAGGTACAGTTATTTATATAGATACGTATGTATGTTCAATGTACATATCGATCGCCTCCCGGGCCACTCGCCACTATGATCTCACCTCCATCCTTTGCGACTCCCTTCCTCCCCCACACCCCATCCTACCGCATAACCCCAGAGGCTTTTAACGAATTTCGTAGCAAAGTAAAACTTGTGACTGATTCATTACTATGAAATGAGAAACGTTTTTTTTAATTAGAATGTTGTTCATAGCCTTACAGCATCAATTCTAATTTGATCCTAACCCAATTTGAAATAAGAATTTTGGGAAATACTGTGTAAACCGTTAACTCAAAGAAGGTGAACTAATAAAAAAAATCGTCAAGCTAGTTGACACATACGGTAAAGTACAGAATAGTATAGTACATACAGACTAAGCTCAGTCTTACCATAACTCACACCCTACTTGATCTAACGGTATTCCTGTCGGGCGAGCACGGCCTCTGTGATAGGCTTGAGTCGCGCATTTTATCACGGTTTTTGCTCCCAAACTGTGATAAAAATGTGTGACTCAAGCCTGTTACAGAAGGCCGTGCTCGCCCGACTGCACTCATTTAATTTACTCGCCTTTTATGAACAAGTGGTTCAACTATAAGGTTTCATTACTTTACAAAGTAGCCAGCAACTGTTTAATGCTATTAACAGGTAGAATCTAAAAAACTAAATATAGACAATGTATAATTAATTATTATCATACAGACTTTCTAATTAAGGTTAAAGGCATGCGCTGTATCACTGTAATCATGAGCATATTATTATCATGTTTAGAGTGTAAATATTCTTATTATGACCGACCAAGTCACACCAATATGAGAAGACCTTGAAAGTTGAAAACGAAAATAACAATAGATACTATCTATAAACTTGAAAAATTTAAGTTGTTTGGACTGGTTTTCGTTCGAACTTTTATGTTACCAAACTAAATTTAATGTCCATTTGAAAATATAGTGGGTAGAGATATTTATAAGTTAACTAGCTGCTTCAGATCTCTCGGGTTATAAAATACTTGAAATTTTGACCTTGCTAATTTACCAAATTAGGCGTCAGATCACCAGTGACATAATAATAGCTTTATCAGTTACAAAACCAAGATTTTCCATCGGCAACTTCTCAAGAGCATGTGTTTCCAAAATACAATGATGCTAAATGGCTTTTCCTTATAAAAAAAGTCTACAATCTTCCACGTTCATTACTTCAAATATAATCCAACGTCCATACAAGCTTCCACCCCTTATTCAACCTACGCTTATACCCAAGGGGGCTAATACTCCCCTGGAGGTTAAGGCGTATATATTCCCTAATGTTAACGCAGTACTAGCCGTGAGCCCGCTCGGAGCCAGAATATCAATACTGAAGCTCCTTTTGGAAAGTTTTGTTTGCAAAATTTTCTTTGAATTACATGTACTATGCTAATCCAGTTAAACTCGGTAGGACGCACGGGCTACCGGACCTCAGAGCCGACCTCTCCGGTAGGCCATAGTTGTGCCCTTGAAACTGTCCTTGAAGGCAGTCTCCGAATAAGGCGGTGTCATTTGGTCAGTTTCAATGCTGCTAAGAAGCAGGCGTGTCTTTATTCCGCAAAAGGAGCTAATTCCACCCGAACCCTTCTTTCCAAGATGTGACCGTTCCGATAACGGACCATCTTGAGCTTATTGGCATAACGTTGACATCGACACTCAATTTTGGTCCATACATTGAGGCAAGGGCTCAGCTGGCTGCCAAAACGTTAGGATTTGTATTGGATCCTTGCGAAGGTGATACGGTACTTCACGCCAGAACAGCTGCTTAACTTGTATCAAGCGCAAGTTCGATCATACATGGAGTACTGCTCATCTCTGGAACGGCTCTGCAAAATACCAGCTTGATGCACATAAGTCGATAGAAAGACGGGCCAAGAGGCTCATCGGCAATGAGGCACTGGTCGAGTCAAGGGTCTAGAGCCTTGAACATCGTCGCCGAGTTGCGAGCCTCTCGGTTTAATATCGATAACATTTCGGGGAGTGTGCGATGGAACTGCACAATTCGATTCCGCCAAGCCCGTTCCATCATCGGTGTACAAGACGAACGGCGATGCTTCATCGGTACATGGTGGACATCCCAAATCCCAACCATACGCACAAAGCGTGTTGGAAATACTTTTATTGCGCGTACAGCTAAGGAGTGATATTCCCTGCCGGAGTCTGTATTTCCTGATAGCTACAATCTGGAAGTCTTTAAGTCAAGAGTGAATAGGTTACTTCTAGGCAATCACCATTGTCGACCACATCATGGCTTACCAACATCAGGTTGGACAGTGGTCAAATGCGAGCCTATCTAAAAAAAACCGGCCAAGTGCGAGTCGGACTCGCGCACGAAGGGTTCCGTACCATTATCGCAAAAACGGCAACAAAATCACGCTTGTTGTATGGGAGCCCCACTTAAATATTTATTTTATTCTGTTTTTAGTATTTGTTGTTATAGCGGCAAAAGAAATACATCATCTGTGCAAATTTCAACTGTCTAGCTATCACGGTTCATGAGATACAGCCTGGTGACAGACAGACATACCGCGGAGTCTTAGTAATAGGGTCCCGTTTTTACCCTTCGGGTAAGGAACCCTAAAAAGTAGAAATAGCGAATTATGGATCAATCAGCTAGATATCGAATATCTATAGTCTTTTCTAAAATAATTTTGTTCAGAATCACATCTAAACTTGAAGAAAACCAACCGAAAGAGCAAGCGGGGTTCCCTAGTAAGTACTCAACAGTAGATCATATCATACATGTTCTAAGAAAAGTTTCAAAGGAATATAAAGAAAACAATAAAAGTTACTATCTGGGCTTCGTAGATTACTACAACGCCTTCGATTCCTTAGAACATGAATACATAGGAGAAGCATTGCGTTCTCAAGGTATACAGGAAAAGTACATACGAATACTAAGGAACATATACTCAAAAATCATAGCGTAAATCAGGCTGGAAACAACGGGAGGGGTGTTTCTTATGGATAGAGGCGTCCGACAAGGCGATCAGATCTCACTCAAGTTGTAGAGATAATATTCAAAAACCTAGATTGGAATAAAAACGGACTCAACATGAACGGTAAAAACCTCAATCAATATTATGTTAGAGAGAAGTATAATCCGAGTAAGAAGAAAAGATAAAATTAGATTAAACAAAATTAAAAATGTAACTAAATTGGAAGATGTGAATAAAGTATGCAAAACACTTGGAATGGAAATGGGCAAGACATAATTATGCTGAGAGAGAAAACGGAGAAATGGAATAGAACAATAACAGAGTGGTACCCCAGGGATGGCAAATGAAGTAAAGGTCGCCAAATGAAACGTTGGGAAGAAGACCTCAAAAAAGTTGCCAGTCCAAAATGGATCAGAATTGCGAGAAACAGAGATAGATGGAAGTCTTGGTAGGAGGCTTTTGTCGAAGGACAAACTGTTGTTGGAAAAAACGATCTTCAGGCATAAATATAATTATATATTGTAAATTATGATAAAACAGCAATAAAGGCTTACTATTTTTTATTTCTTTTTATATAAATATACAAGATCATCAAGCTATTTCGGTTTGTGTGCTAGCGTTATAAATATACAAAACTACGCTAAATTACGGGCAATTATGATGTCATCGGGATAAATTCATGGTGAAACGTCAAATTGATCAGAGGCACTGAAGCAACTAAGTTTCTCAATTCTACTATTTACAACGACATTTGCTAGAATTGGTCGTGGTGCAGATACTAAGAATGAGCACTATTTTAGATTTGGATATTTTCAGTTTATGGAGTGCTTTAAAAGTGTGTATGTTGATGCTTTCACTATAATAAGGCTTCTGAATATCTTCTTCTTGTTAAAAAATGTATATGTTAGGCGTAATTATATATGTTAGGTATTATGTGGTAATTATTTCTTTAAGCCCTTCAACAGCAGGTACCAAGAACATGATATCTGTGTGTGCTAGTTCTTTTGAATGACAACTTTTGATGACTCATGAGCTTTGAACGGACGTCATAATTTTCAAGAAGACCAGAATATATATCTATAAAACCTCTAATTGCATTGAAAAAGCTTAGTGCAAATTTATTTTTTAAACAAATTTTTCAGAAACAAGAAGGAATATCATCATCAACTGATATAATTTTCTAGTATTATTTGTGAATTTAGTTCAAAATCAACCAAATTAAAAAGACGAAAGTCACCTGCTTTACCTCATACAACTTCAAACAGGAGAGAGAAAAAATGTTGCGTAAGTACTTAGGTGCTTTCAAACTTCGTAAATCCCAACTCGTTTTTCTAGTTGTAGCTATAAATGTTGATTCGATTCAGCCTAAGGTCAATGTTATCAACTTAGCATACATACATCTTTGAGGCCTACTGTTCATAACAAAGATTTAATAGACCCATTATTATTATACTACCCTCGCTGTCGATTATTATTACATTCGTTAAACGCTGTGACGTACCCACATATAAAACGTGCTATTTTTGTAACAGGCTCTAATTATTTTTTATTGATCTTTACTTATGAGAAGCTTACGACCGTGCTTATTCTACAGGTGCCAACCTACAAGAACTAAAGTTCTGATACTGTATTATACGTTCCACTTTTGTAATGGTATACAAAGCCTACCTACAGTAGGCTAAAAATAGCTTATTTATCGTTTATCGACGTACAAAAACGTACCTATATGCACATATGGTACGGTATGGTTGCTTTTTATGAATCAATCCATATCAAAATTCCATATTTTTACAGAATACTGATAAAAGCAATATCGCGGCAATATTCAAAGATATTTTGAGTATAAATAGGAAATTAGAGAGTGTGTCAAATGCACTAGAATTCACAGAGACGCTACAGCTGATCGCGCATTTATGTCAACAGCAGAGCCAGCCAATAAATGAATTTGTTGGAAATAAGTGTTTCGCATCGTCTCAGTACTTCGATCGTAAATAACAATATAATTGCTGTATGTTTACTTCATACAGTCAGAGAAAAAGGTGAATCTCAGGAGCAGTATACTAAAGTAAACAATAGATCCAATTGTTTATAGTAGGATCCTATTGGTACCCCACAATCTACTAAGAATATCTTGAACGTAGTTCTCTCATAGCTACACGTCCTTACGAACGAGTCCATCTCATTACTAACTACTAAGTCAATATTATCTCAGATAATCTCCATTACGAGGATTGTGTATCAACAGCAACTGGTGAAGCATGTATAGTTAGGATGGTTGGGAAGAGGATGGACGTAGACCAGATCGCCACGTTATGTAGCCATATAGGTAAGAAGTGACGGTGTGTTTTGGTCCACGAGCACACGACTCGCAGCCGTCACCAGGAGCGGACACCCACCCTTGCAGCGGGAGTTGCGGCGGCCACGCTCGCTCGGTCGATCGCTCATCGCGAACGATTCTTTGAAATGCATCTTCCAACACCTCTCCGAACTCCATCCACATTCACGTGTATCATCGGCGCGCCAATACACAATCCACTCACTGTCACCGAACACGTCACTATACCGGTCAAATTCAAACCGCGGCCGGGTGCTCGTCACCCACCGTGATACGCACTCGGTACGTGCCGCATTTTCAATTTCAACACATGGACGACGAAACCCAAACGTTTGTAGGCACGGAGCAATGCGACAGTCGGCCTCGGGCGCGGACTGGCGCGCGATGCGAACGGCCGTCGCCGCCGCCTCCGCGAGACCGGACCTCGCGTCTCGGGGGCGAGGATGCGGGAATCGGCTTCGGCGCAATACCCGTCACGAAAATAATAGGAACAGCGAGTGCACCTCAGAGGCGCGACGCGACGCGGTCGGTGCGAGCGAGACGCGGATAAACACCAGACTGTTTACTTACGGTGCTCGAGCGCGGGGCGCGTGGCGGGGCGAGGGGCAATCGCCTGCAATCCGCACGCTGCAATTACTGCTTTGTATAATTGTACTACACAATTTCATCCTAAGTAGTTAAACCGGATCAAACACAATATTTTATCCACTCAATTGATCCACCACAACAAAAGCAAGAGCTAAAACTAGGCATGATACCGTGTACAGGTCAAGTGCCCTTAGGCATCAACTCTTCTACTCTACTTTGTTCACAATGAAAGCCCACCCCAGAAGTTTTTGTTGTCAAAGGTCATGGATGTAAAAATACCACCACGAAAATAGAACCCAATAATATGGTGTTATCACTGTTCTGTAGTCTGAGTTATCAACAGACAGTTTCTCACATAAATTATAAGCGGCTGAAATATTTCTTCCGAGTCCAAGGGTCATGCCACATTTACTTCTTCGTGGTAGCAGTTGAGCGATGGTTCTTCAGTAAGAAACGTCGACTTGTTATCGTTTCCAACTACTAGATGGCTGACGACATTATCAAAATAAATATTTAATTATATTTTTATTATTATCCTAACAACAACACGTACATTTTAGCACAGTTTTAAGTAAGGTTTGTAATTTTTCAGTCGTTAAGATAAAATACTTATGACAGTTTTAAATGACAATACAATACCTGCCCCTGCCCTCTATATTGTCATCTGTCTCTGTCACCCTACTAGGGTCTAGGGTTTGCTGTAAGAGAATTCAACATTGATTTAAGCTCGCCTTAGTAACATTTACCTTATTATTGCACTGTATGTAATGTTTTTTTTGGTGTACAATAAAGAATGGACAATACAATACATATGTGTGTTTACTTTCTTTAACAATCTACTTTTTCCTGTTCTTATCAATTGTTAGGTACTTAATACGTATTATCATCTATTTAATATTCATGCTTGCTTACGTTTGTATACCTACTTTTCTCATTTACCATTTTTCCAAAAGGAGTAGATACATATGTAAAGTAAAGATCGCTTCAGGTGGTGTTCCAGTTTATGGATGTGAGTATGGAAACCCGACTTGTTCCCAAACGAGGACCACGTCAATAATCAGTTATTGTTTCACTTTCTTCATACCATCATGGCCGAAACAAGGATAACTCGACTCAGAATATGTCGGTACTCAAATATTGATTGAACGAACAGGAGTGGGTACAACAAGAGGTACCTATGTTGAAATTGTAAATGGCGGTAGGTACGTATAACATAGGAACGATGATTTCATTTGGCCAGTGCGTGTGTAAAGTGGAGCAAGAGCTTGACTTGACGATCAATCGAGCAGCTAGGCTGGGTGTGCAGCGGTGGTGACTGCATTCCTCGCCCCTGACGCCCGCGCGCCAACCCCCTCTCACCTCCCCCCGTCCTTCCGGCGCACGTCACGTGACGCGCCGATTAGCCGCTGAGTGCGCCACAAACACCGAAATAGAGTGAGCACAAACAAATCTCGTATCTTGTTCAACTCGACTTAACGTATCTCAATTCGCACGAGTCCTGCTCCTAAATCTGATTTGTAGGTACCGCTTTTCTGAAGCTGCTATTAGATGCTTTATACAATAACATGTAATTACATATTTCTGAGTCTTCAAATATAAGAGCAGAATTATAAAAACGTCACATTCAAACGCACCAACACCATAAAATTGTTTTTTTTTTAATATACTACATAATGTAGTAGTAGTTAGGTACCTACTTGGAAAATTAGTTGCATTACTGAGTTGCTCCGCGCGGTATAATCGTATTTAACAACAAGAAAAAGACGACAGGATCAATACCAGCTGCAAAATGTACACGTGATCGCGCCACTATACATATAAATCCCTCCCACAACGGGCGCCCCCGAAACACCCAGTTCTCCCTTCCGCCTATGTCGACACTAATTTTTTTTCCTCCGAGTCCAATAATAGAAATATCACTACATTTGGGACATCCTAGAGAAAGCTAGACTAAACGCCGAATTATAAAAGATATCCATGGCATGTAAATGCGTAAACTAGAGCCGTGGTAATGAAATAATATTGAATCAAATCAAAGAGTCCACAAGTTGACAAGCGCTGCGTGAAACCAGTTCCCGTGGGCGAAAGGCGACGCGTACGTAGCCCATTACCGCCGCCCGCCGCCGCGCAACCCGACCCGCCCCGAATAACACGGTTGCCATTTTACCCGGCTTACATCAACTCCAGACAGAAGCCCGACCAATTATTTGAAAAGATTTTATTTTTACCACAATTTTCCTTCAACTCAGACGGATAATCGTTAAGCCATAAAAAAATATACGGTCATCCAGCTTCAAGTGCCATCAAACACCTGTCCACAACTTCGTGAACATTATTATTGCCGAGGCCAATAAATCAAAACGATCGCAAAACTTTATTGGCCTCCACCACTTGTATGATCTGTTCATAGGAAGAAATCGAAGGGACGATTAACAGCTTTCATTTACGTTATTTTAAAAGGTTCCACCAGTGAGCGTCGAGTTGGGGTCGCACTTTACACAAAGGGCTGATTACCAAAAGCTATCGGTCATGCGATCGATATTTTGTGTTCATGGCCATGTTTTGACATAAACGTTGGGTGGTTTCGGAGTAGTTTCATTTTGTTTGCTCTCTGATGTACCCAGTAAATCTGCAAATCGCATTCGACTATGATTCGACTTGATAATTTTATAGGATTTACCGAAGGAAAAATAAAAAATTGACATACTTTTTATAAATCATTAAAGGTCATATTACCCAGTACTCATCTGATCGTATTCACAATTTCACACGCTGATGTTAATGACAATTCCAATGTAAAGAAAAGTATGACGTAAGCACATAGACAGTGAATACCTATGAGAATTTGAAACGGGGCTCTCGTTTTTCGCTTGTAAATTAGAATAGTTAGCAATAACAAGAGTCATCATAACAGTCATAACAACAGAACAGTCTGTGGTTATAACGCGCATACAACTTTCTATTGGTAAGCCAACCTCAGTTGTAGTTTCTTTGAAATCCAGACCACTTTTTACTTAGCTAAATGAAAAAGTGGTGTATTCAGTCGACAGAATTGGTGGCGGCATCGATGCGCCGCGCAGTATTTGCAACGGATGCAGCAAAATGAACAGTTCGTTGACCTCAAGCGGACCGGGTTTCACTCGTATAGCAGCGCCCAGTTCAGTGGCCCTATTATGAGTTACCACTGTATCATCATGCTTATGTTCTAGTAGTTTTAAGAAGAAAATTAAATGGCAGGAGCAAAAGTTCAAGCCGTTGAAATCTCGGACACTGAGAAACCAATACATTTGGCACGCGTGACTTAGCAGCATTTGTTAAAATTTTCTAAAATGGTTACACTTTCACTACCTACAAATTCGGATAAAGCTTGAAATTCGGTTTTTCTTCTAGTTATTAGCTAAAACAAAACGTTTTTCCACATTCTGAAACGACGCATAGGTAGGTACATGAGGCAATGATGCTATGCTCGTACAGTCATATATAGGTACCCGTAACATAATAATTGTATTGAGTGTTGGTCGCAGTCGGCACAAGTCCAGTGCGTCCTTTTCATACATTACGTACGGTGTTGGCGTGAGCGAGTTAACAACATGAGATTTAAATTAGAATGGATTGAATAGGTTTGACTGGTGCAACTCCGCGCCACATTCACAGCGCGAATTAATCGTAAACGCGCAAAAGTAAACGTGGCAACAACGCAGACGCCATTCGCTAATTTCGAGCTAGCCACAATTACGACTAACAAACGGCTCGCTAGACTTCATTGAATAACATTTGCTTTTATAATTGAGAAATGTCACATTGAAGACAGACTGTAATATTGAGTCGACAACAAGCTTCTCAAGAGCTATTAAAAAGATATGAACTACTAAAATAAGTTGTAAGTCTTTAGAAGCGTTTAGTTCTTATAAATGAAAACGTGAGATTTAAACTAATTTGAAAATGAATAAAATTTAGTTTCGAGTCTACTTACTTTGTCTCGTCACAAATCGTCAAGGTCACGAAACGCGCATGTGTGTGGCCAGTTGCTACAGTAGTTATTTAAGTTCAGATTTTATAATGATTCTTCTCGACTTAGCTGCTCGTTTTGGTTTACAACCTTTAATTGGGTAAAAACAATTTCGTTAGGTCTCCTAAATCCAGTTTGTGGGAAATGACGCCCAAGATATTCGTTTGATTTTCTAGCTGCGTCATTAGTTTTATCATCAGTATGTGTAGTAGGAGGGTGGGTGTCGGCTGCGGCATCGATCCACGTCTTATATACACCTTTTTACATACTTCCTCGCGTCCTATGTGGGGATTCAACCGCGATGCGTCAACCGATGCAAGGCACATGCACCTCGCGCCGCACCGCCCGCCTCATCTCCCCTCAGACCACGTAACTGCCTGCTACACAGACAGATCTCACCAGAGACACATCGCTATACCGACACCTACTTATTGATTCCAATCGCTTTATACCCCTCAACCTTGAAAAGATGACCTTTCATTATAGAGAAACGCTCAATGTTTATTTGCACACGTGTAATGATGCATTTTTATTATAAACACTTAATGAATACTGTACTGTTTTATTGTCATATAAAATGACTTACGAGTCCCAGTGCTCGGTTACCGTTTCATTAATATCATGCGAGCTAAAAACTACGAAAACAATTCATTTTGCGGCAGTGGACAAGGACTAATCTCAATTTGCGAGTTGCGACGTTTTCGTTAAGAAACGGGAATTTTGTATGCCTGTGGCACTATTATGTGCACACTATACACAATTATGCAGTACACATTGAGAAGCTAAGTACGTGGTTCCTTAGTTCTAGAGGTGAATGACACTTTACGATCGCATTTGGCATCGCGTTAGGCCCTCTTAGCTGGCTAGTTCGGCGCACAGATGAGGTACTTAAGATTGGCTGAATATTTGCAGGACTGGGCGTGGCACACTACTGCAGACTAGAATGTTAACAATGAACGCCTTTAGCAATTGCGTTGGTAAGAACAAAATCAATCGGGAGACACAAATACAACTCCCACGTCCAAGCCAAGGTGCGGGCAGCGATCCAAAAAATGGAGGGTTACTTCTGTAAGTTTGGCAAATAAAAAATAAGCACAGAGGTGAGAGGTAACATATTGAATCTGCGGCAAGCCGTATCTGTAAAAGGCGCGGTGGCTTATTCGTCGGGCCAGACTGGAATGACCTCGAGTCCTTATTGATCTGGTGACTGCTCGTCTGTGACGTCAGCATCACGTGACCCCTTGTGTCAACTTTAGACAAATATATCGCAACTATTTATTTTGCACTCAAAGTATTATTGTGACTTTCGCGCAATCTATTTGTTAATTAGTTATTTAATCAAAGCACGCCTAAAAAGCACGTTTTGTCATATTATCAGTCCTCGCCTAGATAATTGCAGATAATACAAAATTGTAATCTAATAATAATTTATTAAGAATCGACTCACTTGGGTGCAACACCTTTTCCGTCATGCCTGCGGATCTAACGAGCACTCCTTCGAATCCTGGAAAAGACGAAAAAGACAATTTTATTTTACTAAAATTGTAAGAAACAATGAAGACAAATCCAAATCTCTACCTTGTACCGATAATGTGATACTTTTGTGACGGCAACACTGTCAGTGTAGGTAGTATTTAACCATCACGGTATATTATAATATGAAATGTTGTTTGCTATCAATGTGTAAAAAGATGCGTCACACTCGTTTTGTACGTCTTAACCATGTGTTGTAAAATTCCATTTTATTTTTATACTCGAGTGCCGCGTCATTAGTCTCATTTTTACCAGCTTATAATGCAGCGGCTAGTAAGCGAATGGACACTCACGGAGCGGTATTTTGTCCCTTGCATTCCACTTTATCATATAAAGACCTACCGTTTACTATACGAATATACAATTCCACCAAATCGCACCTCTCTGTCTAACTAATCCGTGAGTTAAGGCGTATAAAAGGATCATGAAGAGCGTATAATGCCGCCCTCAGGGAATAACGGAATAGCGCAGGTACGGAACACGAGCGGACTGGGGAGCGCGAGCGTGTGCACACTTCACTAACAAATCACTAAGAACTCATTCGTAATGTTTTGAAGGTCATCACACAGTAGACTTCCAAATCCAGAGACAAAGATGGCTGATACGATTATATTATGAATATTATAACGTTCTCGCTCTACGGACTTGTTGAAATATCAGGAGCATGAATAACATAATGTGAATACATAAGTAGGTAGGTTAGGTATATGATTAATGATTATACAAGTAGAGACCTAAACCAACTTGGTTCATAGTATGATTCGTTTAGGTAGGTAACAGGTAGGTATCTTTCGAAGATAATAGTTACGGTAAGGAGATAAAAGTGGAACAACCCACAAAGTGGAAGTGGTTTTCATGGAAAAGAATGGGGCATTTGTCTGGTCATACTAAATTCATCCACACCGGTTTGCACTTCGTACCGTAGTACGAAATTGCGGTATGACCGCGCTGTATGTATGTGGTCGCGCGGCACTTGTTTTCGTGCTACGTTGCTAGTCTGTTTTATGGTTTTGGAAGTTTTATAGTGACGTAACTTGTTTTTGCACATTACGTAATCATCGATAAGAAATGCGGTACACCTACTGCATGGAAAAAAGTTTGAACTGTATCAAAATAATTATACTGGTCTCCAATTGGATGGAATGAACAGATGTTTTTTTATGGAAATGTTGCATCTGCTATATTAATATGATCAATCAATAATGCTATAATCATTCGGTATTGGTATTGCTCCGTCCGTCAAAATAAGTGTACACTGGAGCTGTCAAGTAACTCTGGCATTAGTTAAGACTCTTGCTATTGGCGCAAGGCTCAACGTGGGGCGCCGCGCGGGTAGGCGGGAGTGGGGGGGGGGGGGCGAAGTGCACAGATATATTGACTGAGTAGTACCTAATAATGGGATCATGCTAAGGGATATTTGAAAAACACTTATAATTCTGTAAGTCTGAAAGATTAGTTGGTTATGATAATATGTTTTGGTGCTGAAGTCTGTCCTTGAAATCTATCACTTCTAAAATATACGTCATCTTATTAGATCTTAGATTCTTGTAGTATTATAGGATACATATTATAACTAGTCAACACATAAAACTTTTTCAACAGTTTTGTCAAGTATACACCAATTAGCATTTACCTGGACTGTCCAGGCTTGCATTCCAATTCTGAAAGCCTTATCAATAACCTATAAAACTAAGTAATTCTTTTGTCAAATATATTATTATAGCTGTTGTGATTGGTTGAGCTAAATAAGATATAAAAATCACTTAACATGTCATTAGACAACAGATTATGTTGATTACCGAGTCCTTCAGAAAGCAGGGTTTAACAGATTATTCAGTGGAAAGTTTTGTTAAGTGGTTTCCTATTCATAACAATTTGATGTAAATACACAATTCTATTTAATAGAGGCCAGAAAATTTAAAAAAAATAGCAATAATTTAGTCTAATTAGGTAAATTGTATATGCTTGGGTGGCCTTAACTATTTAAGTTTTTTTTAGCAAAACTATCTACAGTCTATCTAAATTGGCCTTTATATTGTAAACATGAGTACATGGCATAAACAGTCTACCAGAACACTTAGGGTTTTAAAGTTTTCTCAATAAAGCATGATTATTGAATAAAGATACCGATTAAAGATACAAGATCTATAAGTAAGCCTAAACATTACAGTAATGTTTTGGAGGAAAATATAATGAGTACAGCGATATTTGATAAGTCATCTCAAATAAATTATCTTGGCACAAACTAAGGTCAAAAATGGATGATACTTAAGTGAGTTAATTATTTTGTACCCTACGTCATGATTAGTCTAAAGTGTAAAATAAAGCACATTTAAATCACACACTGAATGTGTTTTGTATATTGTAAGTTTTAGTTGAAGTGTGATGTATGTGTATAGCTGCCCCTAATTAAAATGAATAAATATTTGGTTATTTTGATTCAGTCTCTGTACCTGTAGATGATTTAATGTTTCGTTGATATGAATACTTAATCGCAATAAAACATAATATCGTCGAGCTTTTATTCAAGTGTAAGACTGTTGTGTCTGTTAGCAACAAAATGAAAATAATGTCTAATTAGATCATTTTGTTATTGTAGGAGGAACATGCACCAAGAAGCCAGGTAATAAGGTCACGACTAAAATATTTAGACACATTGGAGTACACTGCAGGAAAAATAATAAGATCATCTTTCTCCATCATTATTACGCGTATAAGATCTGATCGGTAAAGTCACTCGGCAAAATCATTACTAACCTTAGATGCGAAGCAATGTCCAACCATGATATAATAACAGTAAAAAGTTCACAGAGTCCAACCGCTATTTATTTATTGTGATCACTATCACGCGACGATAAAGTTTAACAAATCCAAAAGTTTCACAGCACCAAGTATGAAAATGGCGACTAATTTAAACACAAATAATTTAAAATTACAAACGTAACAGATAAAGAGTAAATAGTATCACTTTAGAGATTTATAACACCCATTCACAAACTGAATTCATTAAAGTTTTATTAGTACTTTGTGGATAAAAATAAACTTTGTATGACTAAATTATGTGTATTTTTTCTTCAAATTCGCAACCATAAAGTTTTCACCATCTTTTTTATTTGCACCTGTTTTACTTTTGGAGGCAAAAGTGTCTTTGTACAGCCTAGCATTGTCTATCGATGTTTGTGTTGCATCTCTCTAGTCGAGCATGCGTCATTGCGGTTACTACAGAATTCTCATGATATTTTTGATGAAATTGCAAACAGCCACGGCCTTGCTTTTAATGCTGGATCCACATGCTTGGGACTTACCGAAAACTGCTGCATCAGCACAAATGTGTGGATTTTTCGAAAGATCTTGCGCAAGATTCCTTTGTTTTGGGCACAAAAAAAACCGGCACTCGTTTAAATTCGTCAGTACAGCGTCAAGTCCTTACAGGCTGGAACATGCCTAGATTTATTCTCAAGTTTGGATTTGTGATGGTTTGGCAAGAGAGTGGACGTTTCTAACGCATTAAAGTTCATAAAAATATCTTGATCTCTGCGACAGCTGTCAGTATAAATACAGTAACAATAGTGCTTGACAGGCTAACAATATCGTAACAATAAATAACGTATACGTCAGTTTGACATATTTCGCAGAGATCAAGCTATCTTTTATGAAGTATAGTTACGATTCTTACCTAAGTGTAGGTACATGGTTTTAAAAGGCGATTGAGATATGCGAATGGAATGGCATAAATATTAATAGAAAGGGGGACAGGCGGGTTTTGAGCAAGGTGCGGCTTGCTGAGAGAACACCGAAAATATATCTGAAAAGTTTCAGCTACGAACCCTGTGATCAGAGATCCACTATCAGATTTCCAAAAAGGAAACACTTTTTTAACGCGATCTTCCGGACGGTTCATTTTTATTTGTTTGGGTCTGGTTTGATGCAAAATGACATAAACAGGCAAATCTGAAAATTGTGGTCGTTCCCTAAGGCTTAGCAAGCACTGCGGTTTTTAGCCACGTAAATTTTTTTAGCCCATTCTGTTTTGCGACAGGAAATTGCTTGAAGTTAAGAAATGTAAAACACCGTGTGGTACAAAATCTGCTACTGTGTTTTGCCACAGAGTGGATTGAATGCGTGCGAATATTTTGTGCTATATGAACGGGTCGAAACAGACAAAATCCGCGCGGATTTTTATTCACCGTGCGTAGTTAAGATTCAGTAAACGGATTATATACCGTGCGAAAAAAATCACGTGAATAATATCCGCAGTGCGTTCTTGACCTTAGGGTTAGCGGTGGATTTTGCGATTTTCAGCCACGTGGATTTTATTCGCGCGAATTTTTATCCGCGTACTGAATCATAACTAACACGCACTGCAGTTAAAATACCACGCGACTTTTTCCACCTGTAAATAGAGCTCAAAATATTCGTGTGAATTTAGCCGCGGTGCGGTGGATTCTGTGACAAAACACTGCATTATTATTTCCTCACAATTTTTTTTACCGCAATGCGTGCAGCTTTATACAATTCCATAGGTCGCAAAGTGTGCCGAAAAAAATCGCGCGAATAAAAACCACAGTGCGTGCTAAACCTTAATCTGATGGCTTTAAAAACTCCGGTTTGGATAATTTTTAAAAGGATCTTCAGAAATCATTAATCACACTCGACATGTCCTAATAGTGAATCTATTATTATCTAGCTGTCCTAAATAGGCATAAGAGAGGTGACATTAACCCCATACTTTCTGAGAAATAGGCACAAAATCGGCCAGACCAATAGCTGCCATCTATCATGTAGTTAATGGTGTTTTGCCCTAAGATTCAGACTTAAGATTTAGGGAATGCCCACATATTTATCTCTATATATATTTATTTAGATCTATATTCTTTCTTGAATAGCGCTTGACAGACAAAAGATCATAAAAGTATTAAAAGAAAGCTATCACCTCTTCAACGTAGACAGAGTAAACTAAAAGTTTACTCTGTCTACGCTCTTCAAAGATTTTTCGTTTATTACCAGTTACCACACTATCGCAATAAAAAACGTCAAAACGGGATGTCATAAATGTATGTCTGACGTTTAAGTTTCTCCTGTGATGGCTGATGTCAAATCATAGGACTTAGGAGCTTCATTCAGAGCAATCGGCAAATACGTAATGTAAAACGCAAGAAATAAAACAAAATCAAGTGAAATGCTATAACCGATTAACCTTACTGAAATGTAAAATAGAATAATCATGTCTCTCATAAGCGAACCAGTGCTCAACATCATTGTGGTGGGTTTCCACCACAAGAAAGGGTGCCAAGTAAGTAGGCGTCATTACTTCAATAATCGATATTATATTTTTCAAAAAAGAGAAGATATGGAGAGTATTTGTTATGGTAATTGTATAATAAGAAGTATAATCTTACTGCCTGTGATCTCATTTGATGAATCTGTCTCGACAATTGAGCTTGATTTGTTTGTTATGGATGCCGTGTGCTCTGCGTACTTCAATAAATAAATAGTATTTGCTTGGTATTCAATTCTTACGAATACTGTCTGCTTGTAGGTGGAACACTGTTATCCTGAATTAGTGCCTGGCCACCCATCAGAATTGCCAGCTGCTTGGCGACATTTGCCAGCCTTGGCTTTACCAGATGGCTCCCACAACTACTTGTCTGACACAATATTCTTCAATTTACCTGGACTCACAGAACCAGCACACACAGTGTATGGTGTGTCATGTTTCAGACAAATTCCTGTAGAGGTAAGACAATTTTTTGTCTGCTTGTTTACAATTTGTCTCTGCATGCACAAATGGTACAAAGATTTCTCTGCTAATAAGATTTTAATAAATAGTACAATAATATTTCATCTTTAGTATAAGTCCTAATAAAAATACTCTATTGCAAATTATTAATGGAATGAATTTCATGCTCATTAATTCAAGTTAAAGAACATTTCATTCCTAATTAGAAGCTAAGAACTTTATGCAATTGCCTTGAGAATCTTAAGGTTATTCTTAGTTTTGAATTATATTATCAGAAATAAATATGTAACTTAAACTTTTGTAGACAACATGTAAATTTTATAGTTATATGTTTTTTTATAAATCTGAATATATACAGTCCCTTTTTTGCAGCAAGTTGTGCAAAAGACTGAGGACATGACTCGCAGCTCGGTACAGAAGAGTGTGTGCATTGTGTGTAGAGCCCCATTGTTTGGCCGCCTAGCCGTCAAATTGGAACTGGTTGTACGAGCCTGGTTCCTACAAGGAGATTTCTCACAAACAAAACTGCTAGAAGATGCATACATTCATTTAAATAGTTGTCCAGTGCAGATGGATCAAATTGTTGAAGGTACTTTGAATGAAGTTAAAATCCTTAATAAAATGGAGTAGTAAAAGATACAATAACTTAACAAATTCTATGAATAAGATAATTAGGTATCACATGTTATAATTCTCGCCAAACTTCTTGGCCGCCCTGAGGTTGCCTACAATGGCTGCACAGTAGTAAATCTCATATGAAAACAGCACCAATCCGTACCTTGCCCAATGCTAGGCAACTTCAACACAATAAAAGTTATTCACAGAGAATGAATATTCAAGTTCCTGCCAATAGTTGTGATGTGCATGACTAATAATATAATAACTTGCTAGAAGTATGAGTCAGCCTACATAACTTCCTGCCTTACCTACTGCAAAACTTTACTAACAAATTGTTATTTATCAGGTTTTTTAACTGATAAAGGGTTTTGTAAACATTTTTGTACACTACAATGAGTAATATTTTGTTGACATTGGTCTGTATCTATTAGATCAGCATTTGTCGTTTTTTTGATCTTCATATAAAGTCTATGTTCTATTGGTTAATATTTTTTTTTTTCAGGTTTATCAGTCCAGAGATTAGTGGAAAACTGGAGGCATAAAGCCTTGTTGCTGTTTAAACTGATGTTATTGCGGCGTAAAGTTCTTATCTATGGTGCACCAGCTGGGCCCCTGTCAACGGCTTTGTTGACTCTGGTGTCATTACTACCACACTGTTTAGAAACTGGACTTTTGCGTGCAGCAAATGTTGTGTAAGTATAATGTTGTTATTATTTATATTACATGTAAGGGTACTTTAAGACAGAGAGTGGTCAAGCGTTCGAGCCTACAGTTGCTCACGAACCTCGCTGTTGGAAGGTCTGCAGTGGTACCGTGGTACCTGTCTGTAAAGTGGTAGACTCTACACAGTACCACTTTTGTGACCATGTTTTTTGACGATACTTCTTCATCGGAAGGCGAATTATTGAATTTATTGTTGATATATTTTTTTTAATTTGGTCTCTGAAACAGCAGTGAACGCGGGAGCGCGTGCGTTCTAATAGAGAATGCTTCCTGTGTGGGTATATCGTGGAATATCTATGTAACGTAATACAACAAAACGAACGCAAAACTGATTGCGTGACCACTCTGTCTGATAGAAAAAAATATAGCTTTTTTACATTCTTCTAATGACAATAATTGAGTAAACTACTTCTCTAAATTGTTCTTAATTGTAAGAGGTATTTCAATCTAATGTAAAATGTTCTATTTACTGTTTCAGGTTATCCAGGCCACTATCTCCTATTCCTGTCGCAGTCATTGATAATAAATTGCAATTAGTGCCTGATTGTACTGTCGAAATCGCACAAGAGCCCTTAGGCCAATTACATAATGGTTCACTTCAGATTGAAGAACTATCCCCTAAAGAGACAGGAAACCTATTAGAGGAAAAAGATCGTGTTAGTCGACAAAGTTTTGACGAAACTTTGCTTGGTGATGTGGTTGATAGGACAGACCTGTCAGGATCTAGAGAGAAGTGCCACAGTATTGGAGAGAAATATAAGCCACAGAAAAGTGTTACAGAAGCACAACAGAGCCCAACTATGGCCAGAGACATGAGTGTTGATGGCTTGCACAATCTCACTGAGCAGATAGATCAAACTGAATGTGGATTACCTCTGCCATTGTTTGAGGAAGGCTATCTCTGTTTACCTTACTTATCTTTGCAGTATCTCGATCTTTTATCTGATCCTGCTGTTCAAGGCTTTGTAGTTGGTGCATCAAATGTTCTATTTAAGCAGAAAAGGCAATTGTTTGATGTTTTGGTCGAGTTGAATGAAATGAGGATAGAGACATCCGATATGATGCTTAGAAGGCAATTAGCCCTCGGCACAGAGGATCTCCGGTTTGCTGACCACGTCGTGCGTCACGGGCCGACTCAAGGCGATGCGTGGATAAGAGAACAGTTTGCAAGTTACTTAATTTATCTGTTAAGAACATCTTTATTGCCAGGTAATTATGACTTAAGTATTATTTATGATCGCTAACACATTAAATACTAAAATTAACTTTTTTGTATACTTACTAATACAACTTTGGCTGTTTCTTTACAGAAGGCAGTCGAGAGATAGATTCCTACAATTCTCAGTTTATGACTGCTTTTAAGGCTACTCCTGCATATCAACAGTGGTTGCAATCTACAAATAATGGAGAAATAGAATCTTTTATAAATCTCATGCCCATGCATCCGTTTTCTGGACAGCTATCGGTGGCTGATATGAAGTTAAAGTTTGCTCAGTAAGTTCAATAATTTATTACTAATATCACCAGTGTGTAGCATTACACGTAATGATGTTAGTGCTAGTATACATTTGTATGTGCAGTACAATGTCTACGACGGAGGGCGGCAGGAAGGTGACGGCGGCCGTGGCGAGCACCGGGCGCGCGGTGGCCACCACGTCGCGAGCAGTCGGCGGCGCGCTGTCACAGGCGCGCGGCGCTCTGTCGGGCTGGTGGACTGCGCTCACGGCGCCGGCGCCCGGCACTGACGCGCCTGACGCGCCTGACGGTGCAGACGTGCCACAGGTGCTGGATGACATCGCCGGCTCCGACGCAGAAGACGCCGCAGAGGAACTCGACCGAGACAACAGAACGCAACTGCTCCCCGACACCCCGGAACCCCCCGACAAATCCATCGAAGACAACAACATCAGTCTCAATAAAATACAGGTCATTTAGTCATCATGATTCGTTTAGAATCTTGTTATTTAATGTCATTGAATCTTTCTAGTTGGCACCATATAACTTTTTTACGAGGAGTCAGAGGATGATAGTAATCATAATATTTATGTAAATAATAACTGTTCTACTACAAAAAATTGTTATTACACTTCATTTGAAATGCTAATAATTTATATTAGATTTGTGATAATGGTTATTAGTGGACGATCTGGAGGAATACCAGAGTCCATAGTTGTGTACTCACGGTAGATTTGCAACTTATAAACAGCAATGAAAATAGCCTACTTCAAAAATCTCTCTAAACACTGAAACACCTTGCAAATTATTAGTCCCTTTTGATAAACCACGCGAAATATAAATATTCAACCAGTAATGTGGCCTATTGTCACAGTATAAATTGGACAAACAGTAAGGAAACTACCTACAAACACTCGAAACGGCACACTTACACAAACATCCGCATCGACGAGACCCCTAAGCACTGCGGACGCTGCTTATAATGCTAACACACGTCTGGATTTGGTCCGGCCAGACCACGGATTTGTGGGCGGAGTTAGTCCGGCCGGACCATATCCGAGCGTGTGTAGAGTGGTCCGCCGGACATTATTATTATTAATCGAGTCCGTCTCGGTCCACACAAGCGTATGTAAGCGAGAAAGGATTTGTGGGCGGAGTTAGTCCGGCCGGACTAAATCCGAATGTGTGTAAGCACTATTAAGGCGGGTACAGACTGCTGCAACGCAACATGCAATGCAACACGAAACGAGCATTGCATCAGTGTAGACGCGGGGCGCGCACAACGTGCGCACGAACCGCGCATGTACCTACTCACATCTGTTTCCGAGATGCGCGCGAACGGATCGCTCAGTCTGCAAAAGAACACGCATTGTTCCATGTTCGCGCGCGTCTAGCCGTACACACCACACAACCTGTCCACACTGACGCTCCGCGCATACTGCGCGCCTCTTTGTGTTCGGGGAAAAAACCGACAAATTTCGGGTCGCTACGCGCAAGAGTTGCAACAATCTGTTCGTGCGCGTAGTAGACGCGGTTCGTGCGCGCAAGGCGTCTACACTATGGGAATTCTGTTACTTTACATGATACATTGCAGCAATGTGGACGTCAAATTCTTGCATTGCATGTTGCATTACATGTTACATTGCACCAATGTGTACCCGGCTTTAGGGGTCTCGTCGGTGCGCATGTTTGTGTGAGTGTTCCGTTTAGAGAGTTTGTAGGTAGTTTCCATACTGTTTGTCCATATTTATACTGTGCTATTGTTTTATCTTTATTTATTGGTGCTCTTATTTAATCTCGAACATTCCTACTTAATTTGTATTAGATATTAGGTGTTAGTATTGTTGCAGCAAGAAGCTGCTGACTAAGGTATTGCCCGTAGTTTGGTGATACAAACACTAGTATTACACAGAGCAGTGTTTTCTTTATTACATTTATAATGTGCATATATTTATCGAGGCTATTTCTGAGATTATGTTGTTTGATACATTTATTTGCGCTTCCGTTTATCTGTAAGTTTAAATATATGTATTATATTATGTTGGCAACTGTAGATACTAGCTGATGCTGGATTATATACCTAGTTTGTGATCTCTTTAACACATATTCGTTTACGTAGTTACTAAATAATTAATATTCGAAATAAGCATGTTGTATTCAATTCGTTTTTAAACATTCATAATATGAGAAAATGCTCTCTATGTTGTAAACCAATTTTGAAACTTGATAAATTATTCAAATATGAGGGAGCAACAATTACATATGAATGTAATTTTTTATGAAGTGATTACTTGCCAATATCTGATATTGTAAACAATAAAAGTATTACAAATGTGACAAACTTAAGTTCATTATGTTCTGTGAAAGTAGATGTAAAACTAAGGTAAATAACTTCAATAGCGAATCTTTGTTTTATTTAACATTCTGCAGACGTGGTTAACAAAAAATCATGGAGGTGATGTATGTTATGAAAATTATAACTACTAATCGTTCATTAGGAACAAATAATTGATACACTTAAGGTTATAATATCACAATACTGGGTCAATAAAAAAATTATATAAATGCAATATAATTCTGTCAAATTAAAAATTGTCTTCATTTTGCAATGTTAGTTACATGGTGCTCATATGCGTACTACAGTCATCATAATAAACATACTATCAGGTAATGATTCGTCTGAATTTCCCACCGTCGTGCCGAATTGATTTCTAGCTAAGGTTAAACTATGCCGAGAAAAATGAAGTATAACTTCCTACTGGATAAAAAGGCTCGGCGGTTTTGGACTAAATAATATCACACCCTCATCGTCATCGACGCCGAACCGCGCCACGGCAGGCGACCAGCAGTGCACCGAGTGACGGGCTGCGGACAAAAGTAAAGTGACGCTCCCCGTGCGCGCTCACACCGCCGAGTCCGGCTCGTCCCACGGCCACGGCGGGCCCGCGTCCAGCGCGTCCTGGCGCCACAGTGCGCGTGCGCTGTCCGCCGTGCCGTGCGCCAGCAGCCGCATGTTGTAGGGCTCCACCATGTTGCCCAGCGACGCGCCGCTGTCCGCGCGCTCCAGCGCTCCCCCTCCCCCTCCCTTGTCGCTCGGCAGCAGGTCGAACGCCGAGCCCATGTCGCGTGGCGACTCCAGCTCCGTGACGTCGGAGCGCGGCGAAATCTCCGCGCTGCCGTCTGCCGCGCCCGCCAGCGTTGACGCCTCCGAGGTTGGGCCGGGCGAGCCCACGGACGGCGCCCCCGGCACCGCGCCCCCCGGGGACACAAGCGGCGCCGACTCGTCGTCGCTGGGCTCGTCGCGCGCGGGGCTGCGCTCTCGCGAGCCTCCTCCGCGTGACATGATCTTGTCTCGCAGGCGCGTCAGGCGCTCGGCGGAGCTGACCTTGCGGAGTATCTCTGCGGTGCGTCGCAAACCGCGCAGCTTGAGGTCAACGATGGGCGAGCCGCTGCACTTGGAGTCGTCGACGGAGAGCGAGCGCGCCTGCATGCCGGCGGCGTCGGGCGCATCTTCGGGCGCCACCAGCAGCGAGGAGGGGCGCGAGCGCGGCGGCCGCGCCACTGGGCGCTCGTCCTGCACGCGCGTGGTGTGCCGCGGGCGTGCACTGAAGGTAATCTGCCCTTCGTCGTCGGAGTCCTGCTCGTTCTCCACGTTGAAGGTGACGGCGGGGGGATCGCCGGGCGGGCGGCGCTGGCGGAAACTACCGGATGACTTGAGGATGGAAGGGTCGCGGCGCATCGCGCGGGGTGACCCGGCCGGCGTCCCGCAGTGGGAGCTCGGAAGACGCAGCTGTAGCGTACTCTCCTCATCTGAAATAGACGCTCTGATGTATTAAGCCGGAGAAACACAAGTTTCAAAATAAAACAGGCTCAGGAGAAGGGCACAGAGCGAGGCGAGTAGAGGGGATGGTCGGCGAGTGCGCTGGGTATACCTGCTCATACTGCTCGCGGGATGGACCGATCAGATCCGACTGCAAGTCGCTCGCGGAGGTGCCTAAAAGAAAGTGACGAAGGGCCAAAATCAAACTACCATCTGTAACTATTGTATATTTATTACTCCGTAAATAATGGAAACGTTTATCTAATCGAAGGAATGATACAACAGGTCTATAGTAGTACAGTAGCTAGTAGGACCGCTTGTGACCCAATATTAATATCACAATCGAAACCTTAATTTATTAGAATGTTCAAAATCCTATCTACTCAGTAATTTGTCTAAAGACTCCTAGGCTAAAGATATGTTATAAATGACAACAATCATCTTACAAATAATTGGATAGTAACAATTAAAGATTTCAGATTTATATAATAGTACAATTAAAGTATTATGATAGGAAAATCTGTGGAATCTTAAATTGTATATTGAACATAAGTTAACCATCAATTATAGTGAATATTAAAAACTGTAAACATTTAAAAAATAAACTGGTTTCTGGTATGCCCTTAAAAAAGAACATATTATTGATGGCACAAGATATGTTTAAGTCTAACATATTTTAAAATCAAACAATAATTATGTTCACTTGATTCTAAAATATGCATGCAGCTTATCATATGGAATATATTACAATGAATAAAGTAAAGTACAAAAGGGCACAGCCTACATTACTAAAATAAAATGCCAACATGTATTGGAATGCAATTTCAAATAGTAACCAATTTCAACTAACTTACAATCAGCTCTTGCGTAGTGTACTTAACTATACTATTTGTCCAAATAGTCTAACTCGCTTGTATTCGAATTGTCACGAAATATCAGATGAGTACTAACACAAGCATTTTTTAGAATAATATAATATATTGTGATCTTGTATAGTAATTGTACTTCTATATCCCAAAATACAAGAAACATCAAAACAAAACGTCATCTTGAATAATTGACAAATAGTATAATTAAGTATTGTGCCAAAAGTAATACAATTAGCAAATTACGAACAAATAAATTCAAAAAATTTTTTTTTAAATTAATCTATAATAATACCTTTACTAATACAATTACTATTTTAATAGAAAATATGCATCGGTCGGTTTAAGTAAGTACTTACAACCCAGAAATAAAATTAAGAATAAATAGTTATGATACTTATAAATAGATGCATATTTCTTATTCGATTTAGAATAGCTTACGGGCTGTCTATTTCTATAATCACAACTTAAAATGTCTTTTATTGTGTCATGTGCATAAACAACATAATTTTTATAAATGTTACAGTTACAAAGCAGATCATGCTTTAAATATATTGGAAAAGCCGCGTAGGTATGTTGCAAAGCAAATTGGCCAGAATTAAGTATTTACCAGTACAGTAACACAGTTAATTAAATCATTTAAAAGATAGTTTGCAAATAAATTATAAGTATTTTGGCACACATTTAAATGCCTCTGCAGTATGTTTTGAAGTATAAATAAGTACCTCGCACAATTTAAAATCTTAAGTGAATTCAGCGTAATTATTCCTCTAATACTTGATTGTTGCAGATCTATCGGATCTCATCCCAATTGGTTAGATACGAATGTGTTCATAGCAAGCATAGCCAGCGTGTAGGATTACATGAATACATCGTCGGTGACGTTGAGCACGACGTGGTCTTGGCGCGGCTCGGGCTGCTCTGCTGCGTCTGGGATGGGTTGTGGTAGCGGCCCCCCGGGGGGCGCTGGCGAGGGGGGCGGGTACTCGCGGATGGTGCGGAGGGGCTCACCTGGGTGGCTGGGGGGCTCCGACTGCAGCACGTCCTCCAGCGCCTCCTCGTTTAGCGTCTGAAGCGCGCCGCAGATCATTTGCTCCTCCAGTGTTACCTGCAGCCAATTATCGGTATAATGACACTACTTTTAAAACCAATATTGTATGTTGCCCCAGGTTAGAATCAGACCAGTGGTGCTGTAACTTAGTGTGACATCAAATTTTTATGCCATCCGCACTTTGGATTTTTATACGAATTCGAGTAGTTGCTCTTTTAACTCTTGTTGGTAGTTCGTACATTTAATAAATAAAATAATTTAGATTAATCTTAACTCATTTGGGTTTTTTGAGTTGTCATGCGTATAAAACACAACGTTACCAGTATACGAACACAATTCGCCTGCCGAGAGCCGTTACTTTACTAGCTGGAAAATTTGTATCCAATATGCGGTTGGCCTTATGATAAATCCTTCAAATAGAACCCCATGAAATGTAATACATCAACCCAATGATATAATCCAACAGAAACATTTAAACCTTTCCCATGATGCCAGTTAGCCCTGCAAGATTATTCAATTTTTGTGCTTGTTTCCTGGACAGTGTTAAATAAAATCTGGGCATTTACATACAACAAATAACATTTCACAACGTACTAGATACGCATCTATCAATAACAAACAATATATCTATATAACTATATATTCCCATTCACCATCCCGAATATTGAAATAGTTATTTATGATACAAGTGCGGAAGGTAGGTGATTTCCGATGAGTGGCATTTTTATTCACGAGCGAGCGAAGCGAGTGAGTGGATAAATCGACACAAGTCGGAAATCATCTTACGTACGTGTATCATACAACATTTTACTATGCATTGTGCGAGAAAATAAATAAATTTATAAAATGAAATTAATAAAATGGCGGGCTTATTCAAACGCGTTCAGCATATCCACAGATTAACTAATAGTTCCTCGGGCATATCTACTGCGCATGTGCGAATAGCTGTCACATCGTAACGCAATAAGGCACGAGCAAAATATAGGTTCTGCCAAACATATTTAATGAATATTTAAAATTAATTTATTGATCAAAATCTAAATCTAGAGTAATTAAAAACGCCTAAAATAAAGTATTAGTTTTATTTTACCTTTTATATGAATGATAATCTGTACATAACTATTTTTTTAAACTTTTCTCAAATAATAAAAACTCTATGCGTGGGGCTGACGTTGGAGTTAAAAATTAAAAAAGTACAGGAAAGTAAAAAGCACTAGTGAAAAAAAGTGACACTTTCCGCACAGTTTGGCTGCTTGGAAAACCGCTCTTTTCGAGGACATGCATTGTAAAAAAAAAAGCGGAACTGTGACTTAGGAACCATACCATACTCAGTACGGACTAGCGCACAATAAATAGTGCAAATTATCTGAAATCCTCTTTTGTTTTGTACTTGTCTTAAGGCCGATTTTATGCCGGCTGTACACTCTCGCGCGAGAGCCCGAAGAAACGCTTTACATTAAGTTTTTTAACAAAATACTTCATGATTGAACTCAGTACTGAGAGCAATGTACATCATCCTCGCGGGCTCTCACGCGACTGTGTACAGCCGCCATTAAAACAATCAAATAACTTTTACCAATGCAATAAAAAAATCGGTTGGCTATGTTTTGATAAAATATGTCAAACCGTCTTATTTATTCTTCAGATAGAATAGTTAATATCTGGCAATTGCAAAATCGGGACTTATTAGGTAAACAAACATGGCTTACTTAGCTTTCCTAATTGTCAAAATTGTTGCTTAAATGTTTAATTCGAAGCAGATTTTGTGTTTTATCCCGCCCGTCTCAAGAAATACGTCAATTATAATACGCACAACGGATTTTTGTGTCTCTGAATTGGCTGCAAGACCCTGCGCAGTAGCATTTTTTTTTGTCAATGTTGAAAGTAAAGATAGCATTGTATAACTGTCTCTTTCACTCGCTTACGTTTGTCGCATCGTCCTATCTCGCTTACTTTATGCAGTATATTCGATGACAAAATGTTTCTTGTGCGATGGTTGGCAGCGCCAACTTCAGAGACACAAAGATCCGCTGTGACTATTATAATTAGCACTCTGTTTGTTAACAAAATAATATATTTAAGACAAAAACACAGCAAAAAATTAAACATTGGGACAGTACGAAAGGATTCAACAAAATACTTTTGGGCGATTTAACTATGGTAGGGGGAATATAACAAAAAATGGCTTTCCCAATGATCGTGCGCTACATGAATACTACGTGTGTCTACGTTACTCTAATAATCACCTGATATTCCGCGTATGGCTGTAAAACATACGATTTATTAATATCTTACTAGCTTGGGAACTTATTTAGGTCAGAAAAAGATTTGCTTCAGCTGGGCGAGCACGGCCTACTGTGACTGTGTCACAGTTTGGGAGCAAAAACCGTGATAAAATGCGTGACTCAAGCCTATCACAGAGGCCGTGCTCGCCCGGCAGAATCTTGTATAGTCGATTGCAAGAATTTTTAATCATTTTTTAAACAATACTACGTTCAATATTTACCTTTTCTGCCCTCTTTATCTGTGTAAAACATGATAATGTTTAGCAATGGTATCTTATCCGCAAATAAGGACATTACCTACGTAAATAGTAAGTCTGTTTGTTTACCTGTTTCTCAACATTCGATGGTCGGCTGCGTTGGGTTTCTAGTACATGTCTTGGTTTTGTCTCTCTGGTTTCTCTCTCTTCTGAATCAGTTGATTTCTCTGACAATACTGTAAATAACCATAAAATGATTTTACAGAGTTTTAAACTTCTAATAAGACGAATAAATGACTGAACTTTCTGACAGCATATACAACTTAGTTATCCAAATGAAAATATAGTGTCCGACCGAAACTAGTTTTTACGACAGAAACCGAAGCCAAAACCGAATTTCGGCAACGGTCTCAGTTTTGGCCGAAACCGAAACTTTCTTACAAGGATCATAAACGTTATTATACTCGCTTGGATGGAATTTAACGCGCCGAACATGACCGATCACAGCGCGAGAACTCCCGAATACTTTTTCGGTTTCGGTCATAGTTTCGGCAGGTTTGCCGGCGAACCAAGAGGCTCATCGGCGATGAGGCGCTGGTCAAGTCAAAGCTCCAGAGTCTTGAACATCGTCGCCGAGTTGCCAGCCTGTCGGTTTTTTATCGGTTACATTTCGGGGAGTGTGCGATGAAATTGCACGATATAATTCCACCAAGCCCGTTTCATCATCGGACTACCAGACGTACGGCGATGCGCCATCGATACATGGTAGACATCCCACCCATACGCACAAAACGTTTTGGGAACACTTTTATTATGCGTACAGCTAAGGAGTGGAATTCCCTGCCGGAGTCTGTGTTTCCTGATAGCTACAATCTAGGGGTCTTTAAGTCAAGAGTGAATAGATTATTTCTAGGCAAGCGTGTTTCACCATCGACCACATCATCGCTTACCATCAGGTGAGATTTTGGTCAAGCGCGAGCCTATAGGTTATAAAAAAAAAAACGTAACTAAATCAAATCTCGTTTTTTTTTGCCGAAACTCGACCGAAACCGAACTTTCGGTCGGACACTAAATAAGTGATTTATTGTTTTAAATCAAATCTCGTTTTTTTTTGCCGAAACTCGACCGAAACCGAACTTTCGGTCGGACACTAAATAAGTGATTTATTGTTTTATTTTCCGTCTGACAATCAAAATATCAACTAATATAAAATAAGATAGTAATATATTCAAAACAGATTTAAACTAGTATTTAAAATCGAAAGTCAGGCAAAAAAACGTTATAAAATGACAAATAGTGTGTGTTAAAAAAACATAGTTGCTTAATTTACCTGCAACAGCTGGTACTGTTGATGGCATGTTAGCTTCTAGTTCGCGGAGGTTAACGATGAGCAGCTTGAACAGCTCCCAGTCACCAAACGGTAATTCTAGAACCTGTAGGAAAAAAAATATTAAAACATATCCAACAGTTTGGGACAGATAAAAATCATAATGATATTACTTGTTACTCCATTTGCCGACCGGCAGACGTATCTTTTGCAAGAGCAAAACGATAGCGATCAAACGGTTTATGTCATGAAAGTCGGCATTACCTGCAGTGTAGGTATGGTAGGTCCTACACAATGTCAAATGCAGCAATTAAAAAAAAAAAACGCCAAGGACTCTAAAACTTCTGTATGGAAGAGCAATTATTGCGCAAAATTCGCTATCGTTTTGCTCTTGCAAAAGATACGTAATAAGTATAAAGATAAGTATACGTAAGCCTGCCGGTAATCGAAATAGTCGGTAAACAGTATTACTTGCTACGTCAGTTAGAAAAAAAATACAGTTGTGATTTGAATTCACGATCAATTAAGTTGATGGTCAATCTCCGGCGAGCGTGTATGACTATTTAGATGTATGAATGTAAACAAATGTTCCCAAGATCGCAAACGCCCCAGACCTTACTGAATTCTTTCGACACAAAATTTGTGTATTATCATATTACACCAGCTTGGACAAACGGCTAATTTACATGTACCAGGTGCGTAGGGTACGCAAAGAGCACAATAGATCCCAATGGGTCGAAGCATCCGAGTTGTTTCTCGGCCCCTCCACAAGATAAGATAGGGGTACGCAAAACATGACCCACTTTTCCTAAAATGTTAGTGCTGATTTTTATGTATAATTTACAGAATATGATAATAAAACCTAATAAGTAAATAAAGTCTACGGCCGGCAGCCTTAATGCGTAAGTGAATACGGCAACGCAAAGGGTTTGACCGCTATCAAATCGACCAATCACATGCGAGATGAATGACGCGATGTGGATTGCCGTATTTTTTAATATAATTCACTTGCGCAATTCGGCTGCGGGTTTCTCACTGCTAAATTACCGCAGAATTAATGTGACAAATTGTCAGGCACGCGTTATCTGCTGTGATTGGTTGAATGAATTTTCAACAGCCAATCACAGCATAGAACCGGCGATTATTCGTCGATTACGTTAAAAGCCCGATAACCAGTTGTTGAGAAACCGGGGCCGGGGGGTAATAGCTGGTATTCACAAGAATGTTGACCATAATTAATGGTGAAATGCTGCTATCTATTTGATTCTGTCACGTACCGGTTCGAGGTCCTGCAGACGGCACACGGCGAGCACGAGCCCGCACACGTTGTGTCGCTGCAGCGCGTCAGCTGCGGCCGCCCCGCCCGCCGCCAGAGCCGCGCGCACCATGCTGCACACACGCTCCACGCTCAGCGTCGACAGCCGGATGTTCGGCACGTCCGTCTGGAACAATCAAAACCATGACAAAACCTTACTGCCTATTTCTCCCACTAGGCGGCACACAGTTTCAAGGAATAAAAAATACTTCAATGGTTAGGTGACTGTTTTTGAGATTATCCTGTATTTGAGATACTCATTCTACGCGCATAAGTTGACTGCTGCATAAAGTAAAGCGGCGATGCTCTGCCCTTCCCGTAAGGTCACCGTTGGGTTTCAGCGCGGCATATAGAATTGTTACTAGGGTAGTAACACTAGTAACAATTCTATATTCACATACTGGAAATACCCGTAGCAACCAGAGAATCGTTACGCAGCGCATTAAAGCGCAACACATCGTAGCTTACTTGTGCATGAACGCATTTTGTAATTAAGTCTGCAGAAATAAATATATTTGGAAACTGCCCGAAATGTTCGTTCCCCATGCGTACACAAGTGTGTGTTTCTCTCGTACCGATGTTAAAACTATAGAAAAAAAAACGGCCAAGTGCGAGTCGGACTCGCGCACGAAGGGTTCCGTACCATTATCGCAAAAACCTACAAAAAAATCACGTTTGTTGTATGGGGCTCCCATACAACAAACGTGATTAACTACACACACAACATACAACACTTAATATTTATTTTATTCTGTGTTTAGTATTTGTTGTTATAGCGGCAACAGAAATACATCATCTGTGAAAATTTCAACTGCCTAGCTATCACGGTTCATGAGATACAGCCTGGTGACAGACAGACCGCGACCTCTTATTCCGTAGTGATTATGTTTAGCAATGAGTTGATCATGACCAACAGTGTCAAATGCTGAGCTCAGATCCAGAAATACTCCAGCTACTTTCTTTCATTTCAGACAGACGGGCCGCGGAGTCTTAGTAATAGTTTCCCGTTTTTTACCCTTTGGATACGGAACCCTAAAAACCTGCCCGTGTTGGCCCAGTCCACCCACATCTGTTATTGTGTGTTGACTGCTGTGATGGCGGGAAGAGATGAAACAAACTACGTACCATAGCAGGGAAGGCAGTTCTGATCATATGGAAGGGGTTCTGCGTGGGCTGCTGCTGCTGGGGCTGGTACTGAGGCTGCGGGAAGTGCTGCGGGTTGATGGCTTGCGGCACGAACCCGCTGCCCGTGTTGGCCCAGCCCACCCACATCTGTTGCGGGGGAACCGAGCCGCCTGCTGTCTGCTGTGATGGCGGGGACGAGCGCTGGAGAGATTAAAGTATTGGAAATAATATGATTCAGTTGACACTTTAAATTTTAAAGTTATTATTTCTAGCTGTTCGAAGTTGTAAGGAGCTTGAAATTATAATATTCTTGATAATTCAGAGTTGTTAAGTAGGAAGGCAATAATATTCTTGATCATTCAGAGTTGTTAAGTAGGAAGGCAACATGTATGAATTTTTAACGTTATTATTTCTAGATGTTCGAAGTTGTAAGGAGCTTGAAATTATAATATTCTTGATAATTCAGAGTTGTTAAGTACAAAATATTAGAAGGCAAAATGTATATTTTTTTGGCTTACGACCCTTTTTTTGTGTTTCAATGTAAAGTTCCTAATTCCAATAGCGTTTACCGGAATAACTTTTTTCTAATAAAATCAGTTTTTCGAACGAATGGCGAATGTTGTAAGAATTTTATACTGCGCCGCAGTTTCAAAGCAATATTCTTACAAGGTTAGGTAATCCTGATACTTAACATATCTTCCATTTCCTGTAAAATACCATTTGCTTTTCTGCAAAATAGTTTGATCGCAAGGTTAATTCTAAACATTTTCAAACAAATCACTACTGAATACACGTGTTAAAATAAATAATTACGTGATACATAAATATAGCTGATATTGGCCTCGGTTTAAATGATATGTGGACTAAAATAGCACGTATTAGTGAAGTTTATTTTTATGTAGGGATGCCAATATTATTCTACCTGTTTGCTTTGAGAAATGTTTATACAGAAAATGAGACGTAAAACTTCATACCCTACAATAGTGAACGCAGAATGGATTATAAGCGCCTTTGTACCGATTATTTGGTCTAAAGTGCTCTCAACACTTTGTGAATTGAAATTTTGGTTCAAACTGAAAGTACAACCTTGAAAAGAAATATATTAATTAGAAAGTAAATGAGTTCTTTACGTGTTTCCTAGGGAAGAGTTTGGAGTGCGGCTGTCTTGAATTCGGTTGTCCAAATATACCAGCTGCTGCGCCGCCCGCGCCTATGTCTTCATCTACCCCACTTTGTAGTTGTTCCTCTGTGGGCAAATTCAAGTAGCGTAATGTAGGAGAACCATAAACTTGCTGTTACGAAGAGTAATGACTGGTTAGATACTTTTGCTACTACATGACCTGGAAGATTATACAATTTACACACACATACATACATAAACTTATGCCTTTAGGCAATCGTAGCTGGTGGCGTTCTATGGCTTCTACCTACCCTCGAAAAACACGTTTTTTGATAGCGACTTCCGAAATTGAATCTATTTTGCACTTTTAGAGTTTTTATTTGGAAGTCAGTTGTATATTTTTGCAGACAAGTTGTTCACTTATTAGTTGTGATAACTAAATAGTGAACAAGTTTTACAGTAAGGTCCCTATAGGATGGATATAATACCCATTATGACTCAATGGAACTTATGGAGTTACCGAGTGTGCTTTCGTAGTACAAGTCTAATCCAGTCCATACTTTTAACTAACTATCTTGCTGTGAGATAGACATAAACCAATCACTATATACATTTGTACATTTCTTATTAAACATTTTTGAAGTTGAGGAATGTATTTTGGAATATCAAAGTCCAATGCAAATGAAATATGCTATGGTGCTACTATGGAGTTCTAACTAAACCAAACACAAAAATTAACATCAAAATCGGTTCATAAAAAAAATAGGTAACCAGAATTGAAAAACATGGAACTTGAACATAACTGGTGAAATGAGAGTGTACCAGGGTAAACTGTACACATTTGTCTACCCCTTCTGCGCGTACCGGCGTGAAGTTATGTTATGAAACGGTGTAAACAAAAACCAGACATGCGACTGCAGCAGTACCGGGCGATTTGCAGTAATTTATTGAAGAGTTCCATTGATTATCTCCGAAGTTCTTCATCACATCTTCACCATATTTAAACGGGACCAATTCGGGAACACTCTCTTTCAAACAAAAAAGAATCGTAGGGTTAACAATGGCGAAGAAATCGTTGAAAAGATAGTAATATTTTTTTTAGACGATGTGAGAACCTCCTCCGTTTTTTTTTGAAGACGGTTAAAAAAAGGCAACGTTCGCTGATGGCAGAAAGGAAAAGAGACGAGCTGCCTTGTCTGATAGACTTCTGTAATACCAGAGATAACACTGGCTTTTTAGAGACAAAGTTGGAATGTCGCTTAGAAACAGAGCTAAAATTAAACCAGCAAGAATTCTCCTCAAACCTTAACACAGGAAAAGTGCTTATAAAGGCATACGAACTTCTTATAGATAGTGTGCACCATAGGGACTAAATATCCCTGATATAGAACCTCTTACCTTTGATAAGCTTCTTGATGTATGGATCCAGGTTGATGGTGAAAGGAAGGAATATCTTGAGATCTGCAGCCGTGAGAGTGGCGCGGTGGAAACTGAGGAACACTTCCAGTTTGCGTTCATCTCGGTCCAGCTCCATTAGCGTGCTTGCTTCGCGAAGGCCACTCATTAGAGGTTTTACTCTGATGAAAAGTAAATTGAAAATGTAATTAACTATTTTAGATTGCGAAATTTCTGAAGTCAAGTAAAGTATAAGTTTTACATGTTTAAAGTTTTAATGGTAACATTTTGTAAGTTTGAATCTAAATCGATAATCATGATTCCGAAGATATAGCGGTGAGTGATAAAGTTCAAAGAGATTTTGTTCCACATTCCATAGAAAAAATGGTAAAGGTGTATTTTAAGAACCAGTGTCAATCATTCCAATTTATACCTTATTCCAATGACATAAAGATTAGCAAGACGCTCGCTTATGAGTTGAAAATCTATATTTCAAATTCATTTTCAAGTAAAAAGGAAGCAAGTCACGTATGAAAAAAAAAGGTCTCACTTCTCATAAATATGCTTGAGCGAAGTGGAGTCATCGATGTGCTCCTCATAGGTCTCGTGGTGGTAGATGATCCAGGATGTTCTGAAGGGCCACTGTTCCGTCAAGTTCACCCACGACGCCAGCTGGTACCAGTTGAACTCTATCTGGAATGCCTTTAGAAGACGACCTGGGAGAAAAATGTGTGGTTTACGGTTTGCACAGTTTGAAAATGGGTTTTACTTTTAAGACATCAGTTGTCTGAGACGACCGGATTTCTTTTGAAATGTGGGAGTTGTTTGTCGCCAATCGCCAGCTTATTCTGTTGCTAAGATTATTAAGACAGTTTACTTCATTTTCAAGGTGAAATATCGTTTAATAACAGCGGCATAAAAGTTAGTGGCAGGTTGCTTTTTCTATAATATTTGGCTCTAAATCAGAAAATGGTTTAAAATCATCCGGCGCATCCTGGGAACTTGGCGTCCTGTCAGGTTGGACTATATAGTTACTATTTTTACTAAGGAATGGAACAAAACTCTCGTAAAAACAAAAATACAAAAAAACTCACCAGTAACATAAAGCACATTCATAAGCCTTCTCATGCTCCTAGGATTGACGTCACTGAAGTAGTCATCAGTCAGCAGTACTCTGTTCAGATCAGCAGCCCCAGCGCCCCCCACCCCGCCCGTGGCGCCGTGACGATGGAGCCCTGACGCTACTGAAGATGCGACAGATTCTGAAGGACGGAGGCGACGCTCGCGGGCCGCTTGGCCTTTGATGCGCTCTTGACTTGACATCAGTTCTGATGTTGAGGATAGACGGCGAGCTGATACCTGTGTGTAATTTTAGTTGAGAGATGGAATTGATTACTAGGATTTTGGTGAGTGTAAATTTTTAATCTGTCAAAGCCTGGCTCGGTTTGATATCGGATAATTTTCATAAAAATTTTGATCGTTATTTTATGCTTTTGTAGGGAATTTAAAAGAAAGGTTCCATTTCACTGTCTTGATACTAAAGAAATTCTTTACAAAATTTAATAAAAAATTGACCAGGTCTTTCTGGAGTACGTGAAAAAGGTAATAACTATTAAGTCATAGTTTCTGCTGAAGTGATACCCCACGAAGAACATAGCACACCAAACAATAAAAACCAAAATACTCACGGATCTCTGCAGCGAAGTAGAGAAGTCATCAGCAGTGATGACCTGCATCCTTCTCTGAGCGGTTTGCTGGGCAGCCTTGACCCTGCGCAGCGCAGAGTTCTGCAGGTAGAAGGGCAGCTGCACCATGTTGCGCAGGTAGTCCCACCCGCCGATGTTGCTCTCGCAGAACGCTCGGCGACTGTTGATTTCCACTGCCTACTCGAAATATTGGGAAAAAATGTAGTGT
Organism: Orthosia gothica; assembly: GCA_949775005.1. Classification (NCBI taxonomy): domain Eukaryota; kingdom Metazoa; phylum Arthropoda; class Insecta; order Lepidoptera; family Noctuidae; genus Orthosia; species Orthosia gothica. The sequence goes on from OX459049.1 coordinate 11,532,565, forward strand.
GTGTTGTGCATGCTTATAAAAATGTAGTAGGTAGTTTATAATGTTTTTTTAGTCACTAAATTTTTAACTATTCAATTATACTTAGTAACAATATTTAGTTTGTGCCTATAATTTTTGACCACAAATGAGGCATTGGTTCAAGTGCTTATTGACATTTCCTTCATGGAGATTCTGGATTATTCGCAATAAATATGTTTTAAGTATATATTTACTTCAATAACTAAGTTTCCTCGATAAAAAAAGTAAGTGAGCACAATCAGTTCAATGTAATAGTGTTGTAAAAACTTTGTACAATTGGCAATAAGGTATCTTTTTGCCTGACTTCTTATAGACACAAACAACACTCGAAAACTAACACTGTACTCCATCAAACACGTATTTTAAACATATTTATAAAATCCGCGCGCAACCTACATTTATTTTAAATACGCCCATTATTTATTAATATGAAGATTATTTATATTTTATCCGAAATCACCTAAATATTGTTGAACAGCTGGCAGCAGGCTTAATTCACTTTTAGAAGTATTTAATAATATAATAAGCTACAATACACTGGAAACCAGCAAGGAAGACCAGATACAGACATATGTCAGATAAGTGCTACTATAATTAGAAAAGAACTTTGAATTGCTTTGAACCTTACATATTTAGATCAGGGCGTTCTGGCTTCGGGCTATTGGACCATTTCCAAAGAATGTTTCGATTTATAAAACAGTAAACTCGGCGGCCCAAAACCGGGAAGCTCTGAACCGGAACTTGAAATAACTTAGTTTTGCCACTCATACTAAATATTCATGACAAAATCCTACACGAAAAGATCACGCGCGGATCAGATGATATAATAAAAAAACAGGAAATACCCTAACAAACTTTCATGCAACACATAATATGGCCAAAATATACATTTGACAAATTTTACAAATAATCGGATGAAATCATGCAAATAAACTGTATTTTTCTTCACTGTCTCATTTAATAAACAAATTGCACCCTCAGAGTGAAAGTGACCTAACTCAAAAAAAACGCAGTTTGTGTTAGGTCTTCTAAAAACGGTCTTTAAAAATAGTAGTGTTGAGTACTAAAGTGACCAATGTATAGGCTGTCCCTTTCCTAGTCATAATTAAGGCTCTGTTTCACCACAGGAATTAGCGTAGGCTTTTTAAGGACAGTTTTTAGTAAAATCAGAAATTTTAATGAGGACACTTTCATTCTAAGAAATTGTTGTACTAAGATTTACAGTTTTTTTTATTACTGATAGGCTCGCGCTTGACCACTATCTCACCTGATGCTAAGCGATGCTATAAGTTTTGAACAGATTCTTGTATTTTAAGTTTTCGGTACCTCGAAAGGAAAAAACGGAACCCTTATAGGAGATAACTGTGTTGTCCGTCCGTCCGTCTGTCTGTCAAGACCCTTTTTCTCAGGAACGCGTGGAGGTATCAAGCTGAAATTTATATCAAATACTCAGGTCTACTGTCCCTTAAAGCTGAGAAATCAAATTTCTAAGCCAACGCAATCAAAAGATACAGCCGATTATGCCGAAAATTTCGACACTCGCAAGGGAATCAAAACCTACAGGGTACTTCCCGTGAACTCAGAATCTTGAAATTTGGTACGAAGCAACGTCTTATAGCACAGATAAAGGAATAATTGCGACAACCGTAAATTTTTAGTTACATTATATAATAAAAAAATATATTTAACAATTTTAAACTTAATACCCCTTTCCTCATGAACGCGTAGAGGTATTAAATTGAAACTCATATCAAATACTCAGGTCTATAATACCTTTAAGTTGAGGTTTGTACGGAACCCTCGGTGCACGAGTCCGACTCGCACTTGGCCGGTGTTTTTTAATTGTTTAAGTTGAAGTAGTTTTTGAGTTCATGGATTCTTTTGCTTTCAATTTTTAAATTGCAAAAAATGGTTTTTACGTGCTGCCTTTGTTCACCAAACAAGACATGTAAGAAAAAATACTCAGTACATGATATAGGGATTCGACACAACATCGAGTTCAAAGCTAACAGGTATAAGGTTAACACCAAACACATGACGGGCTTAACTGACCTCCATCCAAGCAACCTGTATGAAATGTATAATACTAGTAAGAAACTGTTACTATAAATAACTTCTATTCTATACTTACACTATGTTAATCATAGGTTTACATATAAAGAGTACAAAAATATAAACAGGGTGGGGGTTAAGAAGACGCAAATCAAATAAGAATCATTGAAGCAAGAAAATATACGTATACACTCTTCGTCTGAGCATTTATTTGGGATTTTATTTGTTTAGCCTCGCACTGGAACGCCTTGCAGCAATTACTGCAATGGAGCACAAACTTACAAACACTGACTTTAAGTTCTGGTTTCCTTCACCAATGTCCAAGATAAACTTAGAAAGTGCATATGAATTGAAAAATTCACATTGGTACTTGCCCGGATTTGAACCCACGACCACAAGCACGGGAGGTGAGGTCTTAGCTACTGGGCCACCACGACATTATGTATAACGACATTAGGTATGACTTATTCCAGCATTGAAATAGTCTTGTCATGATGAATGGTCGTAAAATTGATAGCAGCGACATATTAATAGCTGTATTTATGAATCCCTCTAACATAATAGATTACCTATAATAAATAGGTATCGTTTTCATATGGATATATACGAAGTTCAAAAACAACGATTAAAAACTCTACAATTTTGTTTGTTTCAAGAATAAAAGAATGGTTAATAAAAGCAGATTCAACACAACTAAAATCTGTAATATTGGAAACAACAAACGGATATTACTAAATAAATATTAAATTTCTTTCTCACTAAAAAGTAAAACAAATAATTTAATACGAGTAAGACATTTACCTTGCTGATGATATGTGGGTCTATGGCCAGCAACAGTATGAAGGGACTCTTAGGGTCTGAACACAGTGCGTGGACGGCGTTCAGCAAAGCGAGAACCTTCTCTTGCTCGCAGCTGTCCAAAGCGTCCACTACAACTACTAGGCGAGTTTGTTGTCCAGTGAACGCGTCTAGACATGATACCTGGAGAGATAGAATATAAGTTGGTTGTAGGTGCTGGATTTTTAATAGGATTTATAGTCTCATAAGAAGAAAATAATTTACAACATTAGTACAGTTCTTAATCCATCCATGATTTTATCTAATGTTTTCAAAAGGGTATAAATACCCACCAAAAATAACCTTGTGACCATAAACTCTATTACCTAAAATTGTACTATGATAACCAAATTTAGTAAATTGGTCACCAAATTTCAATAGTAAATTATTGGTTGTGAAATAGGTTAGGTTAGAACTGTGACCAACCGCGCGCGAGCCGAGCGAGCAAAGCGAGCGCTAGTGCCAAGTTGCTCGCAGAATTTTTTATTTTTTTGTGTTCCTTAACTATTTTTGGATTAAACAATTATAATTTGGAATTGGTTGTGTTAAGTTGGATCACAAGTTGTAAATTTTTGGTTCTACTTTCACGCTAAAATGGATTTAATTTTGGTGACCTTTTAATATTTTTGGCAATATAAAGTGATTTTTGCCGTTACATTTTACTAGATCTGGTGGTTAGTTAAACATAAGCCTTTTCCAAACAGATGCTTTGCTGAAACTTCATAATTTTGAAAATTCATCATTACAATTAATAGCTTAATTTTGATTTAAAAGCACATAGTTCAATGTACGCAATGTGATCAGACAAATGACAAAAAAAATATCATAAAAATTGTATGTTCTTTTTTAATTAACTATGCTAAGCCAAAAAATATGGAATATATTGGGTTCTTAATTAACATTTCATAGATTATTTGAATTGAACATGTAAAATTGATTCCCATAGATGGCGCGGTTTTAAAGTTCTGAAGCATGCCAACCGATCAAAGTACTTATAAAAATAATCATCTTAATCAGACGAAAAACGCTAGTTACTTAGGCACTGTTTCTTTTTATGGGATGAGGCATCTGTATGCTAGTAATATATTATCTGTGTCAGTGGCAATAAAAATGGACATAGACTCAGAAAGTGTCGTCTTTATAGCAAATAAATATTCTATTCTATTCTATTCTATAATATCATTCACCAGTCCAGAAAACACACCCAATATCTATATATATAAAAGAAAGTCGTGTTAGTTACTTCACTTATAACTCAAGAACGGCTGAATCGATTTAGCTGAAAATTGGCAGGGAGGTAGCTTAGAACCAGGAGAAGGACATAGGGTAGGGTAGGGTAGGGTAGGGTAGGGTAGTGTAGGGTAGTGTAGGGTAGTGTAGTGTAGTGTAGGGTAGTGTAGTGTAGGGTAGGGTAGTGTAGGGTAGTGTAGGGTCGGGTAGGGTAGGGTAGTGTAGGGTAGGGTAGTGTAGGGTAGGGTAGCGTAGGGTAGTGTAGGGTAGCGTAGGGTAGTGTAGGGTAGCGTAGGGTAGTGTAGGGTCGGGTAGGTTAGGGTAGGGTAGGGTAGGGTAGTGTAGGGTAGGGTAGGGTAGGGTAGGGTAGTGTAGGGTAGGGTAGGGTAGGGTAGGGTAGGGTAGGGTAGTGTAGGGTCGGGTAGGGTAGTGTAGGGTAGGGTAGGGTAGTGTAGGGTAGGGTAGGGTAGTGTAGGGTCGGGTAGGGTAGGGTAGTGTAGGGTCGGGTAGGTAGGGTAGATAAATGTTTGGTCTTTTTATGGCAAAACAAAGTTTGCTGGGTCAGCTAGTTTAAAAATAAATATACTCTTCAGTAACTTACCACATGCGTCAAAGCCTGCACCTCAGGCCTCAGTGCTAAGGTAGGCGCATGTGCGTGCGCCGGTTTCTTCGTGGCCCGGGCGAGCCTGGCTCGGGGCGGCATGGCCAGGGCGGCTAGCACGCGGCCGCACGTGTACAGGTTGGCCAGCAGCGCCGCGCCGCTCACTGCGCACGCGCCGATCATCAGACCCTGTTGGATTTCACGCCGCCTGATCGACGACGACCCTCACTCATTGAGCCGTCGTACGGTGCTTTTGTTTGTCTTATGTATAGAGATATTATCCTACTTTACTTTTAACATTTAACAGCATAACAAATGTCTGTATTCCTCGAAAGGTAAGGCAAGGGTATATCAACATTTCGCTAGTTTTGTTTAAGTCAAGTCTACTGCCATCAAACGGGCACAAGTCCTACTGAGAAATTCAAAATGGAAAAACCCAATAACATTTTTCCCGACCCAAGAATCGAACCCAGGACCTCATACTCCTACAGTAGCCCTTCCGACCACCTACACCAACGAGGCATATCATTATTACAGCTAAAAAAAGATACACTGCTGTATATATAACATATGCCTGAGACATGCGCATACGCATCCATCGGATTTTGCGACCTTCACTAGGTCATAGTTTAGTACTGCTCGTTATTGAAAATTTTACCATTTTATACATGCAAGCATATTTTATATGACAGTCTCTTTTGCCAAATCGAGTTTTACGACTTTGTTTTCAAGTGACAATAGACGTTTTAATTGTATTGCCGGACTAGACCTTGGGCTGAACTTGGGTAATCATTTAATGACTGAACTGGGGGGATGATGGGTTATCTTGTGTGTGAAAGGGGCAGATTTATATGTCTTGTATGCATATGTTCTTTACGCTCACTCAAAATAACCTTACTCTAGGAGCTTATGGTCATCCACCTGGACTTTCTAAATTTAAACAATAGTATTTCTTCTATTTGGGCTTACTATAGATTACAACAATAACTCACTGCGGCTCCGTTTCACGGTCGGTTAAGTACATGATAAGTACACAAAGCCCCAAAAGTATGCACGTGAAGCACAGTTCGAATGTGACGATATGAGGGATGCAGCAAACTCGGCGCCATCTGAAAAGAATTATAAGGTGTGAGTTAGCAGCTTACTCAAAAACGAAATAAGCTGGTTTCGTTTTCTTGTCTCGACTGTTTGACGACTTTGCTTTACTTTCTACAGTTTTCTATTTGGGGATTCAGCTTTCTAATTTTAATAATAGTTTTGAGACTTGGAGACAGTTGTTCAACTGTATTATATTTAGATTTTTCTTGTGTATTGTATTTACATCGTTTGATAACGATGTAAATACGCTTGAAATACGGGGAGTGCGCATCAGTGAAGTCGCTCACCTTATACCATCGGTAGCTGGCTTCAGAATTAATTCTGAGAACTCCTCAGTCAGTTTTGGTTGTAGTTCATAGGAAGCTGGTAGGAATCGAGTTTTATGGAAGCTTCGCCACTGGGTCCCAGGAATGTGACTTACTTCCATCCCGACGTAGAAGACACAGGCTTGGGTCTGAAGGCCCTGGCCAGGCGGGTGCACACCCTGCCGTACTGACACTCCAGCGCCTCGCCCAAGCTTGCGATCATCTGCACCACCATGGCGTCGCCTTCCTGCCCACCGCCGCTTTTCATACCTTCGGTGAAGTGGAATCTGTAAAGTATGGGAATACACAGTTCCAGTTATCAGTTCCTGGGCAATTCTTTATTTCCTTGGGGTTGAAGGAAGATTCTCCTTGTGAGTTTCGTATGTCATAATCTTATTCGAGATTTTCCAGCCAGGGAAGTATCGTTTTAATTTGTTACTCGTCTCCTCGTGTAAATAAACTTGTATATTTGAGCCCGAGTACTCTACTTGTTAAACCTATTAATAACAATGGTACCTCGCCTCGTGCTTAAAGTCGTGGGTTCAAATCCGTGACTTGTGACGTTCTATGTGTAACTTTTTCAATTCATATGTATTTTCTAAGTTAATCTTGGACCTCGTTGACAACGGTGAAGGAAAACATCGTGAGTGCTTACTTATAGTTAGCACTAGCTGACCCCCGCGGCTACGCTCCCGCCCCAAAATTATAGCCTATGTTACTCGGGAGTAATGTAGCTTTCCATAGGTGAAAGAATTTTTAAAATCGGTCCAGTAGTTTCGGAGCCTATTCGGTACAAACAAACAAACAAAAAAATCTTTCCTCTTTATAATATTGGTATAGATAAGTTTGTTCTCCATTCATATTTATTGTTTTAAGGCGTTCCAGTGCGAGGATAAACAAATCAATAAATATGCTGTAATGATCAGACTACTCCAAGTAGCCATATCACAGTACACTACACTGGATAATACAATCTATACTAATCTATGCTAATATAATAAAGCTGAAGAGTTTGTTTGTTTGAACGCGCTAATCTCAGGTACTACTGGTTGGAATTGAAAAATTCTTTTTGTGTTACATAGTATATTTATCGAAGAAGGTTATAGGTTATATAACATCATGCTACAACCAATAGGAGCGGAGCATAAATAAAAAATGTTGCAATAACGGATAAAATTATTCCTTTTTCAGAGCTTCCGTGCGCTGCGTAAAAGGTTTAAGGCGGTACCCCGAGCAAAACGCCGCGCAAGCCGTTTTTTGTGCTGTTTTTAGGAGCTATCTACTCGTTATTTAAAAAGAAATATCAATTAATAAAAATACATTAATTTTTTTCATAATATTGATTCTAAAATGGTAGATTTAGTTTTTTTTTAAATGTTGTATATATTTCACTAATCTACTTCCAAAAAAACATGAAAATGAGAAATAATTATTGATATTATGCATCTCCTCGTAAAGTGTTCATTGTTTATTTTTTGTACTAACACTAATGGATAGACAATTTAATAACGAACATTTTTGTAGAATTATTTTTTTCAAAAGACCAAAATTCGACTTTATAAAGATTTTATTCTAAAATCTGGGCGTATTCACTACTGTAATTCATGCGCCACCAGTGCCGCTAGACCAATAGGAACGCTCATATCTCATGCCGATTTTTTGGTCAGGGTACCGTCTTAAGTAATGCAACAATCATGTATGTAGGGTAGTTATGGTAGGTAGGTCAGATAGGTAGGTAGGTCCCGTCAACTGGCTACCAGTTGACGGGAGCGAAGCCGCGGGGGTCAGCTAATTTTAGATATTTTCTTACCTTATAGGCGTAGCTGGCAAAGCCCTGGGGTCGTTGGGCCCCGGCGGGTGACAGAACACCACTTGTAGCGCTAACAGCAGCGAGCTGAACTTACGACCTAGCGCCGACAGCACGCCGCCCGCCCACCACCACTCATATCTGTAATCAAAATACATTCATACAATATTTGAATTCGGAAGTTGTAGGTCGTGGTTTCGAATCCAGGCAGGAGCTTTACTTTGTGTAAATTATTTCATAACCACTGCTCTCAAAACGGTGAGGAAAACATCGTCAGAGAACCGGCCAGGTCAGGGAATCGGAATTTCTTAGAACCAAACATTCGAAGACGTGTGACATCTCGTGGCTAAATAATAACAGCCGCACGGGTCGATCTTCAAGGTTAAGCAACGGTTGCCGAGATCGGTCCGTGGATGGTCGACCATCTTTACATAGCGAGTTTCTTCCGTGCCTCGGCAAGCACGTTAAGCCGTTGGTCCCGGCTGTCATTTGAAGATCTTTGATAGTCGTTACGGGTAGTCAGAAGTCTGAGATCTGACACCAGTTACCCAGTTACTGGGTTGTGCGGGTGAGGTAGGCACTCGCTCCATGTAAAACACTGGTACACAGCTAAAAATCCAGTTAGACTGGAAGCCGACTCCAACATTAGTTGCGTAAAGGCTGCAGATCATGATGATTTGAATTCGGAATATGGGATAATTATCAAGTTTTGGAATAATAAAGTCTGTGTCATGCACGACAAAGATCAAATTACATTACACCTTACATTTTTAGAGGCCGTTTTTATTACAAAGAGCCATACAAAAATCAACAATAGATTTATGAGATTATAAACTCAAGCAGGAACATATTTAAAAATAAAATAGTACGTATGTATACCGAATAAAGGAGATTGTAATAACATAGTAAAATATTATAACTCGTAAATCATTTACATTTTATTACAAATTCTACTATAAAGTAAAAATAGTTTAGACAAAGTGTGTGAGATAATAATTTTAGGTACGTAATACGTACGTACGAAAGTATGTACTCATTTTGGTGTTTTTAATTAATACGTGGAAACCAGAATACAAGCATTTCAAATTCTATAAAGACTTTATTAAATCCATAGCGATTAATGCGCTGTTGCAATAAGTTTTAATTATGACCGTGCGTCATGTAACTCTTCTGCCATTGTGATAAGGTATAAATTAGAATGATTGACCCGCTTCCATGAAACGTAAAGTCTGTAGGGTTATGTTGTCAAAAAGATAATGCATTCGAAACAACGATGACTTTCAAATTCCAGTACTGTGGGCTTAGTGCGAGTTTTTAACGTAACCTTTTGTATTTAAACTGCATAAACACATTCTGGTGAAATTATGGAGAAAGCTCTTTTATGTATACGAATTGACATTAGAGATCGTTTACGTTATCACGATCGAGAAGTGACGAAAACGTTAATGACGTTATCCTGTCGTCTTCATTTTGTTTCCATACATGTACGTAACCATTTATATATGTTTCAAAAACTTTAATCTTATTTTGCGCTACTATTTAACACATTTTTATGGTATTTTAGTTTTCTAATCCAGGTTCCGATATTAGCTTAATTTATACGAAAGTATAGTTAATACAAGCCGAGTTTCTCACCGCTAAATTATCGCAGAATTAATGTGACAAATTGTCACGCACGCGTTATCTGCTGTGATTGGTTGAATGAATTTTCAACAGCCAATCACAGCAGGTACCCGGCGATTATTCGTCGATAACGTTAACAGTCCGATAATCGAGTGTTGAGAAACCGAGGGATAGAAAGAAAGAAAAAACGTTTATTTGCGCCAGGCACGACGCAAATAATAATGTTAAAGTTGAAATAAAACATTGTAAAAGTATGTTAATATAACATAGATAATACTTACTTATTCCCAGTATACCACAGAATATATAAGGCGATGTATATCAGCGCGAAGAGCCCGAAGCAAAGACCAACAGCAACATAAGGCGGCGCGCCAGATACAGCTGTGATGGCGGCAACTGACAATGCCACATGCCACGCCCCCCACGACACCGCCCACGACCACGCCCACCCCGTCTCGCTCCACTGCCGAGCGAAGTTCTTCATCTCCTCTGAGGAATGGAGAGGTAGATCATGGTTTAGTATGGGCTTGATACAGACTCAGGCGTCGCACTAATACAACTCAACCGTCGCGTTCATTTGTTGGTATGGCAAATCTGAATGCGTCGTTGAGCCGATAGATGGCGCTTCCCGATTTTATTATACAACAATCACGTTCATTTACGTGATTGACGCGTATTCGAGTGATGATTGCTTTGTATTAGGATGACGCCTTAAGAGTTGAATAGCTGGAACGCAAAACATTATATTGCAGACTTGGTCATACCAATTTTTTACAAGCTTTTATTTAACTCGCAATGTATGTATGTACGGGTGTTCGGATCAAATCTTGCAACTGAATGTTAAAGCAGTTATCCTCCACCGATTAAGATGAAATTTTGCATAAACGTTTGGTTTTGATGACAATGCATGGTTAGCTAAGTGATTCTAAATCCAAGTGGTGGACGGCCCAAGATGGCGGAATAGTTATTTTTTGTGCACTGCCATGATATGGGTATCGAATGAAAGGGTTTCCTGAGAAGAATACGAAAAAAGCTTGTTTTAAAAAACAGTTTTTTTTAATGAATTATTTTTATAAAGTTTACCTTTACCTTTTTTTGTATCAAAGTACTGATAATGTTAATTATAAATTAACCAACAAGACACTTTGGAATGGTGGTTGAGATATAAACTAAGATCGTCTTAGTTTTTCATGTAAAGTTTTTAGACCCACATTCGCTACATACTTGTAGCATTTAACGAATAAAACATCGTTCCATTTCTGTCAATTTAAAACGATTGGCAGAAATGGAACAAAGATTTTAATAAGTTTAGCGCTTAAAAAAATATAAGGTTATTTATGATGCAAATGGGTCTTGATTATTTTCATAGAAAACGCTGAGGAGTCCCTAGGATCGCTTGAAGATTTAACAATGGCGGCTCACCAATTCTTACGCTATAGTAAAAGTTACACAATATATACAGTCAACATGGCGCCAACTATTACCACCTGCTCATAGGCACATTATCAAATATCTTGTAATTAATATCCCTCTCTTCCTGAATGCCAGGCTACACATTCAATGAGCCGTTTAACAGATCATTTGTTACTGGGAACATTATAAATCTTTACACAAATAACTGAGCCAAATATAACGATATAGTGAGCCCATTTTGGCTGGCTCAAAGATTATGAAATTGCTAAGTCTCTTCAGCGGAACATAGTGGGCGTGACAAAGTGCCGATTGATGTGTAGTGTCTTGTATCGAAATAAATCATCATAAATCATTTAAATTAAATAGCATGAAGAGTATGTCGTTACAAGGTGGGCGTGCCAACTCGAACAGCTTCTTAGACGCGCCAATTTCATAATATGCGGCACGATTGGACATACATCAGAAATTGATCTGTGACGTCACAGGTCTAAGTGACTCATCTATACTATTATAAAGCTGAAGAGTTTGTTTGTTTGAACGCGCTAATCTCAGGAACTACAAAGTAATTTTTGTGTTGGATAGCCCATTTATCGAGGCAGGTTATAGGCTATATACGCTACGAACAATAGGAGTGGAGCATAAAAGAAAAATGTTGCAATAACGGGCAAAAATATTCCTTTTTTAAGAGCTTCACGTTAAAGTTCCGCAACATTCATGTATGTAGGGTAGGTAGGTAATTGACGGGAGCGAAGCCACGTGGGACAGCTAGTTTAGATATAAAAATATTGCGTGTCTTATTGACAGTGTGTGAGCTTGTTACTACGTCTCAAACTCCCTTGACGCAAGTGGTTTTTCTAATACTGAGTGTTTACTGTTTATGTCTTTAGAATGACGTAGATAAAGCTCATTATTGTGCTTGTTTAGGTACAACGTTCAAGTCATATCTATCCTCAATTAGTACCAAGATCATAACTTAAATAAGAAGATGATTCAATTAAAAGAAGAAGGAAAATTATTATTATCTTACCTTTAAGTTTATTGAGCAAAAACGATTTTCCAGATCCCCACCTCGCGTACAGTCCGACCGTGATCGGGACCGAAAGACTCGGTTCCGACAGCATATCGGCTAATGCAGCACTATACAGTTCGTATCCTAACATATTCTCATTGTCTTCATTCGTATTCAGCTTTCGGGCACCAAAGATTTGTCCTAGGATTGTCTTGTTGTAACTCATATCAATATTGTATGGAGTTTCATTCAGTTTGTTCGGTTTATATAAAAGCTGACTGTTCTTCGGGTTTCGGAGAAGAATCTCCACGATTTGCTGCAAAAGAAATGAAGGTATAAAGATCATCAACCGATGATTGTTATGTAATTAAATAGGTATGAATACAAGGAAAACATGTTGAACTGTGCATACATGCATTAATAATAATTATGATGAATATCGTCGAAGACGTGAACATCATGTTCACGTCTTAAATCATTTCTTGTTAATAAGTATATTTTCCTGTTTAAAGTCAAGTTTTGGTTGCGATCGTAGAAGAAGTTATCTCTTTAAACATATTTTGATTGAAGAATAATAATTTGAAAGATATCTGCCTTTATTTTGGTGGAAGACACGTGGGTAGTTAAATTTTCAAAATAATTGTTCTAATGGAAATAAATGAAGCTAACCAGCAGCCTTAAGTGAATTCGGCAAGGCAATAGGTTTGACCTCATGAAAGAGTATAACAAATTCTCTTTAAATAATTAGTTGTTGCCAAAAAATATTGAACATTTTATTGGTTAAGATACTCTAACCTAATTATATACAGAGAATTTGTCTTACTCTATCATGGAGGCAAACCCTTTGCCTTGCCAAAATCACTTACGCAATAAGGCTGCAGGAATTCTACTAGAGAACAGCAAATGCAAAATTGATAAATTATTATTACCTTCTATTAAATCTCTATTATTTCTAAAAGTAACCAAACACCTAACCACTTATCGATAAAAGGCCAACAGTCGATGTTTTAAGGATAGGCTAGAGAAGACGAAGCGATAAAATAGAGACTTTACTTGTTACAGAACATCGAGCATTCGTTGTTTTAAAAACTCGAATCACACTTCGAACATGACACTAGATGTTTTGTTACTCCCCCCGGTGGGTTCCCGCATTATCGAGGCGGGGGGGGGGCTCAGTAACCGTGGCTTGGTCACCCACGGTGAAGCGAAGAGGAACCCGAGGAGGGGCCGCTCATCAGGGCTTTTGCCGATAAGCCGAAGACGTAGCGGCCAACTAGTAGGTTGTTGTGCCGCTTGGTAACAGGCGACATCGCAACTGAGGCGGGCCGCGATGTCTTATGGTGCGTCCCAGGTCCCATACGATGTCGCGGCTGAGGGTTGGAGGCCGCGGCGGGAGAGGAGTGCCGGTATTGCGGTGCGCCGCTCTCCCTACCTTCCGCGGCCTGGACGGGGTCGCCACCGTCTGATGGCGGACGCGGTGTGGCCGCAGGGGAAGAGGAGTGTCGGTATTGCGTTAGCCGCTCTCCCTATCCCCTGCGGCCGACAAATGATAGGTGGCGGGGCCATTGACCTTGACCCGTCACGGGGGACCAAGGGTGCCATACACGGGGTCGTCTGGCGCCCTTGTGCTGGTTTGGTCCCTGGGGTGGTCACGGTGTACAGTGTGTTCTGGTGCGCCGGTGATGGGGGGTACTCCCCGAGAAGGGTCCGGTGACGGACAGCCGCGGCGGGTTCGCGGTGAGTGCTAACGCGTACCCGTGTTCCCGCCATAAGCGGCACAGGAGGACACCGTGGAGTTTTAGTGGGTTAGAGTCCCACATAACTGCACTATCTCCCCGTGGTAGTGCAGTATGCATGAGCATTTTAAAGGCAAAAAAAAAAAAAAAAAAAACTAGTTTGCTCTAGTGTATACTCACCTTTGGAGACAAAATTAATAAAACTCATGTCATCATAATTTATTTCATTTAAAATGTCATTCGACCGGTATGTTTCTGTATACCTTAACTAAATAAAATGAAATGTATATGTTGCTGTTAATAGAGTCAAACTCACGCATACCTTAGACCTGGCCCTCATAGCGATGTGCAGCGCCGTATCACCTCTGATGTCCGCCACGTTGACTCGCGCCTTACGCTCCAGCAGTAATTGTACCATTTCCGCGTGCCGAGAGCGCACCGCACGCATCAGTGGTGTGTCGCCAGACTGTGGATAATTATGTAACAAGTAAACATCATATTTATGTAATGTAAGGAATTTGTAATTAACCCAATAACATGAAACTTAAACAAAACCGGTGGAATGAGTGTATACCAGGGTGAACTGATCACACCCGCGTACCGCACATAACATCACACTGGTACGCTTTAAAGGCCCCTTTAGAGCGTACCAGTGTGATGTTATGTTATGAAATGGTGTAAACAATAAACAGACATGCGATTGTAGCTATCCCGAGTGATTTTCTCCCCTTTTTTGAAGAGTTCTGATGTATATCTTCAAAGTTCTTCATCAGATCTTGATGAAAATTAAATGGCACATGACAAGCACCAGCTTTCAAATAAAAAACACATAAAAAAAAACCTTTGAATTGATAACCTCCTCCTTTTTGGTAAGTCGGTTAAAAAATACAGTCGAATTGATAAACACCTCCTTTTTGCGAAGTCGGTTAAAAATAAAACAATATTATCAATCACTTTGCCATCCCCAAATAGAATTAGTGAGAATGACGTTGATGACTAGGTGATAGGATAAATTCAGCTCAAGCCAGAAGTCCCGCTTCCAGTTACTCAGTAATTGGGGTGAGGGGGGCTCCTTGTGGGGGTCAGATAAGTATTCGGCTACATCTAGTTAGGCCGGGAGCCGACAAAGTTGGTCCAAGGCTAGTTAGGTGATAAAACGACACGCTCATTATTTAAAAGTTATGCAACATTTTGTAAAAAAATAATAAAAAAAACATAAACCAATATTGGCAACTCCTCAGTATTTTATAGCTAGCTGATTATGAATGATAGCAATAAAATAAATATATGCACAAAACACGTTATGATAACTACGATGGGATTTTTTCCCGGCAGCGAGGTTGTGACGTATTGACATACGTAGTTTGTTAGAATCACTAATTATAAAATAAAAGTCCCCCACCGCGCATGTACGAGAAAAACTCAAAAACTACTGAATGGATTTTCATGCGGTTTTCACCAATAGATAGAGTGAGAAACGAGGAAGATTAATGTGTATAATTTGTCACGGGCGAAGCCGAGGCGGGTCGCTAGTTATTAATATTACTGACATTTGCAACTGGCTTTTCCCAGTCCGTTTTAGAATTGCTTTGAGGAATTCTCATCAAGTGACAAGTATGCCAACACATAACTGGTTTCCTCAAGAAAGCTTATCATTGATTGCATAACATTTAAGGGTGTCTTCGAATCTATCGTTGAACCATGCTGCGTAGATGCTAAGCTTCAGTTGCGTAGACTTCATTGTATCAAATCTAATCTTACATTGTTGCGTATACGCATCGTATACGGTCCGCGAACCTCGAACCGGAGGAGCTCGATAAATAATAACAGCCGCACGGGTCGATCTTCAATATTAAGCAGAGCTTGACGAGGTCGGTCCGTGGATGGGTGACCATTTCAACATACCGAGTTTTCTCCGTGCCTCGGAAAGCACGTTATGCCGTGTTGGTCCCGGCTGTCATTTATAGATCTTTGACAGTCGTTACGGGTAGTCAGAAGCCTGAGATCTGACACCAGTCTTACCAAGAGGTATCGTATTACCCAGTTACTGGGTTGTGGAGGTCAGATAGGCAGTCGCTCGATGTAAAACACTGGTACTCAGCTGAATCCGGTAAGACTGGAAGCCGACTCCAACAATAATTGGGATAAAGGCTAGGCAGATGATACGGTCCGCGAACGTTTACGCAAGACATACCCAAAGAAGAAAACATTCATTACGTCACACAACGAACATAAAAGTTACAGGTTTCTATGGTTTACTCACAACAGTACTGTGTTCGAGATCAGGATTCGAAGCCAGCAGCAGTTTGAGTATGGAGACATGTCCCTTTTCAGTGGCCGTGTAGACTGGAGTCTTCTTCTCTTTCCCTGGCAGATCCACATCGACATGTTTCTTCAGTAAAGCCTCTACTATGTTCTTGTGACCTCCTTTTACTGCGTGGATTAGGGGCGTGTCTTTTGAGTGATCCTAAAATGTTTTCAAGAGTTTGAGTATTAATTTCAATAAAATATAAGTATTGGTGAGCTTTAGCATACTGGAATAGTAATCATACAAGAAAATTATAAAAACTGGGCAAGTGTGAGTCGGACTCGCGCACGAATTCCGTACCATAATCGCAAAAAAAACGGCAAAAAAAAACACGTTTGTTGTATGGGAGTCCCACTTAAATATTTATTTTATTCCTTTTTTGTATTTTTTGTTATAGCGGCAACATAAATACATCATCTGTGAAAATTTCAACTGTCTAGCTATTACGGTTCATGAGATACAGCCTGGTGATAGACAGACAGACAGGCGAATTGTGGAGTCTTAGTAATAGGGTCCCGTTTTTACCCATTGGTTACAACACAAATTGTTAGGCATAAAGTTTTAATAAAGACATCCAGTTAAAATACGTCAAACTACTCAGTGGTTTTGTTTTCTAAACACATAAGGGTGCAAAGCTTTTTCTATATAAGAAGAAGAAACTGAAAACAACTTAACAATACAGCTTCATACATAGAAAAAGGTCATTACAATAATTACACAACAAATAGAGCACTCAGTAAACTATTAATAAAATGATTAAGTGTGCCAGAGCATAAATTACCTGTACGTTAATATAAGCGCCGGAGTTAATAAGTGCCAAAGCGATATCGTAGTATCCCTCTTTACATGCGATGGCTAGCGCGGTGTAGCCGTCCTTGTCTAAAGCGTTCACGTTCGGCTTGTGCTCGAGTAGCATTTGGACGATCTCGAAGTGGTTACCTGAAGATAAAGAAATAGAAATTAATAGGTGAAAGACCAATGCGGCGGTATTCTAGCAACTGCTGAAAGTCGTTGCTGTAGCTCAAGGTCGCTCTGGGTCTTTTTCTGTTTTGCATGGGCTATGCACCAACCATCACGGTATAAGCAGGTAAATTTGATGTACCCAGAATAAGTAATTATTTTGGCGACCGAACGCTTGATAAAAGAGTACCATACCTTCTCAACCAGTTGCCTACTGATATAAGAAGACAGGAAACAAAAGGTAAATTTGCCTATTCACTTAAGCAGTTCTATCTAAAGCGTTTGTAAATGATCATCGTAATTAAGTAGTTTTATAAGATATATGTGTAATGTTAGTTTTATAATTTCATTATGTGAAAATTAAGTGTCCGCACTAATGAACATGTTTTTAATTGTGTCTTCCGTTCCCACAGACAAACTGTGTAAACGGTTTTGTGGGGCATAGTTCTTAAGTTAAGATTTAATAAACTTGTAGCTTTATAAAGTAACTAGCTGACCCGGCAAACTTTGTTTTGCCATAAAAAGACCAAACATTTATCTACCCTACCCTACCCTACCCTACACTACCCTACCCTACCCGACCCTACACTACCCTACCCGACCCTACACTACCCTACCCTACCCTAACCTACCCGACCCTACACTACCCTACCCTACACTACCATACCCTACCCTACCTATAAACCTCACGGAGCCCGAGACCTTTCCAACGAATGCAAAACCATCGAAATCGGTTCGTGCGTTCTGGAGTTATATCGTCAGGGAGGAAAACCCGTTTTATTTTTATATAGTAGATAATAATAATCAAGGTATTTTTTCCAGCGAGTACGCTGCGTTAATGCAACACTTACGCCGCGTGGCCGTAGTTGACGCTAGCGCATAGCTACACGGCGTCCACCAACGCTAATGTGAAAGCGCCTTAACTATGCATAATCTTAAATACCAATAGTGTACGACCGACGGTCGATTTTTGGCCGATGCCGAAGCCGAAAGCGCCTCGTCTTCGTTTATTTTGTTTCTGGCGATGGTGATTGGTAACGGACAAGTTCATTTAATTTCTGCACTTGCTAGAAACCTTCTACTTCGGCCAAAACTTTGGCACATTTTGGGCGAAGACGGCCGAAGCCGAAAGCTCGGGTCACTCTATATGCTAATTTAGATCAGCCCGAAAGCCGGCAAAACCTGCCAGACAGACGACAGACTCATTTTCGCATTAAAATAATAATTGATGTCCATTTATGTTGTTTTGAACTTTGACGCAGAATAAATGGCTTGTTGACATTTTTCTATTTTATGTTTGAAAAATTAAATTACCACGAGTAATTTCTGTTTCATAATACGATACAGTTTATTTAGGTATACTATAGTAGACTAAACAATAGCGGTGCAATGGAGACTATAAACTATCTTACAAGCTGACCAGGCGAGTTTCCTACCGCTTCAGAATCAATGAATGAATGAAAAAATTAAATATCTTCACGATTTTTTAGTGAATATTTGAGATGTTTTTATTACTTATTCTACTATTCGGGCGAACACAAACAAAACAAATCAAAGATCACGAAAATCGGTTTAGCCGTTCGCGAGTTATAAATGGTGTAACTAACCCGCAGCCTAATTGTGTAAGTGAATTCGGCAACGGAAACAATCTGTTTATTTCCCAAAAACGACTTTTCGTATGGCGAAAATCGTTTTTGGGAAAGAAACAGATTGTTTCCTTTGTCGAATTTATTTACACAATTAGGCTGCCGGCTTTGCTTTAAGTAGATGTGTAGAAGATTAGTTACACCAAATTATCTAGGGTAATCGATTGAGTTTCTATGACAAGAACTCAATAGCTAATGAAGTAGCGTTAAACATGGCTTATTATGATTTTTTTCGTTGTTCCTACAAAACAAATTTCAAAGAAGTTTAGACAATAGGGTTTACTGATTTTTGTCCGTCAGTTGAATTAGTAAAAAATATTGGACATGCATGTTTTCTTTTGACACGTAAACATAAAGTGATATAATGCGTTGAAATATCGTGTGACGTCACGCCGTAAGTGTACTTTATACTGCCTTAGTGACATCACAAGCCCCCACTCCTGAAATTTGATGCGCTTTAACTTTGTAATTTTTTATTGACTTGGTAAAGCAAAAAAATACGTGTCTAATATTATTTGATAATCACTAACGGACTAAATACAATTATCATTTTTCTACCCAGGAAACATACCTATAGTACAGTATTCAAACTGTGAAAACATCAATTTAAGTTACTGTTGCTATCGGCTTGTATCATCCCACTGCTGGGGAAAAACCTCCCCACATCACTATCTTCAGTTTTAGTCAAGGGCTAGCGTGGTCTTTTGACCTTTAAATACTAGACCCTAAATTATGTGTTCGTCTAAGACGTATTTTCAACAGTAGGTTTTACCAGTTATGAAATAATGTCCTACAAGTGCCAAAATATGTGGTAAAGCATTAAAACATATTTAACAGGCAGAGTTCCACTTGAATATTAACAACCTGTTCCCTTGCCAAAGCTTGGAAATAAATTGTGTACAAAATTTCCACTAGTTAGAGCTATTTACGCTCATTCACATATATTTAATTGCCTGTTAAATGCAAGTTGCAGCTATAAAATATTTACTATAGAACGGTTCTGATTAAGGTGTAAACTTTTATGATGTAAATGTTCTAAAATAAACTACTGATGTCGTTTGTTTTTGAAAATGTTCCTATTCAACTGTGCATAAATTGTTCCATATTAATAACTATCATCCATTGACTCCGCTCACAGCTCATTGCTTGATCTTGTCGAGAGGATGAATGAAAGGCGATTAACAAAAGATATTTAGAAGGCAGACGCGAGTTGAACCACCGCGAGGGGACGCCCTAGAAGAATATACCCGGACCTAATTGATGATGTGTTTAAGAAGGTCAGGTTCGTTGTACTCATAACCGGCGTATGATCAGATCTGTGAACGTAAACGAAGCAAAAGGACTATGACACGGAAAAAAGGGGTGAGATTATCATCATCATAATTTCAGCCGAATGACGTCCACTGCTGGACATAGGCCTCCCCCAAGCGTCGCCACACTGATCGGTCTTGTGCGTTTGGCATCCACCGGACGCCCGTAGCCTTGACCAGGTCGTCGCCCATCTAGAGGGAGGTCTTCCAACGCTGCGTCTGCCGGTACGCGGTGGCCACTCTAGAACTTTTCGGCCCCAACGGCCATCCGTTCTGCGAGCAATGTGCCCTGCCCACTGAAAAGTTGGCGATTCTTCGGGCTGTGTCGGTAACCTTGGTTCTCTTGCGGATGTCTTCATTTCTGATTCGATCACGCAAGGAAACTCCGAGCACAGCTCTCTGCATTGCCCTTTGGATGACTTTAAGCCTTCTGATGAGGCCCATTGTGAGCAACCACGTCTCTCCGTAAGTAATCACTGGCAACACACACTGGTCATGTATGAGTATCACTTACCATGTGTAGCCTGCAGCAAAGGAGTCCAGCAGTACATGCCCGCATTGTTAGCATCTGCACCAGCTCGCAACAGCGCGGCGCATGCGGGGACGTCGCCAGCTCGCGCAGCCCATGTCAACGCTGATGTTGCGTATTTGTCGCAGGAGTTCGGGCGAGCGCCTGCAGTCAATAGTCGTTGGACTACGCCACTGTGCTTGCGGCCTGCTGCCCATACTAGGGAGCTGGAGAAAGATTATTGTACAGGTTTTTAAAATGGTCCTCCTTATTTTTTGTCTTAAATTGAAGGCAAAACCGCGAACGTTTCGTTGCAAGCATACAACACCGAGACATTTTTACCATGTTCTGTGATTAAATGTCCGTTATATTATTTGAAGAAGTCTGATATAATTTTATGACTAGTGAACCATATATAAAGGCTAATATGTATATTGGGATTACAAATGACAGTATATCATATCACAGTACCTCCTCCATTGTAAAGCAAAATATGCAATAACTTTGCGAGAATTCGACATAGAACTAACCACAAACAGACATTAGTATGATTATTATGTTGAACTCAACAATCTTGTTCTGTATTACATGCTTGGTAACTATATGCCGGCTATATGTTAACAATATTCCTTTTGTAATTTTCCGTACGTTAAACAGCTTGTCTGTCTGTCAAATCAAATTGACTGTTCAATGTTATAGTTATTTTTCGTTTAAAATAACAATATCCCCATTTGTTTGAGGTTAGCGAAATATATGTATTCTTCCATAAGTCTCTAGTGCCTGGGCGACCGAGCTGTGCTCGGGTGAAAATAGAGAAAACGACGTTTTCTAGAAATAAAACCTAGCTAGATCGGTTTATCGCCCCCGAAACACCCTGCATACTAAATTTCATGAAAATCGTTGGAGCCATTTCCAAGATTCAGATTATTATATACATATATGTACAAGAATTGCTCGTTTACAGATATTAGATAGATTAAGGTCAAGGTCTTCTACTTCGTTGCATCGATTGACGTATCGAACCGTAAAACTAAAAATAAACTTAATGAACCTCTCCAACGAAATGCAGACATCTCTAGTCTTGATGCAAGCTTTGATCCTTAATCCACATCTCAGTAGTCATGCACCAGCGGGTGCATTCTAGCCCTATCATCTTCACATAGTTCGTCCATATCCAACTTATGTTTACCAAGCATTATAATAACAATAACAATGTTTTTAGGGTTCCGTACCAAAAGGGTGAAAACGGGATCCTATTACTAAGACTCCACTGTCCGTCTGTCTGACTGTGACCACCCTGTATCTCATGAACCGTGATAGTTAGACAGTTGAAATTTCCCAGATGATGTATTTGTATTGCCGCTATAACAACAAATACTGAAAACAGAATAAAATAAATATTTAAGTGGGTTCCCATAATACAAACGTGTTTTTTTTTGCAGTTTTTTGGGATAGTGGTACGTAACCCTTCGTGTGCGAGTCCGACTCGCACTCAAATAATTATATAGCTTACATAAGACATAAAACAAGTTCAATTACAAAGAGAAAATACTTTAAATATTTGTGAGAGACTGGAGTCGTTACTAGAATATCCTGTGTGAAGACGGATCGACAACTCTCACCCCGAATTCGTGACAATTGCTTATTATTATCTTAAAACTACAAACATCATGAGAAGTTATAATCACGATAACCAAACAAAATTGTACAGAAAAAAAAACAATACTTAAAATGATTGGAAAAAAACATCCAATCAGAATTAGGTATCAGATGTCGTGTAAATAGTAATAATTGTGAATTAGTACCTAATAATGCTAGAGCAAAATATGCTTGCTTTCAAACAAATCACCCAAAACCCACAATGAAGCTCGCACCATCAGGCGAGATGATGGTCAAGCGCGAGCCTATCGTTAAATAAAAGAAAATAAAATAAAAACTGGCGAAGTGCGAGTCGGACTCGCGCTCAAAGGGTTCCGTACCATTATCGCAATAAACGGCAAAAAAAACACGTTTGTTTTATGGGACCCCACTTAAATATTTATTTTATTATGTTTTCAGTATTTTTTGTTATAGCGGCAACAGAAATACATCATCTGTGAAATTTCAACTGTCTAACTATCACGGTTCATGAGATACAGCCTGGTCACAGTCAGACAGACGGACAGTGGAGTCTTAGTAATATGATCCCGTTTTTACCCTTTGGGTACGGAACCCTAAAAACATTGTTATTGTTATTATAATGCTTGGTAAACATAAGTTGGATATGGACGAACTATGTGAAGATGATAGGGCTAGAATGCACCCGCTGGTGCATGACTACTGAGATGAGGATTAAGGATCAAGGCTTGCATCAAGACCAGCGATGTCTGCATTTCGTTGGAGGGGTTCATTAAGTTTAATTTTAGATTTACTGTTCGACTCTACGTCAATCGATGCAACGAAGACGAAGACCTTGACCTTAATCTATCTAATATCTGTAAACAAGCAATTCTTGTACCCCCCCCCCACTTAAATAATTATTTTATTTGGTTTTTAGTATTTGTTGTTATAGCGGCAACATAAATACATCATCTGTGAAAATTTCAACTGTCTAGCTATCACGGTTCATGAGATACAGCCTGGTGACTGACGGACAGACAGATAGATAGACAGACAGACGGATCGTGGAGTCATAGTAATAGGGTCCGGTTTTTACCCTTTGGGTACGGAGCCCTAAAAATGAAGACCTAGCTTTTCTATTTAACTTCTAATTATTGATAATAATAAATACAACATACTTGATATTATAGTTGCCGTGTGCGTGAACGTCGGCTCCTTTCTCCAGCAGCAACGCCACAATTTCTTCGTGGCCCTTGTAAGAAGCCCATAGCAACGGAGTCCACCCACCCTGTGAGAGAAAAGTAAATATTTTCAAGGCTTCGCAGAACTCCGTCCAAATTAATGGAGTAGAAGAAAGGCGTAAAAATACATCTTTCATGATTTAAGAACGAAAGTTCTGTTTTTGTACGGCATCCTATACAAAAATAATGTTGAAGTTACTATATGCTACAAAGTATTTAACAACTTCTAATGTATTACCCACACACTTCAAGTTATGTCTTCCTTATTGTTACTAACTTGATAATGATTTGTAATCTTTGATTATTTTGAATTCAAATTTAATTTTCTAAAAATATTTATAAATCAACACATCATTCTGATGAGTTTATGGAAGCGAAATAGTATTCGGTTCCCTAAATTGTTACATTCGACCAACATTTCTTTTTATTAATTTAGCCAGCCGTCATTCTTGTCAGCACCTAAATCTGAAGCCACACACATTCCCTAATAACGTAGTTCTTGACCCCATTTCTATGTTTGGCCTCCAACTAAATATATTCGCCCAAAATACTATCATAAACCATTCGCATTGTCACTTCAAAAACCTTTATAATAAATTTCGTACTTCTCTAATGTGGGATAAACAAAACAGTCCAGTAATGTAACTTCTCCCGTGAATCAACGATCACTCTCATAGATAGTTTGAATAATAAAATATTCTCCAAAACACTTTGATATATTTAATGCGAAGTGACTGAACACTTAAAAGCCAATTTAAATCAGGCACATCATTTACAAAACACATTTTTTTTTTACAAACTCTAAACATTTGAATACTAGAAATTAGGAAAACTGGACAAGGCATCAAATTGTTTTGAGGTATTGGTTCTGGCTGGACGAACACATTATATTTAAGCCAGATTTTAGTATGTGCTTGCATGTCAGTGACATCTTGGCAGAGATCCACGTCAAGTATAAATATACAAATTTTGAGTACACAGTCCAGAATACATTTTGGTTATTGCTCTATTATAATTAGGTTATATATTGTGCATGTGCATTGATGCATAAATTATTAAAAATATTAATCGTATAGTTCTGTATTTACGCTGTTTTAAATTCATACAACAGATACCATGAAGACATTGAGTATTCCACTCAGACACGACATAAACATCTGTGGAAATCAAGATCAAATTGACGTCAAATTCAGCCTTCGAAAAAAAAGAAAAGAGCCCAACTAATTGCACCGTGTCTTGTCCATAAATGAATCATTTTGAACATGTGCCATGATGTTTAAAAAACATGTCACAATGCAGACGCTACAAAATGTATGGAACATCTGTTGACTGTTCAGCGTAGATACCCCAAATAGTTTTATAACGAACGTTTAGGAAAATAGTTTTTATTTCGCAATATTTCATCTCCACAACTACCTTACAAGCTTTTTATTAACTTGCAATGTACGTATGTATGTATGTATGTTAGGGTCAAATCTTGCAACTGAATTTTAAAGCAGTTTTCCTCAATCGATTAATATGAAATTTTGCATACACGTTTGGTTTGGATGACAATGCAAGGAAAGCTAAAAAATAAATAAACTGAAGGGTACAGGCAAAGATCAGGGCATGTCACAAGTTTCAATTTTTTATTGGCAAGCAAATCTTTATCTATGGTAACTTTTTGTAAAAGTAAGGCCGAAACGAAAAGAACCGGGATGTCCATGACATACCGGTGTATACCGGTAAAAAAGAAGGATAAATATTACATACTTCTAAACATTAAACTGCGTTTTTCTCAAAATCTATTTTTTAGGACATTTCCTGTTTTTTTGCCTGTACCCTTCAACTGGTCTTGAGGATTTTCCAAGAGTTTTTTCATCTTGATTTTACCGACTTATAAGAAGTAAGGCCCGTGATATTTACTTGTTGTAAAAAGAGGTTAACTCTCACAAATCAAGACGTTAGTGACGTCTTCTTGCAGAATATCGTAAAGTGGTCTTAACACATAATTTACGATTTACGAGAATAGTTAATAGTATCGTAACTCTAGTCTAAGAATACTAAAGAAAACAGTATCAGCTTAACGTCTAAATGCATTAGTGCTAAAATAGATCAGTGTGTTACTCATTGATAATGTTTAGGTCATTGACAGTGACAGGTCTTGGTGTTCGTACCGTTACCCAACCGTATTGGCAGGCAATCACATGACCAGTACCTTTATTCGTGGTACTTGTAGCAAGGTTGTTAGGCGAGTGTCATGAGGAGAGAATACTGGCTCCGAAGCTTATCCAAGTTCTTCTTAGCGTGTTAGTGACAAAATACAGGCATCGGCGCGGATTAAGAGCGCTGACCTTGAATGCGCAGAAGTCGATTTTTGGGTCTGAATGGCGGGGGGCGTGAGGTGCAAAGGGGAAAGCGGCCGGCGCCGGCATCTTGTTCGTCAATCAGTCGTCCTACCCCGTCTCGCCGCGCTCACACTTCTCGTGTCCCCTAGGTACAGTCGCGCTTTATTGTGTGAAATAAGAACTTAACTTCTAATCTATATCTATAAAAGCGAAAGGTGACTGACTGACTGACTGACTGACTGACTGACTGACTGACTGATCAATCAACGCACAGCCAAAACTGCTAAGCCTAGAAGCATGAAATTTGGCAAAAAGGTTCCTCAAGTAACGTAAGTGTGCACTAAGAAAGGATTTTTGGAAATTCCACCCCTAAGGGGGTAAAAAGGGGGTTGAAAGTTTGTATGAAAAATCTAATTCCTTCGACCAAAATTCTTGAAACTTAGCACAAATACTATTCGAAGTAAATGATAAAGATTGACATTATTAGTTTTTCGAAACAACCCCAAAATTATGATTTAGGGGGTGTTGAAGTTTGTATGGCAAAATCTGATTTCTTGGGTCAATAAACTTGAAACTTACCACAAATACTAACCTAACTTAATAATAAAGTTTGCTGTTTTTATTTTGTGAAAATACCCCCAAAACACGATTTAGGGGTGTTAAAGTTTTTTTGAAGAATCTTATTACTTCAGTTAATAAACTTGAAATTTGTCATAATTACCAATGTAATTAAACAATAAAGGCTTTCATTGTAAGTTTTTCGAAACTACCCCCAAAATATGATTTAGGGGATGTTAATTATTTTGAAGAATCTGATTTCTTGGGTGAATAAACATGAAACTTGACATAAATACCATCCTAAATAAACAATAAAGGTTGTCATTATTAGTTTTTGAAACTACCCCCAAAAGACGATTCAGGGGTGTTAAAGTTTTTTTGAAGAATCTGATTTCTTGGATGAATAAACATAAAGCTTGATATAAATACCATCCTAAATAAACAATAAAGGTTTTCATTATTAGTTTTTTGCAACTACCCCCAAAAGAAGATTTAGGAGGTATTACAGTGCTATTAAAAATTCTGATTTCTTGGGTCAATAAACTTGAAACTTGCCACAAATACTAGCCTAAATGAATAATAAAAGTTGTTATTATTATTTTTTGAAACTAGCCCCAAAAGACGATTTAGGGGTGTTAAAGTTTTTTTGAAGAATCTGATTTCTTGGATGAATAAACATGAAACTTGATATAAATACCATCCTAAATAAACAATAAAGGTTATCATTATTAGTTTTTTGCAACTACCCCCAAAAGAAGATTTAGGAGGTATTACAGTGCTATTAAAAATTCTGATTTCTTGGGTCAATAAACTTGAAACTTGCCAGAAATACTAACCTAAATGAATAATAAAGGTTGCTTTTATTATTTTTTGAAACTACCCCGAAAAGACGATTTAGGGGTGTTAAAGTTTTTTTGAAGAATCTGATTTCTTGGATGAATAAACATGAAACTTGATATAAATACCATCCTAAATAAACAATAAAGGTTATCATTATTAGTTTTTTGCAACTACCCCCAAAAGAAGATTTAGGAGGTATTACAGTGCTATTAAAAATTCTGATTTCTTGGGTCAATAAACTTGAAACTTGCCAGAAATACTAACCTAAATGAATAATAAAGGTTGCTTTTATTATTTTTTGAAACTACCCCCAAAAGACGATTCAGGGGTGTTAAAGTTTTTTTGAAGAATCTGATTTCTTGGGTGAACAAACATGAAACTCGATATAAATACCATCGTAAATAAACAATAAAGGTTGTCATTATTCGTTTTTTGCAACTACCCCCAAAAGACGATTAAGGCGGTATTACAGTGTTTTTGAAAAATCTGATTTCTTGGGTCAATAAACTTGAAACTTGCCACAAATACTAACCCAAATGAATAAAAAGGTTGCTATTATTATTTTTTGAAACTACCCCCAAAAGACGATTTAGGGGATATTAATTTTTTGAAGAATCTGATTTTTTGGGTGAATAAACATGAAACTTGACATAAATACCATCCTAAATAAACTATAAAGGTTGTCATTATTAGTTTTTTGCAACTACCCCCAAAAGACGATTAAGGCGGTATTACAGTGTTTTTGAAAAATCTGATTTCTTGGGTCAATAAACTTGAAACTTGCCACAAATACTAACCCAAATGAATTAAAAGGTTGCTATTATTATTTTTTGAAACTACCCCCAAAAGACGATTTAGGGGATATTAATTTTTTGAAGAATCTGATTTTTTGGGTGAATAAACATGAAACTTGACATAAATACCAACCTAAATAAACAATAAAGATTTTCATCATTAGTTTTTTGAAACTACCCTTAAAATACGATTTCGGGGTGGTAATTTTTTTTATTACTTTTACTGCACATAGCTTCTTTTTATGATGCAGGGGAGCACTTAGGAGGGATTTTTGGAAATTCAACTTTTTAAGGGGTTAATAGGGAGACATTTATTTGTATCAAAAATCTTATTCCTTTGGCAAAATAATAAAGGTTGGCATCATTAGTTTTCCGGAATTACCCCCAGAAGACGATTCAGAGGAACTACCGAAGTGTACCGTTTGTCTCAGGTAAACATAGTTTTGAGTGACGTTTTAATGTCACGTTATGTATGCTGTATTAGATTATTGTGTTGTGTCGCGTAATTGACGCAGCATTCGTTTTCATACTAAAGTAATTTTTGGTCCACCTGGAATTATGTCTCAAAAAACTTGACCAGCCTTCTGCTTCATATATCTTCTGTACATATAAAGTGTTTTGTCCTGAATGACTAACTGACAGATCAACGCACAACCTAAACCGCTCATCGTAGAGACCTGGAACTTAAAGAGTATGTTTTTTGTATAATGGAGGCATCCGATAAGAAAGGATTTTCCGAAATTATTCCCCTAAAGGGGAAAAAAAGGGGGACAAAGTTTGTACGAAAATTCTAATTCCTCCGGCTAATATTGAAGAATTTTATTTCATGGGTTACTAAACTTGAAACACTTGCACAAATACTAACTTAAATAAATAATAAAGTTTGTAATTATTAGTTTTTCGAAACTGGAGGTGGTTTAAAAAAAGATTTAGGGGGTGTTAAAGTTTTTTTGAATAATCTTATTACTTGGGTTAACAAACTTGAAACTTGGCGTAAAAGCCGAACTAAGTAAGCAATAAAAGTTGTTATTATTAGTTTTCAAAACTACCCCAAAAAGAAGTTTTTTTTTATGAATCTTCTTGAGTTAATTAACTTTAAACTTGACATAAATACCAACCTAAGTAAACAATACAGGTTGAAATTCTTAGTTTTTTTAAACTAACCCCAAAAGAAGATTTAGAGGGTGTTAAGGTTTTTTGAAGAATCTTATTTCTTGAGTTAACAAACTTGACATAAATATCAACTTAAGTAAACAATAAAGGTTTTCATTATAAGTTTTTAGAAACTACCCTCTAAAGTCGATTTAGGGGAGTTAAAGTTTTTTTGAAAATCTTATTTATTGGGTTAATAAACTTGATACTTGACATAAATACCAACCTAAACAAACAATAAATGTAGATATTATTAGATTTTTGAAACTTCCTCCAAAATAAGAAATAACAGGTGATAAAGTTTTGTTAAAGAATTTTACGTCTTGGGTTAATAAACTTGATAGTTGACATAAATACCAACCTAAGTAAACAATAAAAGGTTATCATTATATTTTTTTCGAAACTACCCCCCAAAATAGGATTAAGTGGGTGTTAAAGTTTGTTAAGAATCAAACTGAAAAGGTTTCGTTTTCGATGTAGGGATCTAAGGGAGCACGAAGAAGGAATTTTCGGCAAATCAGCCTTTCACCATCATGATTATTTCAGCCAAAAAACGTCCACTGCTAGACATAGGCCTTCCCCAAGCGCCGCAACACTGATCGGTCCTGTGCGTTTCGCATCCACCAGACTCCCGCAGCCTTGACCAGTTCGGATTTCCTAATTTGCGTTTTCCGGTTCGCAGTCGCCACTGAATCTTTAAGGGGGTGAAAAGGGATGTTTGTATGAACAATCTCATTCCGTGAGGATAAAGTAAATAATCAAAATTTACATAATACGTTTTATAAAACTACCTCCCCCCTGATACCAAGTCATGTTAGTTTTTTTGAGGCATCTTACTGAGCAATCTAACTAACATAAATAAAAAATTAAAAAGAGAAAAAGGGTATATTAAGTTTTAAGGGGTGGATTTTACTTTGTAGCGGTAACCTAAAATGTATTCTTCTTTAAGTCAAATAACGAATCGTCACAACCCTATAAACTGTAGAACTTTACGAAACCACATTTTTATTTGGTTTAATAAAAGCTTATTTTTGGTTGCCATCACCCGAACGAAGTCGCGGGCGGAGTTAATATTATAAATGTGAAAGTACTCTGTCTGTCTCTCTGTCTACCAATTCAATCGTAAAACCGCTGAACCGATTTAGATTCAATTTGGTTCGGAGATATTTTGAGACCCTGGGCAGGACATAGAATAGTTTTTATTCCGGAAATCATACTTAAGGTGGTGGAAAGACGGGTAGAAGTTTGTATGGAAAACCTACAATATTATGCCGCGATATAAAAAATAAGCTATTCGAATTACTAATGCTTCGCAGACGAAGTCGCGGGCAACAGCTAGTTTAACATAATTTCGTTATTTTCGTTGCCGGTGAAAGATGCCGAAAATGTTAACGTGGCAATCACGAAAAATGATTTATGATGTGAATTGTTTAATAAAAAAGGAACAGATAAAGTCGTTGATGATTTAAAACTGGTGAAAACTCCAACAACAGGAGCGAATATTTCATTGCAGAAAAACGATTAAATTTAGTGTCATATTATTTATTAATATGATGATAGGCTAATGTGCCTAAACCACACTGTGTCAAAATAAGCTATTTAAATATATATCGGAGGAAGGTAAATGATTAATAGTTGGGAACGATGAAATATCGCTTGTAAAGTTATTAATTCAGTTTTATTTAATTGGCAACATTTAGCTTCTGATTCAAATTTCAATTAGATTTTATTCGATTGGCAACACTGAGTTTTCTCCAATGTCCAATGCTAGGGAAGGATTTGAATCCTAGAGTAAGGTGACAGACAATTTGGAGGGAAGGCGCGCGGCAGCGCGGGGTTGACTTGAGTAGAGAGAACTGGAGACGGGATCGCGATCAAGTGTGATGAGTGGCATCATTGGTGCCGGTGGAGTTGCGTCTAAAAGTATCAGTGAATAGTAAATGTGATTTCAAATTGGGGCGCGTCAACTTGCTACTAGAATTGGACAATGGAATATCCCTAAAACGGCATAAGTTACCTGCCTCGTGCATGCATAACCCACGATAAGCCCACAGGACCGAGGGTATATGGAAGGAAGCCCTCGTGTTTCCGACATCAGAAGTATGAACCAATGCACGCACAAGGCGATGCTGGATCAAATGAGACGAGTAATGGCTGGCGCGCAACAAAATGGCATGGAAGTACCTACCTAATGGAGATGTTTTGCAACTCGCCGGCTACTACACTAGACAGGAATATCATGTTGCCCGAATTCAACCGAATAGTGTGGCCTATCCTAGACAAAATGCGAAGTCGGGTTGCAGATAATGTTAATGATGACATGGATGCCCAATCCTGACTAGATACCTACTGGGCAAACGCAACTGTGGTGTACAGATGTACAGGGAAGTATAAACTTAAGTATTCTGACAATAATTAGTACCTATCTAATGCCTTGTGAAGTTTAGCCACAATACCTATTGTTTTTCTTGTTAGAAAGTGGCTAAAATTTAAAATAAATTTCTATTTACGTTATGATGCTAAAAGAAACTTAGGCAGTTTCATACTGTCAGCGGAACTCGCATGAGAATAAGACGACTTGTGTAAATACAGTGCAAGAGAGCAAACATCCTTAAGCTATAACTTGATTCAACAAAACATTACGCTTGTGTGAAAACTTGCTCATAGACATGAATTTTTCAGGCATTCGTACAATATGCAACAAATAGCAGGGACGTCTGAACCCTTCAACAAGGCTGCTGTGGATACCACAAGACCTGTTGTGACCAGCTGTGTGTGGTGATACAAGTGCGGAGCTCAGGTTCCATTTCAAAAGGCAACACAACCCGCAGCCTACAGCGCTATGAAAGAGGAAATTTAGTGGTGTTATACATGCCACTGCGGTGATCAATCCATTTAATATTTTCTGGTAGCACCTAGGAGTCTGGACTTGTGCATGTGTGCATGGTCGGCACTGCTGCCTGACCCATCCGGGAGTACAGGCTTAAGGTATGTTACTTTGATTGATCTGCATTCAACAATATGTGCAGCTGCATTTTTGTGGCAGCCGAAGTATGTATTGGGTTTGGATTTACCAGTTTAAGTTTAAGTTTTACAATTAATTCTTGCATTAATTGCAATCTATAACTATTGCATTATTTTGTTTCATGGAAATGTGTCATGTAAGTTACATAAAAAGAGTTAAAAAAAAATATTCAAACAGCGCTATCTGTGTAATGGTGTTGATACTGTATGTTTCTTTCAATAATCATCGAAATTAGATTCGGGACCCCATTAGCCGTAATATGCTGCTTGAAATAACTTATTGAATAGGTGCATGAATTTTTTTATGATCAATTAAAAAATGAACAAATCGTTTTTACATAGACAGAACGAGAAGTCAGTCCATGTCACTCCATCTATTGAAATCCTTGCTTTGTTCGAGCTTTGAAATATTTTGCTTCATCAAGTATTTAATCTTTTTTATTCACCAACAAAATAAACAACAAAACGATTTTCGCAATTTTATGTTTCTATTGTAATCGGAGCATTGGAACGTGGGGACGAAACGCAAAAAAATGAGATTTCATTACATTATTATGTTGTTAGAACAATAATAAACGGTTTTGTGACCACTAGTGCTGTCACAAGCATAAACACAGATAATAAATAGGTTGTTAGTTTACTGACAATGGAGAAGTAAAGATATTAGCAATCCGTTTTTTTTTATATGTTTGAACACTAGGAATTTTAGCCATGCATTTTTTATTAATAGGTGTCACTTCAGATTTACCGTAAATATTACTACCACTGAGTTTGTTGTTGATTTGATCTCAAAGGGAATTTGTGAATATGCTATTCCTTGGAAACAACATACTTTCTAACTGTTCGCGTTGGTATTTTCAATACAAGTTTGAATCCAGTTACGGAACGCAAAAAGAAAAATCATAATAATAGTCGATCTTTAGCATCTTTGACCGATTGGGGTTGTTTTCACAACTAAATTAAAGTATCAGGTATAAGGGAACAATATTTATTTTGTTTACGTTGAGTTCACTTATATTTGTGATATACATTCAATTATTTTTAAAATGATATTTTGGTTCATATCAAAACAGAAAAATCTTATCTCGATTTTCTAAGGTGAAATATTGATTCGCTGGATCGATTCAGTACTGGATATCGATTGAAAAAAAACGTTTATTAATTTTTTTTGTCCTTAAAATTGATTCGTCGATTAATCGATAACAGAACGTCATCCCTTGCTCATCTCTTTAAGACATAAAGACATTGACAAGTAAGTGTCAACATTCGAAAAAGTTTGATGATACAAAACAAATAACTTTGATATGATTTTTAAAGTTACTAGATAAAGACTAGATTATTAATAAATCGTTACAATGTGTGAGTCACTGTGAGGATTAGACTTTTAACTTTTGCATTGTTGCAAAGACATGCAATAACTTTCAGTTAAGAGCTATGTAATCAAGATTATTTACAAACCAGTGTTAAAGTTTAGTGAAATAGTTTGTTGTTCGACTCGATTTGCAATCTTACAACCTGCAAACATCACGAGGATTAACGTTACTATAGCCTAGACACTTGGCGTTTAGTTTTGTTGCTACCAACGGTTGAATAAAGGTAAAGTTAATGTCTGAAGTTGTTATATATCGCATTGTAGAGAACTAACCAACTGATAACATGTCATTCTAATGATACCTACAAATAAAAATGATTTAAATTGACTACGGTGAATGACAAGTGCAACTAGACATTTAGATGGTGTCGAGAAGACGTGTTCAGGTATTATGAGATGCTCGAGAGCCAATAACTGTTCCAAGTCGTGGCTGAGAATAAGATAGATTTTCAATTGGCAACATTTTAATACACATAGAACGGTTTCTCAGTTTCGTGGTTCAGAGAGATGACGGAGTCAAGAGTTTATTCGGCGTTTAAGTTGAAAGTGCATTCTGTGTAGCAAATGTATTTGCTAAGTTATTGTGAATTGTAGACCACGGATGGGATACTTGGGTTCTATTTGATGTACTTGGTACATGGGTTTTTGTTGTTTTTTTGGAGGAAACTAGGAATGGTTTCCTTGTTCTGTGTTGTTCAACGATGCTTGGCCTCGGTAATCTTGTTCAAAAATTTTAATAATTGTAGCATCTCTTTAAAATAAAGGTTTGTATTTGTGAATTGTGTGGTGTCATGTAGGAAGTCTAGTACCTACCTAACTTGAATAATAAGTTTGGAATTTAAAGTATACTGTCAGTAATGGCTGTGCTAACTTGTTGAATAGTTGAATAGTCTGTGCTGGTCATTGTGAACATACCTAACGTTATTTTGTGTTATTTCATTCAAGTTGGATAAGATAATGTTAACACAGATGTAAAGTCGGTGATGTGCGGTGCATGATTTAATTTTTAGTTTGCAAAGTTGGTAATGTTTGGTGTTGTAAGTTATTATACCTATCGTACTGAGAGTTTGGTATGAAATCATGAACATAGAATAGAGTTCTTGAGTATGCTTTTGGCTGTGTATGAAATCCTGAATGTGAGGTTGCCGTTGTATTCAGAATAAAGATTGATACTGAGAGTAAAGATTGAAATAACAAATTTCATTTTGGTTTAAAGGTGCTGTTTGGAAGTGAAATGGAATTCTGAATGGTGGCAATTATGTGTTGAATTAAAGGCTTTGTTTGGTTCATGATGAGTTTGAGAAAATCTGAAAGATTAAGTACCCATTGACGTAACTGAATGTAATATGTTGAAGACTGATTCAAATCAATCTAGCAATGGTGAGGTCGTGTGCATGGTCAAAGGACTGACTGTGCGGTGAAGAGTAGTCACTGCGGTGACTACTGTAGCCTTAGATGGGCTGGTGAGTGGTCAGAGATGACTGCTGTAGCCTAAAATGGGCTGGTGAGTGGTCAGAGATGACTGCTGTAGCCTTAGATGGGCTGGTGAGTGGTCAGAAATGACTGCTGTAGCCTTAGATGGGCTGGTGAGTGGTCAGAGATGACTGCTGTAGCCTAAAGTAGGCTGGTGAGTGGTCAAAAGATGACTGCTGTAACCGAGATGGGTTACGAGGCCTGGTCAGGATGACTACGGTTGCAGGATGGTCACAGGGTTGACCATCAGGAGGCACAGCAATTGCTGTGGGACCAAGAAACATTGCTGGATATGTATGGGGGGGAGCCTAGTCCCTCTGGGGCTTCGGTGACCTGTTGTTTAGTGTATGTGGCATGGGTATCTGGCAGTCTTGTTGCTTCCAGAGGACCGGTTGTCTGGGGGAGCCTGGTCCCTCTGGGGCTTTGGTGACCTGTTGTCTGGATGGGAGCCTAGTCTCTCTGGGGCTTTGGTAACCTGTTGTGTGTCTGGGGGAGCCTGGTCCCTCTGGGGCCTCGGTGACCCGTTGTTTGGTGTATGTGGCATGGTATGTTGTGTTGGGCGTTTGAGTGGTTTCTGGCACACTTAGTGCTTCGAGACCGACTTGACGTCTGTTGGGAACCTGGTACCTCTGGTGCTTCGGTAACCGTTTAGAATGTGTTAGTGTTAATATGGTTGTCTAAACGGTGAGGTATCTGTTTCGAGAGTACGACGATGGTTGTGTACGGTGTACGGTGTGGAGACCTAGATTTACATGGAGAAAACAAATGAACAGTGTGAAAGCTATGAGAATTATGTTTTCATGAGTAAAGAAGTACTTGATTTTTGTTGTAGGCTGGTAATATAAGGTGTTGATTGAAGGTTTCACGTGGAAGATGTCACGACCACGTAATTTTTTTTATTTGGTCAGGAGCGGCCGAACTTAACCTATTAGGTACTTAATTTATTTTTTGTTCTCTTGGTTTTTGTTTTTCATTGAGTAACGATGTTGTTCATCGCTCTACATCAAACGTGGGACCGTTTGAATGTCAAGATGGCCGTATCGGAGGAAGGTAAATGATTAATAGTTGGGAACGATGAAATATCGCTTGTAAAGTTATTAATTCAGTTTTATTTAATTGGCAACATTTAGCTTCTGATTCAAATTTCAATTAGATTTTATTCGATTGGCAACACTGAGTTTTCTCCAATGTCCAATGCTAGGGAAGGATTTGAATCCTAGAGTAAGGTGACAGACAATTTGGAGGGAAGGCGCGCGGCAGCGCGGGGTTGACTTGAGTAGAGAGAACTGGAGACGGGATCGCGATCAAGTGTGATGAGTGGCATCATTGGTGCCGGTGGAGTTGCGTCTAAAAGTATCAGTGAATAGTAAATGTGATTTCAAATTGGGGCGCGTCAACTTGCTACTAGAATTGGACAATGGAATATCCCTAAAACGGCATAAGTTACCTGCCTCGTGCATGCATAACCCACGATAAGCCCACAGGACCGAGGGTATATGGAAGGAAGCCCTCGTGTTTCCGACATATAAATTATTCACAAAATTTTAACTACGTACAAACAAATAATTAGTTCAAATCGCTTTTCGTAATTTTATGCGTGCCTGTACACATGCACAAATCACCCCACCACTTTCGCCGAGCGCTCTTAATCCGCGCCGATACCTGTACCTTCCCTGGCCCAGTATTAAAGCCAAGACAACGCCCTCCGCTGACGCAGTAATAAGCACGCAGTTTTCCAAATTGGTATGTCATAAATGTCAACCCCAAAATCTCAAACATAACTAACTACACAATTAATACTGTTACCTAAAGAAACGTTGTCCAGACCGGTTGGGTATACCGTAAAAACCGGCCAAGTGCGAGTCGGACTCGCGCACGAAGGGTTCCGTACTTGGTAAATTGCGGTTTACGATTTATGACGTATTAAAAAAATACTACTTACTAGATCTCGTTTAAACCAATTTTCGGTGGCAGTATACACAGTAATGTACATCATATTTTTTTAAGTTTTTCTTTATGTCATTTTAGAAGTTACACACACATTTTACCACTTTGGAAGTGACTCTCGCGCAAATTCAGTTTAGAAAAAAATATATATTAGAAACCTCAATATCATTTTTGAAGACCTATCCATAGATACCCCACACATATGGGTTTGATGAAAATATTTTTTTGAGTTTCAGTTCTAAATAAGGGGAACCCCCAAAATTTATTGTTTTTTTTTTTATTTTTGTGTGAAAATCTTGATGCGGTTCACAGAATAACATCTACTTACCAAGTTTCAACAGCATAGTTCTTATAGTTTCGGTAAAAAGTGGCTGTGACATACGGACGGACAGACAGACAGACAGACATGATGAATCCATAAGGGTTCCGTTGCCATTTGGCTACGGAACCCTAAAAATCACAATCAAAGATCAATTTTAATTTTACCTGTTACCTTTTAAGGTTTTATACTCCGTCCTTCCTCCAAATAATATAAAATAACCAACTTTCATAATCATTGTCCTCATCAGATTTACCGACGCTCAACCGACTGACGTAAGGACCCAACTCGTCTGAACAGGGATTTATGACGTCCTGTGTGCTTATTCCGAGTTCTTAAATGCACTCGATCGTGATAACGTAAACGATCTCTTAGGCCGAGTTTTAACTCACGCTCAATCGCGTTAACATAAACAACAATTTGTATTGAAACTGGATAAGCGCCGTCTGGGGACGGTATGGTGAAACCTTTTTTAGGGTTCCGTAGCCAAATGGCAAAAAACGGAACCCTTATAGATTCGTCATGTCTGTCTGTCCGTCCGTATGTCACAGCCACTTTTTTCCGAAACTATAAGAACTATGCTGTTGAAACTTGGTAAGTAGATGTATTCTGTGAACCGCATTAAGATTTTCACACAAAAATAAAAATAAAACAATAAATTTTGGGGGTTCCCATACTTGAAACTAAAACTAAAAATTTTTTTTTTTCATCAAACCCATATACGTGTGGGGTATCTATGGATAGGTCTGCAAAAATGATATAGATTTTTTCTAAACTGAATAGTTTGCGCGAGAGACTCTTCCAAAGTGGTAAAATGTGTGTCCTGTAACTTCTAAAATAAGAGAATGATAAAACTGAAAAAAATATATGATGTACATTATTATGTAAACTGTCAGCGAAAATTGATTTGAACGAGATCTAGTCAGTATTTTATTTTTAATACGTCATAAATCGTAAACCGCAATTTACCAAGTACGGAACCCTTCGTGCGCGAGTCCCACTCGCACTTGGCCGGTTTTTTTGTATAGATTTTGACATAAAAGATTATTTACTTTATCACGAATGAGTACGTTAAAAAACTCGGCACAAGCACACTCATGTCAATTTCTATACAAAAAAAGAGGCTTCGCCTTACTATCACCAGATGGCGCTTAATCGGTTTTAATACAAATTGACATTTACGTTAACGCGATCTAGCGTGAAACAAAACTCGCACCAAGCCCACAGTAGTAGACTCTTTCAACCATGGTCGGTACAAAAGACAACGATTTATAGCACCGATTTGACTGCGCTGTCCTTTTGTGCAGTTTTATTGATGGAGTGTGTCAGTGTACGATAATTGGCGCAGACTTTTTGTTTGGTGCATATGATCGGAGGCAGTTACAAAATCTTTAAGATTAATCGTTGTCGATCCCGTTTGCACAGTTCGATAAACTGCAGAAACGGACTGCGCAGTCAAATCGCTACGATTAATCATTGTCGTGTGTACCTTAATGACCGGGTCGGCGCGTTTTCATTTCGGTAAAGAGACGCGTTTATGCGCTTGGTCGGAGAACTCTCATTTAATTACATGCACAGGAAGGGTTCATAGGGTGATGAGTTGATGACTTTACTTTCCAACTTCACAGAAGCTTCCCTTATCCTTGCCCACTAATAATAAAAGACAAAAGTTTTTGAGTTTGTTACTCTTTCACGCATAAACTACTTAACGGATCGGGATGACATTTAGCACAGATTATAGTCGGGTATAGCACATGGGATACTTTTTATCCCAGAAATACCTTGGGATAATACTCGAAATTCACGCGGGCGAAGCCGCAGGCAGAAGCTAGTATAATATCATCATCTTCCTGCCCTTGTCCCATGTTACTTGGGGTCGGCGCAACACGTTTTCTTCTTCCATACCATCCTATCCCCCGCCACGCCTTCACTGACTCCCTTTTCTTTCATATCACTCCTCACACAGTCCATCCATCTTTTCTTTGGCCGTCCCTGCCCTCTCCATCCATCCACATGTATATTCATAATCTAGTATAATATAGACTCGTAGAAAACTCACACAATCCCTAGAATCCACTCGAGCACCAGCATCTAGCAGCTCCTTAGCTATTGAAAGATGGCCGCCTCTGGCCGCAAACGCCAACGGTGTCCAGCTGTCGGCATCTGCGGCACCGGCGTCCGCACCGGATGCCAGTAGCAGCCGCACCGCCGCCACTCGACCATTCTCGCTTGCAAGCATAAGTGCTGTTGTGCCGTTCTGGAAAAGGAAAATAAACTCGTTATCTTGATTCGAAAGTTCAGACGTGGCTGACAGACAATTATTTGATCGTTTATGACAGGTGTGATTGCGTTGCTCCTTTGCAGAATATGACAAACATGCTGAAGTGCAAGTGCCAATACATCTGCACTTTGGAAGACCACTCGCTACTGACACCGCAATTGACGTGGCCACCTACTGGGCCTAAATATATAGTTTTCTATCGATTCGAGAAGAATAAGATATAATCAAGGTAATCCATGTCTAAACGCTAACCCTATTATTAATAAACTCGGAGTAAAGTTACAACCAGTATCAACTAAGTCATCACCATCATCATATCAGCCGAAAGACGTCCATTGCTGGACAATAGGACCTCCCCCAAGCGTCGCCACTTTGACCGGTCCCGTGCGTCCCGCAACCAGCGGATCCCTGCAACCTTCACCAGGTCATCGGTCCACCTGGTGGGAGGCCTTCCAACGCAACGTCTTCCGGTTCGCGGTCGCCACTCCAGAACCTTTCTGCCCATCGGCCCATCCGTTCTGCGAGCAATGTGCCCTGCCTACTGCCACTTAAGTTTTGCAATTCTTCGGGCTAAGTCGGTAACCGACATCAACTAAGTATACAGCATCAATTTTTAGAGGTTTTAAGCTTGGCTTGACTTTACGCCGCGTTAGGCGTTTATTAGTAAGGGAGTATTTGTATCGAGTTTGACCTAACAGTATATTGATCTTTAAAATCAATATCACAGTTAGGTACACCACTACTGATCCACTTTCAAAAGTCGTAAAAGGATGCCCATAAAGTTACGAGTAAGAAGGTAGTACATTTTTGAAACGCTTATACTGCAATTATTTAAATTTCTTAAGAGAAATTCGAAAAAGGTGCCACAATACTGAGAAAAACAATAGCATTCCCTCTGATACCTGTTTTCCTGGCAAAGAGCAAAGTTTTTTATCATTTAATTTCTTTGGATAATATTAAATTTCTCAACTTCTAGGTATTCTGATATAACATAGGCATAGATTAGTTGATTATTATACTAAACTGACATCAAGTCTGTATTATTACACAAACTTGGAAAAACAATCCTTGTAGGTAAATCCAAGAACGTCGCAATATGTTAAATTCTACGAATCTATTAAAATGTATTTTTTAGAATCCTTCCTAGTGACTCAACTAGTTGCGCATAATTTAGAGATAAGATTAAATTATGTGCTGGCTGCTACATTTCCCACTAATTGAATGACCTATAAGTGGAATGCATAGTCCTTTTAAAATTCCATTCTCGGGAATATCTAAGATAGACGGGACTTACTTTTAAGGGTTCCGTACGATACAGGAAGAAATTACTAGTGTGGGGCAACGTTTTTATAACAAAAAAAAAAAAAGGTAAAAACGGGACCCTATTACTAAGACTTTGCGGTCCGTCTGTCTGTCACCAGGCTGTATCTCATGAACCGTGATAGCTAGACAGTTGAAATTTTCACAAATGATGTATTTCTATTGCCGCTATAACAAAAAAACAGAATAAAATAAATATCTAAGTGGGGCTCTCATACAACAAACGTCATTTTTGTGGCATTTTTTGCGATAATGGTACGGAACCCTTCGTGTGCGCTTTCTTTCGTAAGTAAGTATTTTTTTGTTTTGCAATTAGGGGAACAGTACATCTACATGGTGATAAACAGATAAAAAGTACGCTCAGCCATATTTTCCCAAGAGGCATGCAGAGGTTATAATTTGACGGTAAAACAATAAAGGCAAACCGAATAGTTTTAGATCGCAACTTATCTAGGTCACCATAACACAATTTATTTTACAATTACAATAATACAATTTATATTATATACACAATTCATATTTTATACAATACTTGTTCAAAATTCTTTCTCAGTAAGGAATTCGCTAACTGTATAGTATGCTTTATGCGCTAAAAAGCTTCGGAGCCTGTTTTTGAACAAAGTGTGTATGTTGCTTTATTAGGGATGTAACACGTACTCGTGTCGCAGAATTTTGACAGGCAACATTTACAATTCTTTAATTAATTTAGGAGACCTTTGAAGGCCTGACATGATCAATGTTTATATTTTTTATTTTATGTATCCATGTACGATACTATAATTACAATAATCAATTTATTAGTAAGTCTTTTGAATTTACATAGATCAAACTTTCGAATCATATTTCGAGTATTTTCCTCGTAAGCCACTCAATTTAGTCAGAAGTTTAAGGCATTAAAAATCTACCTCCTACGATTAAATCAAACCGGCAGTTTTGGGCAAATCTTTAAAAGTTGATTCATTGTTAAAGTTTCACTATCCATCTATAAAAATACAGGGAAAAAACATATTACCTAATCATCAAAATTTATGGGCGATTTGATTTCGTAAGACAAGCAGATTGCTTTCAGGGACTATGCTTTAGTGGCCTAGAAAACCGGCCAAGTGCAAGTTGGTAGCAAAAAAAAAACACGTTTGTTGTATGGGAGCATACACCCAAACTTAAATATTTATTTTATTCTGTTTTTAGTATTTGTTGTAATAGCGGCCACAGAA
This sequence comes from Orthosia gothica, assembly GCA_949775005.1. Classification (NCBI taxonomy): domain Eukaryota; kingdom Metazoa; phylum Arthropoda; class Insecta; order Lepidoptera; family Noctuidae; genus Orthosia; species Orthosia gothica. The sequence continues at coordinate 11,574,487 of OX459049.1, forward strand.
ATACATCATCTGTGAACATTTCAACTGTCTAGCTATCACGGTTCATGAGATACAGCCTGGTGACAGACGGACGGACAGACAGACAGACGGATCGCGGAGTCTTAGTAATAGGGTCCCGATTTTACCCTATGGGTACGGAACCCTAAAAATTTAAACGTGGATTTGGCCTGTGGTACTTATAACTATCTAACTAGAAGTCAACTGACACAAACCCACTTAAACTAACTGAACGATTTTTGACTATTCAAAACCACCCGTAGTTTAACTGAAATGATAGCTTGGAGTTCGCAATCGTTTGCAGTAAAGATGGCTGTACGTGTGGTACGTATAAAGTGCTTCAGTCATGAAAGGGAAATTTCACGCTGAACGGTTCCCTTAGAAAAGTCAACTTCATGTGGGTGTACTACAAATAAACGAGATCCCGCTAGCGAGGATATACCTAGAAATTGGAGTATGCCAGTATGCAGAATTAAACTCCGTAGTACCCATTTAGTTTTCATTGTTCTATTCTGTGTCTATACGAAATAGAGCAATGAAGCTATTGTACTATATGGTGGTAACCTGGAACCTAGATTCTATACTGTACTGCAAACTTCAGCACTGGATGAATCCATATTACATAATCTAAAGCCCCATGGGTATAGGTATAGCCTACAGAACGCCCTCTGTTACGATCCTTACATACTACAACCTGGGAGTCTTTAAGTCAAGAGTGAATATGTTTCTTCTAGGTAAGCGTGCTACATCGTCGACCACATCATCGCTTACCATCAGGTGAGATAGTGGTCAAGTGCGAGCCTATCAATAATAAAAAATATAAAATAAAAAAATACTTCTTTTACGTTGTAGAAATCGTGCTTTGAACATATCGTTATATTCAGTTTTTTTTTTGTTATTATTGAAAGCGTGCAACTATACCACATTATAATTTTACAGTAGGTAAGTTAGTTTTAGCTGTCAAGAGCAAACATACGCAAAAAAAAAATGTTACCTCATCTTTGTCGTCGATGCTAACATTCTTGTTGTTGGCGATGTACTGCTGTAGTTCTGCCAGGTTGTCGCTGGTGACGAGCTGCGAGAGCGTCCGAAAGCAAGCCAGCGATACCATGGACTCGCTGCGGTGCAGGCTCTGGACACAAACAATCACACAATAAGACACACACTTCTATAATACTGCTAACGAGGTCAACTTCACACCTAAAATACGCTTATTTTTTCCTGTCTGTTTTTTAGCATTCAGCACTGAGCAGCCGATCACTTTCTGATTTGCAAAGTTTAAAAGGACATAAATAGAAGGAAAATAATTCAAAAAGTACCTACAAGTTCTACTAATTTACTTAGTACAATAATAGTTATGTACAGTGTGAAAAATTACAATATAAACAATAGAGTTGGTAAAGAGATTTGTTATGTATAAGTAAGTAATACCAACACCTATTCAAGTCATAAAATGTATTATAAAACAAGCTGATTATGTAGAAAAAATATTAATAAAATGGTGCAAAACTTAGTACAGAAAAATAATAAGAATAAGTGCTTGTAAGGAACTTAAAATACGGTATTGAAACTCTCTCATAATATATGAGATCTTTTTCAATAGCTTGAAGAAAGGGAACCGGTCGCATCATGAGGCCAACTTAGGCCCAGTTTTTTGATCCCTAGTTAACACAACCAACGGTTAAATATGCTAACCAATGATTTCAAATTTCTGTAATACGCGTTTGTCCATCAATTGTTAGTACAAATGGTACCTAAAATATTTAACTCTCCATCTTATTCCATTTGTGAGGCTAGCAATTGATGAGAAAAAGCATTTTAGCAAAATTTAAAACCATTGATTGTGTGAACTAGGGATAAAAATCTGGGCCTCAGACGTCTATACATATACCGATTGTGCGCAATTCGGGTTTCTTAGTAATGCACACATTCACATAACATGGGTTATTATCACAGAAAACAAGCATAACGATCACACATGGAGGATAAAAGTTAGTTAATTACTGCTTATAAAAAATTCTTCTATAGTAGGTAATGTACAAAAACACTCGGTTACGCGCAAAAACATATATAGGTACCTCGCTATGATGAGAATTAATAAATCGCAACATCGAGGCAATTAACAGCCAAAACTTAGCAAAATCTTCGCCAACTTAAAATCTATACCCGTTATGAACAATGTTCCTCGTAAAACACACAAGAACGAGTAAACGTTAACTCGACACAGTTCGCGACTTATAATGAACACAATTTATAGATATAGTGATAAGGTTTGATATCACAAGGTAGCCCAATATAATAAATAAACTGAGTACTTGCACGAGCTGTTATTATTGCCAACAACTTATGCAAAATCAGAAGAATATATTTCATGGAAAATGATAGATAAGTGACGATGCCACTCACGTACGTATTTTATGAAGTGTAATTAATTATGTCCACAGTAATTATGTCTATATAGTTAGGCTACTAGATTTCTGATAACGGGTATACGGCCCTGCGTATACCCGTTATCAGAAATCTTAACTAATACGGGGGCCCGTGGGCACATCAAATTCTGGAAAAAGGGCCCCGTTGTTAAATTATTATGCTCCGTGCTTTCTGCTTAATAACGTTAATTATTCTGTCCTTGAACCAAAAATTCGAAGGTCATGTGACATCTACTAATCTGCACTGGGCCCTCGTGGTGGATTTAGGCCTATTCCCTCTCTCACAGAGACTCCTCTCTGTGAGAGAGGGAAAGTTCCCACTGCTGGAACACAGGTCTCCCCCTGTGTTCCAGCAGTGGGAACATCAAAAGGTTGATGATGATGATGATCCTACCTGCTTGCTTAATCTTACCAAACTAGATGGCTTGTAATATGAAATGCATAGAATAGTCGCCTATCTACGTAAATAATGCGGACTATTTTTCACATCCATTCCAGCTTACTATATTTTTACTAACTTTTTATCTCATGAAATTTGGGGGCTCCCAATGAACCGGGGCCCAGGGCTCGTGCCTCTATGGTAAGGACGGAACTGGACATACGCAGTTTTTACCATATAGTTTCTAAAAGTATACAAGTATAAGGCAAACAGGATCTTAAAACTGATATCATTTATGGTGTTATAGTTAAGATTAGATGTATATTTTTCATTACCTACTAGTTATAAATAATATAAATATATTTTATGTGTAATAATAGGCATAGCTGTGACGGTTAAAAAAATATCAGGATTTTCTGAAGGTATATTCCAAAATTTTACGCTCCATTCGGAAAAAAATTGGTAACAATAGTCCACTGTTATGCAAAATGATGTTTGCTTTCACAGGTGGTTATGCATCGACAAATATCTATCAGCCTACTAGTTATGCCGCGGCTTCGCTTCCGTCAATCCTAACTACGTACCCTACCTACTCTCAAACTACCAACAATTTTTGTTTATAAACCTTCCTTGTATTCGGGCGAACAAAACAAAAAAATAATTATTCAAATCGGTCAAGCCGTTTTTGAGTTATAGCGAGACTAACGAACAGCAATTGATTTTTAAATATATAAAGATTAAATATACAATCAAACAAAGTTATTCTTTTACTGAATAATGAATTAGTGTCATGCACGTAATTTGCCAAAAACAAAAGCGCACATACCATTCACACGTTGCATACTTCTTGAAATATCACTTTAAAGCAAATACTACGTAAACAATAACGTTTAGCAACAAAAACAGTAGTTATGATCACAACACTTGTTATCATTGGGCAGACCGTGTTAGAATGTCTCCGGAGCGCATTGAAAGCGGGGAAAGCAAAGCCGTGGCTGAACCGGCGATGCTGTTCCCCCGGAGGAGCCGTGACCGTGAAGCGCGGCACGTTGAGGTGCGCGCTGGCCGACTGCGGCCCGTCGGGCTGCTCGCCCGAGGCCAGCTGCAGATGCAGGAACGACGGCCGCCGGCGCTTGTGCTTCGGCGGAGCCAGCATGGCACCCGCAATACTGTTGCTCTTGGCGCGAGGCGGCGGCGTCGACATCACATCTTCAGTCGACATCGCTTCGGATCTCTCTGACTCCGTAATGCTCTGCTCCGTGTCTGAGGAGTTCGGCGATTCCAAGACCATCTCGAGCGACGGAGTGGTAGAGGGCGGCCTCGCCACATTCTTCTGTTTGTGTATGTTCGCAATGAGACATCGTATGTGCACGAATTCATTGTCACCACTCGTGGACGCGTCGGGCAGCTGCGGGTGGAGGGACATGTCGAGTCGTCTCCCCGCATAATAAGACGCGCGAACCGCTCGGCTCCTGTGAGAGATTTGTGAATGTGGTGATCGAGCCGCACTATGAACATCGTGACACGTCTCGTGTTGGGCGGTTACTATTTAGAGCGCGCCGCGGCGTGGAGTTGGGCGGGCGGAGGGCGGCTATGAATGAACTCGTCTGTCAGTGCGGCAGACGTACGAAAAAATGTTTCACACAAATCTTAATAAATGGAGCTCCTTTTTGATCTCAGCTATATTATGATTGTAAAGAAATACGAAATCAAAAATGCTCTAAATATTTTAATTTTCTCATGACATCTAAGGTTCTAGGCATTTTGTTATTTATTTACGCAAGAAAACATTCCTAGTTCGCGGTTCAAAACGGTGCTTTTACCTGCAGGCTGCTAGTAATAATTTTGCTAAGTTATTATCCTCATTCAATTTGCAGGAGGGAATTGCTAAGTACTAGTGTAGGTAGATAAGTATCAAACTAATTTACATTATGAGGGACGGACAAGTAGATACCGTTCTTACTACGAGTATGTAATGATCATTTCAAAGATTGTAACGTTTTATTTCGTTGAAACATTAGCTCCGTGGGATGGTTTGAAGTTTGACACCTCCGCGTGATATCTTAGAACGAAGATACATAAAAGTTTCTACAGTAAAAGTTTGTCAAAAGTTTCCTACTCACCTCAAAACAAAAGTATTATAAATTACTGAACTTTTAGAACACAGCAATCCATTTAGATTTCAGACTTCATAATATTACAGAACATTCACAGAGTATTTCTAATGAAACGTAGAGGATAAGCTTGGATTATTATTATTAAAATAGATAAAATTGTATTGAGTGATAAAAATAATAACATTATTCAAACTATTTACAATCAATAACCAATGACAACCCTCCCATCTCGATAAAATCTAAAGTTAGAAACGGGGGAGACAAGGGTGCACTCCAGCGGAAGAGTTGACCGTTGAGATAGAAAAAGCCTCCGGAGGCTATTTGCGTCGTCAGAGATAAAAACCGCGGGGGGTTAGGATACATACTAGCGAGTAGGTGCTATATGAGCGCAACGAGATGCGCTTGAAGATCGCGGCGGCTGACCGGTGCGCGGCGCGCTCTGGGGGCAGCATGATGCCGACTGTGCCGGGCTAGCGTCTGCCAGCCTCACCAGCCTCTCCCCGCCGCCGAGTGCCGACCAAGCTCATTATGTGAACCATTCTTCATATTTAACATAAATTTATTATTACTCATAACATAACCATAAACTTGAGCTTGAGGCGCCGACCGCACCGCCCCGCCCGGCGAGAGTGTTTGTTTTAATTTCAGCCTAAGTATGTAAACGTTAGAGTTGCTAATGATGCATTTATAATATTAGTAAAGATTGAGAAAAAAAAGGCCGAACAAGTGCGATTCGTTACTCGTTGGACAAATCGATCACACGCGCAACGGGTTCCGAAGTCCGAACGAATCAAACTTCTTTTTTAACACTTTATTTAAAAATCATAGACTTCTTATAGGTTTTCCTGTAATGTATAATTCAAGAAATATTTTCAATTTTTTTTTTTTTTTTTATCATTCGCTAGTTTTGGAGATAAAGGGGCAACCCTTCCCTTTATCATCGAAACTACCGAGTCGAGGGATGTTCAATTTTCATGTATTTTTTTAAATAACTTTAAAATTATTAGTACAAAATAAAAATAAAATATAGTTAATAAAAATATAGCCTCGCAATAACCCTATTCATTTAATATATCACGCGGTACATTTTAAAACAATTTTTTTTAATGTTCTAATTTCTCCTCCAATCCCACGTCCAATTTTTATAATTTTTGTTACGCACTTGTGTTAGTGACCACCAAATTTTAGCTGAAACGGTCCAGTAGATTCGGAGCAAATTGGTTGTGACAGACGGACAAACAGACACACGACTGATCCTAGAAATGTGTTCGTTTTTTCATTCGGATGTACGGAACCCTAAAAAAAGATAGCGTGTTCAGTTGACTGCATAATCCAAATCAAACGGTTTTTGACAACAGTCAAGCTGTTATGCCAGTCTAACATGTTTGGTACTCGATCGATTGATATTGACAAATAAATAATTAATTCACACATTATCTCTAACATAATCTTTTGATTGTTCTCACGTGTTCCGAAACCTTGTAATTCGTAAATCTCGTGGTTTATCTGATGTCGTTCAAACCGGTTAAGTCAAGAACGATTTGGACCAATACAACGAGGGTTATACGTACGAGATTTTCGTCGAATATCCGGTTTCCTGAAAATTCACCGTTGCAACTTGAATCTCCCTCCCTGCTCATGATTTTCAGGCCGCGTTTGAAACCATTTAGGAAACGACATTTAGCAGTTGTTAGTTAGAACACATTCCGAAATGAGTAAGAGGAAGCCTGAGAAGTTCCAGTTGGCATGGGAGATACTATTATTAGGTTCCTCTGGACTGGACTAAAAACAGCTGAATTTTGGGTAGTGTTCAAAATTGGGGTCTTGGACTTTTAACAACAGCATCTAACAGCAATAGGTTAACGCTCTCATTTGTGATGTGTGTGATATAACTTATCCAAATTTTGAAGTCAGCATAATAAATAAATTACAAGGTATTAGGGGCTTCGTTTTGAAAAACTGCCATTTTAAAATTTAGGTAGTACAATTTTTGGCGGATAATGACCCCGAAATGTTTATTGTTTGTTTAGGTACACCGTATCAAAACGCCTCACCTTCGAGCTACTTAAACCGATGAGGACCTTAATGGTTAGTAGTTCAGCATGCAAGTGTTAAGTGTTGTTACAATATGACATAAGAAGGAGAAAGAAAACGCTCCTTGTATAAAGTACGTCGTCATACTCATGCATGGTGATAAAATTGGACTCTACACGGCTAGATATTTGGTATTAGAACTTATCGAAACCGGTCTGGGATCCACTCGGACATGCATTACGTACAGTAAACAAGAATAGTGTGCCGAGGTTAAGAGCCGCAGTGTAAGTAGAGTAAAAAGATTAACGGTGTTACAGGATTCCATGCAATCAAGCGCCAACGCTGCGTCCGCTCGACTGGAACTGTGTTCATTTCATTTTTTATCTCGTACGAATCATGCAAGAGATAAATTAAAGAACATACAATACCTGTCCGTAAGCTCGTATAAAAGATGCTGCACGAAACATATTGATGAACGAACATTAAAACCACTCGAGCTAACGAATAGTAATAATTATCATAACCACCGGAGAACTTTTAAACTTTATTTTACTGAATTACGTCGCAGTTCATTACACATAACACACTGCAAGGACTTCAGCTTCTGGTCATACTTATACCCTTTAATGTTTTACGAAAGCTTAACTTCAGAGTTAATATTGGATTACAGGCGACTGTTCTCTAAACAAAAGATTAATATGATAACGGGAAAATACGAATGTTATACCACAATTTGTACAGGGTCATAAATACGGCGCGATAAGGCAGATTACTGCATTTCGTAACTCTATGGTTACATAGGAATTACCGCGCACCCGAGATTTTTTTGTCGTAAAAGTAATTGCCCTGATGTCATGCAAATCTAATAGTAATATTATCCAATACGTTAGGAAGCTATAACTCGTGGCTAAATAATAACAGCCGCAAAGGTCGATCTTCAAGGTTAAGCAACGCTTGACGAGGTCGGTCCGTGGATGGGTGACCATTTCCTCCGTACCTCGGTAAGCATGTTAAGCCGTTGGTCCTGGCTATCATTTGAAGATCTTTGACAATCGTTACGGGTAGTCAGAAGCTTGAGATCTGACACCAGTCTTGCCAAGGGGTATATGGTGTTACCCAGTTACTGGGTTGTAGAGGTCAGATAGGCAGTCGCTACATGTAAAACACTGGTACTCAGCTGAATCCGGTTAGACTGGAAGCCGACCCCAATAACAATTGGGAAAAGGCTAGGCAGATGATGATGACGTTTAGGATGCTATAAACGTGAATAAATTACATGATACATTAAATCACCGGAAATATTATTAGCCTATCAAATAATAATGAATGTAATAGTTCCACCAGCATTTTATTGTCGGACGTGCTTTCAAGCTTCAAAAACGCGAACGTTCAAACGTTCGAACTAGGGCTTATGTAAAGAATTCTACGTGACAATGCATATATTCTCTTCGGGAAATATTACATGAATTAAATGTGTCGGTATTCGGGAGCAGGCTTTCAACGATCCATCAATTATACATATGACAGTAGAGAACGCGATTGGCGAGTCGGTGCGTTCAAAAACCAAAAACCAAAGTAACGTTCCGGTCCACATAAACGTGAGATGAACCTTGGGGCGCGGATAAATTTGAAAAAGAGTTACCGCAGCCCTGGCTCAAGTAACTGAAGGAACACGGGTGGGTTTTAGTCAGGAAAAGTCTGACACGCCCTGCCGCTTCACCCAGAGCGGAGGATGTCATTGGATGACTTACCAAACAAAAAATCAACTAGACCCCTTTACAAAATAAATAAGTTGGATGTAGGCATAATCCAATCCATCTTATCTGTACCAGCTTCGGAGATGATTAAAAAGTTGTGCCATTTAATTATGGTCCTCCACGAATAATTCTGAACTAACTAACTAATAATATTTAATTAAGTTATGTTAAAGTATATAATGTAAGAATTATATGTAAAAGGGCACGATGGGGCTGACATGTCTTTGATAAAAGCCCCTAAACAAAATTAGATTAAAAAAAAAAAACAAAAAAAAAACTAGACCCCTAGAACCTGTATGCAGAAAAGTAAAAGAATTTTAAATGAATGGGTGATCTAAGTAAGCTCGAAAATTTAAGCACCCTTCTGACACACCCACACTCACAGTTTTTAGGGTTCTGTACCCAAAGGGTAAAAACGGGACCCTATTACTAAGACTCCACTGTCCGTCTGTCTGTCTGTTACCAGGCTGTATCTCATGAACCGTGATAGCTAGACAGTTGATGATGTATTTCTGTTGCCGCTATAACAACAAATACTAAAAACAGAATGAAATAAATATTTAAGTGGAGTAACAACAAACGTGATGTTTTTGTGATAATGGTACGGAACCCTTCGTGCGCGAGTCCGACTCGCACTTGGCCGGTTTTTCTCTTGTGAAATATTTTTTTTAGTTTCGAGTCATGGTGAAGGGTAGGGAAGCCTGCCCCATCTGCCCCACCCTAGGTACGCTCATGATAATTACGGAACCTTTTACAGCTGCTTAGCAAGTTACGTATAAGTAGATATTAAGTAAAGACTTAAATAACACGACTTGTTTAAGAGCTAAGTGGCTCATACGCTGTGACAGGTTGTTAGCCTATTGCCGACAGTGATCACGGGAACCTGTTCCTCTTAGTTGACTAGCAATTTGCGTGAAATGAATAAACATCCCATCAGCTTGCTCTAAGGAAACATTATTCAAATAAGATATAAGTGCTACGGGCACTTTAGCAGCACCCATTGCAGGATTGAAAATCTTTACTTGTTGCTGATGTTTTTGATGACCTTGTTATTGTCTGACAATAGGGATGAACATTTTATATTTTAAATCATCAGCTGTAAAAAAACAGGCGGCAGACATTGAGCAAACTGCAAACCAGTAGGAACTCAATTGCTTGAAATAAAAACTGTAGGTTATATATATATTTAATGATGTGCCCACATCATTAAATAATCGGCCAAATCAAGAAATCACAAATTAAGCAGCGGGGCGCACAGCCTACTGTGGCAGGCTTGAGTCGCACATTTTTAACACAGTTTGGGAGCATAAACCGTGATAAGATGCGTGACTCAAGCCTATCACAGAGGCCGTGCTCGCCCGGCAGACCTCGATTGGCCCAGTTCAACGACATAGAAACAAATTACAATCAGTATCACACGTATGTGTGGGGCAAAGTCTAACAAAAAAAAACTGTATTTATAGGATGCTGTATTTATGTTATTTAATTAATAACCAACGATTAACTGAAAATGACCTTCGTCTAACGCCGTTCATAAATATGGGTTATGAAGACTAGTCAAGAAGTCAATTTACGAGATTCAAATCTACATCTATACCAATATTAAAAAGAGGAAAGATTTTTTTGTTTGTTTGTTTGTAAAAATTCTTTCACCACTGGAAAGCTACATTATTCCTGAGTGACATAGGCTATTTGTTAATCCCGAAAACGGGTCCTGTGGGGTGGCCCACGGGAGCGAAACCGCGGGGAACAGCTAGTTACATACATATTTATTTATTATATGCTTTATTGTACACCTTAAAATACAATTATAACAACAAACTTAAAACTAATACAAATACAATGGGCGGCCTTATCGCATAGCGCGATCTCTTCCAGGCAACCTGGTATGGACAGCAATTTTCTGGACTTGAAGTGGGGTTGTCGTTGGTGTGACATTAACATAGTTTATATACTATAATTATAATAGATACACAGATAAATACATATGCTACGTAATTTATACATAAATACATACATACTAAATATAAGGGCAATAAAAATAAATTATGAATGGAATGACTCAATTGATAATCACAATCACAAAACAACACGCTAAGACGAAGACAGTGACAGGTAATGTTCATTTACGAGTCTTTTGAACACAGGCAATGATTGAGCACGTTTGATTGGATCTGGCAATGAATTCCACAGACGAGTAGCCTGGACAGTAAAGGATTTATCCAAAAAAGTCGTGCAATGTGTTGGAATTTGAAGTCGTAAGTTGTCTGATGAGCTAAGAAATTTTGTGTGGGAATCGCGGAGAAACTGAAAACGTTTCTTAAGGTAAAAAGGGGTGAAAAGGGATACATATATACGATGTCACATACACGGTATTCTAACAAAAGAGTAGAAAAAGTTGCCGTAATGGCACTTAGCTGCTACGATGGGCGAGAGCTAGAACCTAAGCGTTCAATACTTATGCTTAAGTTATCGCGACTTTTAAACCCTAGGTATAAAATGTAAACTTTTTTTTTAATTATTATCGATAGGCTCGCGTTTGACCACTACCTCACCTGATGGTAAGCGATGATGTGGCCTACGGTGAAGCCCGCTTGCCTAGAAGAAACCTATTCACTCTTGACTTAAAGACCCCAAGGTTGTAGCTATGAGGGAACAAAGACTCCGGAAGGGAATTCCACTCCTTAGCTGTGCGCACAATGAAAGTATTAGCAAAACGCTTTGTGGGTATGGGTGCGATGTCACCATGTACCGATGGCGCATGGCCGTACGCCTTGTAGTCCGATGAAGGAAATGGCCAGGCGGAATCAAATTGTGCAGTTCCGTCGCACACTCCCCGAAATGTAACCGATAAAAAACCGACAGGCTGGCAACTCGGCGTCGATGTTCGAGGCTCTGGACTCAAACGTCATATTGCTTGCAGTTTACTTACTTTTAAACGGTATTATACCGTTTGAAATACACAAGTACCCATTTAACCTAGGTATGTGAGTATGTATTTACTTACTAATTATTCGCAAAGGTTTCTGAATATTTCTGAGTTAACATAAACGTTGTGAAATCAAATTCCATTCAGGTAGATACAAAACTACCTTCTGCTCTATATGCGAAGCCCCTAGCAGAGAATGTATAGGTATAGGAGAAAAGCTACGAAAGGAAAGCCATAATTCCATACATTTTACAGTCCACTTCCATTATGTAAGGGCGAGGCCAGAAGAGCGCTGTATCGCTAAAAGCCGGGCTCTGAAGTTATTTTACATTCAATTTCTTACAATACTGCTGTTTGCACTTTACTCGATGAAACAAAAGTTAATTACAAAAATCAAAAAATACGACTGCTTAAGAAGCGAACTAAAAAGACGTAAACAAGAAGAAAAGCATGCTGTGCCGTCGGAGGATATATATTCGCGAACTTGCTGACCAAAACCAGATATCCAATCTATTTCCTTTTTACCCGACTGCCGAAGGAGGGTAATGTGTTTATCAGTCTATGTATGTATGTATGTATGTATGTATGTATGTATGTATGTTTGTTCCTATGTGGCGTTCCAGAGACCAAACGCGTTGGCCGATTTTGATGATTCATACGTCAATCGATTCGTCTTAATCCTGCGAGTGTCATAGGCTACATTCAAATTGGTTAATAGAAAAATGGCGGATTTTGGGCGCCATATTGTAGGGGCCCAAATTTTTTTTTTCTTCCAAACCCATCGTGTGGGGTATCAAAATAAAGGGTTTTAAGAGGTGATTTCAAAAATATATAACACTTATATGTTTAAATGTATCTAATTCGAAAAAAACTTAACTAAAAAGTTATAAATAAAAAAAGTTAAATCAAAAAATCAAAAAACCCGACTGCTTCAAAAGCGAACTAAAAAGTCGTAAACAAGGAAAAAATCATGCTGTGCAGGAGGAGGATACATCTGGTTTTGGTCAGCCAGCTCGCGCGTATGTATCCTCCGACTGCACAGCATGATTTTTTCCTTGTTTACGACTTTTTAGTTCGCTTTTGAAGCAGTCGGGTTTTTTGATTTTTTTTCATTTTTCGAATTAATTTTTTTTATTTATAATTTTTTTTGTTAACTTTTTTTCCGAATTACGTACTTTTAAACATACAAACGTGATATATTTTTTAGAAACCCGTTATTTTAATACCCCACACGATGGGTTTAGAAGAAAAGAAATTAGGCCCTCACAATATGACGCCCAAAATCCGCCATTTTTCTATTTTCCAATTTTAAAGTAGCCAGTGACACTCGCAAGGTTAAGATGAATCGACTGACGTAAGAATCACCAAAATGGGCCAACGCGTTTGATCTCTAGAACGCCACATAGGAACATTCATACATACATACATAACACTGATAAACACATTACCCTCCTTCGGCAGTCGGGTAAAAATAAACCCTCACGTAAACCGAGTACTTCTGAAATGTATCAACAACATTTGTCAAGCTTTTCTTTTTTAGGCAATGAAAATCTATCTGTAAAATAGCAGTAAAACTTTTGAAATGGCATTTGCGTAACACAAGCAAGTTCAACGTTGTATTATTCGAATGACCTAGAAATTGTGCTAGGTCGTTCGAAAACGTAAACATTGAGTAACTTCCAAATGTTTAACTTCTAAACTAAAAATAAACACGAACAAATAAAGATAACAGGCGAGTTATATTGAACATTCACGTGTATAGAGGCAACGGCCACAGACTACATAAGGAACCTATAAAAAGATCGCTACCAAGTGCTAGTTAAACAGGTTGTTCTGTTAACAAACATAGTCGATAAGTTGATACTGGGGATGATAAATATTGTGTAGCTTTGGTCAAATAAGGCTTACTAAAAACATCTATCACCATTTGAGAAAATTGTAAATCTATATATATAAAAGAAAGTCGTGTTAGTTACTTCACTTATAACTCAAGAACGGCTGAATCGATTTAGCTGAAAATTGGCAGGGAGGTAGCTTAGAACCAGGAGAAGGACATAGGGTAGGGTAGGGTAGGGTAGGGTAGGGTAGTGTAGGGTAATGTAGGGTAGTGTAGTGTAGTGTAGTGTAGTGTAGGGTAGGGTAGTGTAGGGTAGGGTAGTGTAGGGTCGGGTAGGGTAGGGTAGTGTAGGGTAGGGTAGTGTAGGGTAGCGTAGGGTAGTGTAGGGTAGCGTAGGGTAGTGTAGGGTCGGGTAGGTTAGGGTAGGGTAGGGTAGGGTAGGGTAGTGTAGGGTAGGGTAGGGTAGAGTAGGGTAGTGTAGGGTAGGGTAGGGTAGGGTAGGGTCGGGTAGGGTAGTGTAGGGTAGGGTAGGGTAGGGTAGTGTAGGGTAGGGTAGGATAGTGTAGGGTCGGGTAGGGTAGGGTAGTGTAGGGTCGGGTAGGTAGGGTAGATAAATGTTTGGTCTTTTTATGGCAAAACAAAGTTTGCTGGGTCAGCTAGTTGTATATAAAGGATCGACCAAATACCCATAGTAAATAAATTTACACATTCGTGCTAAGCTGAACTCCTTAGCACGAATGTTGTAAGCTCCATATATTGAAAACTGCTAAACCGATTTTAATTAAACTTGCACTATTCTCTTAAGTTGACAGATACTCAATTCATCAAAAATAATGGGGAAGGCCTATGTCCAGCAGTGGACGTCTTTCGACTGATATGATGATGATGATACATACATACACTAATGAAATTTGGCACACGTGTTTAGAAGCCCACATATTATTATGTGAATATTGTGCAGTTCCAACAATATTAACGTATCGAATTGCTCACCTCACCTCCTTCTTTTGAAGCTGGGAAAAATGAATTCAAGTTAGTCAGTCAAAAAAAATTAAACATGAATTTGTAAATATTTATGGCTGACAATCTGGGGGCACGACAGTGCCACCAACAAGTCGTGCAAGCAAATAATATTTTCAGGGGGTGCTATTATAACTGCACTATTGATGTATAGTTAATAAACGTAGTGATGCTGGGGAGGAATTTAATTATATAGTTTACGGGTAGTAAATCTTTACGGTTGTCAAAAATATTTTCAGGGTGTGCCAACTAAGAGAAAAAATTCAATTTTTACAAAATAAGATCAGTCTTATTTTATCAGTACCATACTATCTTAAAGCATAACGGTATTAATTGTCATACAGGTTTTTCGGTCACTAAGGACTAGTATTATTTTATCTATGCTAAGGAGATCCTTAGTGACTTGAAAGCAGAGCTCCCATTTCATTTCATGCAATTTTTTCAACATCCTGTATAAGCGTTCATTATCCTGCGCAAAATAAAAGATAGATGAAACTGTACGGACTTCTCGCAAATGAGAAAATAAAACGATAAAAAATTCCCAAGCAGTATATTCTTAGAACCACCATGCAACATAGACCTAAGTTTTTATACAGCTTTGTCAATGAACTTTTAATAAGTGGGTTTTGTTTTCGATATGTTATTTATTCCAATGACGTCAAATGACTGCATTTTGTTACATAAAGTTAAGAGGTTATTTGGCACGGTTTAGTTTTAGTACTTTTTCTTGAGTCAAAAAGTACTTGGCTCGTTCTTTTCTTCACATAAATCTCGAGATTCTAGAATATTAAGATTCTGAGATTTATGTCAAGAAAGATTTAGGATAAAGTAGCACCTTTTAAGTTTGAAACGGAATTTACAAAGGAAGGAGATTAACAAAACGACGCGAAAATGTATTTGTTTTAGATATATTTAGTCTCGAAAGACTAATATCTTTAGAGACTAAAAATATCTAATGTGCGTGTTCGGTACCGATTAGTCCTCCCCGGTGGGTTCACGCATTGTTGAGGCGGCTGGCGAGACAGAAGCCGTGGCTTGGACACCCACGGTAAAGCGAAGAGGAACCTGAGAAGGAGCCGCCCGTCAGGGCTTTTGCCGATAAGCAGACGACGACGTAGCTTAGCAGCCAACAAGAAAGAGAAACTAACAGCTCTTTGATGATAACTGAAGTGACAGCACGGAAGTATGATGACTGATTTGGTACAACTAGCGCATGCACCCGGTTCTTCCCGGTTCTAGAACCGGGTGGGTACACCCGGTTCTTTCAAGGTATTTAAGGAACCGGTTCCGGAAGTAGTACACCTGGTTCCCACGGTTCTTTAAAAAAACGAATAGTGTTTACATTATTTAAAGATTTAAAATATGCGTTATAGTCCAGTAAATAAAGATATTTGCTGCGGCAAAAATCCTAGTTAAGTACTTTCACTGGAATTACATTCATTATGGTAACAGTAGCGTTGCATGAAAATTCCATACAAATTGCAAAGGAGCAAAAAAAAATCCAAGAAGAAGAGCCTAAAATTTAATTTTTTTTTCTTAATTCTCGTCAAGTTTTGATTTCACTGCAATTTGTGCTCAGAGCATGTTTATTCCTCGTTCCTTGTCCAGTCCTACAGATTCACTAGTAGTCATTAGTTTTCGAGATAAACGCCAAAATAATATTTCTTTTAGTTTTTTTTTTGTACTAAATCTGTGAAAAAAAATAAAAAAATGGAAATGATGAATGGAATGATGATGGAAATTTAGGCTAGTCACATTTTCTGGTATGTTTTCATGTTTTGACAGCAATATGTTTTGACTTTAGGTAGGTACTTAAAATACGAAATTAGAGAAAATTAACGGTACTGAAATATACCTCATTGCAGTGCTTTTTATCGACAGTAAATTTCGAACATATTAAATCGTGGGAATATGCGATTTTTGATAACTAGTTCAGTATTTTCACCATTTTAGTTGATTGTATTATTAGTAATTTTGTCTGAAAAGTGCACTAAAATCTAATGAGAGTAAAAGAAAATTGACTGTCCAAGGTCCTAAAAATCTGTTTTATGCTTAATTCTCATAAACATTTGGTATTTCTGCATGTTATGCAAGATTACTCCTTATTAAATTATACACAAAAAAGTCCTGCATAAGATTCGCTAATGCTCACTGGTTTTAGATATATATAAGAAAATTATAAAAAAGTACATACTAGTAATTAATATAAGAAAATTATAAAGAAAAGTACCTAGTACTGTTACTAAAGACTGATTTGTTACAAAACTTGCAAATATATGCTGATTAGACAAATTTAAACTATTTTATTTCATATTCCTAGTGATAATTGCATAACCTGTCAAATTATCTATGTTTTAATAAAATCCAAAAAAAACTTTAAAAAATATCAGCCGGAACCGGGTAAAACCGGTTCCGGCCAGTTTTAAGTGCTTATCAGACCCGGTTCTCAAAAACCTGAAACCAGCTGCTGTTCTGCATACCCTAGATACAATGTTCAGTGAAACAGGTGATAGGTGGTGTGTTTAATGCAACATTCAAGAGATTAAATGTAAAAAATGTTTAAAATTAAAATAAAGTTTTTTGGAACTTTATTAATATTATGAGAAGAATGAAATGTTTTGTGGATTAGGTATTCTCTGGAAGTACAATGCCGATTAAAAAAATCTTTCACTGATGAAAAGCTACACAAAGGCAAAGATAAGCCTAATCTATCCTATCCTAGATCCGCAAAAGAAAATACAGGTCTGGCGGGGACCACAGGAGCAAAACCGTGGGCTAAAAGTTAGTTGCATATAAGTAAATAATAATAAAATAAAACATAAATTTAAAAGTACTTACTTTAGGCTGAGACCGACACCGAAACTTTCGAAAATAAAACCGCTTGATCATTTTATTTGTAAAAGGCATTATTAAACTGTCTACTTGATTGTTTATTATAATTATATTAAATTACTACGGTCAACTTAGGGTAAGCTGACTTGAGTGGAAACTGAGAAAGTAAAATCGAGTATTCTAAGTATAAGCTAAGTAGACTTTCCGTGTAATTTTACCCATGACTGCGTTGACGTCGCCGCCGGTGGCAAACTATATAGTAGCTTTTCTTTGAAATAATTTAAATTTACTCGGGATTTATCCAATCGTTTGTGGTCAATCTGAATAGGTTATTTATGATGGAAGCTTTATTATTTAACCGCACAATGATGCACTAATTGCAGGAGAATACGTAAGTCATAATTGTATGAATATTCAATTCACCTTCATACCTATATCAATTTATAAGTTACTTGGGTTAACGATCTGTCTTGCATTGATGACTCAACCATTTAAACTGAAGAAGATAATTTAGAATGCACATATTATTTTGCAGAATGTCAGTATGTCGAATGCCAAAAACCTGTAAATAATAGGAAAGTCATCCAGTCGCATGATTTCATTTATCACATTGACAGATGTTCTGTCGTGGCAATGGGCCAGATGATTTAAGCATGATGGGTTCCAACTGTGTGGAACGATATGACGGCACTGATAGTTCCAACCAAAACTTTTTTTTTTTTTTAAACTTTGCCCCACACTAGGAATTTCTTCCTGTATCGCGGGTGCGTTTACAAACATATAAACTCACTTACACAACACCCAGAGCCGGATCAACTATCTGTAGGTCATACAAATATTTGTTCCGTGCGGGAATCGAACCCGCGACACGCAGCGCAGCAGTCAATCGCTCAACCACTGCGCCAACCGTGCGCCCCATTAGGGGTAATGTTTCCTTCTGGGGCAGTACGGTAAACCAGGCAAGAACATTAGTTATGCAAAATTGCAAATTATACTGAGAAGATTGAAATTGATGATGCATTTTATTAATTTATCTTGCCAAGCCTCTTTCTATGTTGGGTTCGGCTTACAATAACCAGATGCTAATAACTGGCAGTCAATTAATTAACATTGTAAATATGGATTTGTAAAGCAGAGGTGGCCTAGCCCAGGCAGGCGCTATACTTTGTTTAAATTATTTCATCACCACTGCTCTAAAAACGGTAAAGGAAAACATCGTGAGGAAACCGGCATGCCCTAGAACCAAAAATTCAAAGACATGTGACATCCACCAACCCGTACTGTGCCCGCGTGGTGGATTATGGCCCATTCCCTCTCACAGAGAGGAGGCCTGTGTCCCAGCAGTGGAAACATTAATAGGCTGATGATGACTAGGTTAACAGGTTCCTGTGTTGTTCATTCATTCAATTTGACAACACATGAGCCATTCAACCAAGGTTTGATTGACACTTGTCAGTTAAGCAGATCTTGTTTACAAAACAACAAGCAACTGAGTAACAAATAAAATAGAATTATGCTGCATGGAACAAAACCAATATTACGAAGGATCGTGACCCAGTTATTAGACTAAGGAGAATCAACTGATGCAAGGTTGAAAGTATAGAAAAGAAGTGACAACTTGGAGTGACAGACAACCCACCACTGCATACAGAATATACAGAACAAATCAGTAGTAAACATACATAATACAGAAAAACAGATTACATTGTAATAATAACTTTCATTCGACCTTAATTATTTCCTTGGAATCTTGTTGTAAATTGTATCAACTTCGTTATGCTTAGTTACACTATGATGATATACCTCGCTTTGAAATGTCTCAGCAGCCGTTTCTTTTACAAACTTGTAATATGTAAAGAGGCTGCCGTAACTCCTGGGCACTCGCAGAGCAAGCATGAGCGGCCGGCGCTCGGCCATCGGTGCGGAAGACCCGGGCTCACCCCTCGAAGACATAGCTTCTCAAAACACACAACACTAGTCCGAGAACTTTTAACACAATACATGGTGTGCCATATCCACATTTGCTTTACAAAAATACACCAACACGGGATTAAAACATCAATAGTGACACTTGATTTATAATAACAATCACATTGAGGGTATTTCAAAAACTATAATTAGACTCACTCAAAGGACAGTAATGTTCAAAGGAAGAATCATGCCTACAGACAACGTCGAACTGAGCTCTGCCAGCATGATTGATAAGATTTGTTTGAAGTAATAGAATTAAATTACACGAGGAGTGCTTATCAAACTTATCGGTTTATTTGTCGAGTCCTGGGGCTTCATATTTACTAAGGTAAAATAAATGCATGTTTGCTTATCTGTACAAGGTTTTAATTTATATTAGAAATTAGTATATTAGTTAAGAATTAGTAAAAAAAAACAATGTGTGATAACAGAAATCGATTAAACAGCAGAAATCGATTAAACAGATATAATGACCTGACCAAAAATATATTCCTTCTCTGAAAACTACTGTAAAGTACTAGTAACGCCATCTACTGATACTTCATAAAACTACTAAGCTAATATTGGAGGTAGATAAATGTAACGGTCGGATGCGCGTGAGCAACTTTCAGACATAAGACATACCTGACTGAGTTCGTTATAATAACATAGATGGCGCTGTACACAACTAGAAAAAGAAAAATTAGCCTTAGCACAGGTTTTGCGATATCCGCGAATAAATCTGTTTTCTGACAATATGAAATGATGAATCGTTCCAGTGTCCCTTTGTCCCATGTGTCTAGATAAGTACAATAATATTTATAGATGTGACAGAAACAGTATTATCTGTCGAACTGATAGATTACCTAACTTTATACTTGAGTAAGGTTACACACGTTGATCTTGATTTCACGTGACATTTCAATTATCATCATTAATATTACAATTTGCAGGAAGTACTGGGTAACTGAAGACATGGCCAAATTAGTTTTTGAAAATAACCTTATTCAAATTTCGTCTTTTTTGGCTCTGGCACTCTTCAAAGCGATCTCTAGCATTCATGAAAGCGCGCCTCAGAAATTGAGTAGCCCAGACCTTATAAGTCACACCTCCAAGGAAGATAACCCCAGAGGAAAGCATCCAGAAGTGTGAGGTCTGGGCTACTCAACTTGCGCGTATAATAACGCACAAGTTGAGTAGCCCAGAACTCACACAGATGAGACTGTTAGCTCAGATCAAATAAAAATAATTTTATAGAACGCTTTGAAGAGTGCCAGAGCCGCGAAGGGCGACAATTGAATAAAAGACAATCAGACATGGGAAAATTATTTTCGAAAAGTAGTTTGCGCATGATTTCAGTTTCAGATTTTTTAATTTAACGTATATATAAATATATTTATGACTTTTTATGCATTTACAAATGTTAGTTTTTTGTGAGACACCCAGTATTTAAAAATCATATTTTCTTTCCAAATTGTCGAGTCACTCGTTGAGTTATCGGATGTCAAGTATGGCAACACGAACGCCACGGTCATGACTAACTCAACTACAATGAACAATTGATTTTCCTCTCCTTGACTGATTTGAATTTACTGTACTTACAAACAAATTCATCTACTATTTATAGAAGGTTTAAGCTGTAGCTAGGCAGAGGCTGATCCAGGATTCATTTCTGGGAAGGGGGGCACGTAGGACTCTTTCTTGACTTAATTCAATGATAGTGTCAAATTAGGCCAGTGAGGACTGTGTTTTCCATATTTTGTATTATTTCTATAGGTATTGGTACCTTGTTAGAACTTTGTTTAATGATTGTATCAATTTTTACACTAGCCAAAGCACTAGGTAGGACACTACGTAGGTTTTTGCTACACTTCCATTGCGGCCTTCACACTTGTGACTCTGCACAGCACAATAGAGAAGTGCCCAGCGTAGGCCTCTGAGCGGCAGGTCTTGGTCGCCAGGATCGGGCGAGACCTGTCTCTGCCAGCAGTTGTGAGGGCCAAGCTGGCAGAGACAGAAAACTGGAGGGAAATGACCTCCTTCTGTGAGACCGTGATGGTACAGTAGGAGGCTGCCGAGCGGGATCGTGAGAGGGCTGATCCCATTTGGAGAAGAAGGCGTCGTTGTCGTCGTTGTTGCCTAAAACGCCGAAACTCCGCCTGCTGCGTAGGCAGGCGGGACTCCGAGGTCATGGGCGGTCAGATTGGGGATTCTGTTCGCTCACAAAGTGACTCCAGGAATGAGGGTGGCACAGTGATCACGTGCTGCCGTGCACAGCGAGGCTCAGGGGAGGTGCATTATTTATCTCCCCAGGGGTGTGCCCTAACAGGCGATACACAGAGGGGTTCCAGGGTGGTCTTTTGAGAGGTCACGGGGTCCCTTCTACATGCTGATGGTGAATCACCTCACTAAAACAACCAATGGTGATCACCGGGGTTGTTTTAGTGAGGTAAAAATTCCACACTCCCTGGTCTTTGCCCAAAATTTCAGGCGCCTTTTGAAGGTTTCCCCACGTAACCAAAAAAAAAAAGGTCCTTGCTATACTTGACCCAAATTACTTCGCAAGACGTACTAAATATAGGGTAGCACTTTTGTAAATCCTACATTATTGATGCTACGGATGGAATGGATACGGAATGGAAGTGATTTCCCTTGGTACCTTAGTTGAACGAGCGAGCGAAGCGAGCTCAACCATTTAAGCACTTCGGAACGGTTTTCTTGACTCCATTCAGAACGAAATGTGTTTCTTGCTCAAAAGTGGAACAACAAAGTACTAGGAGCCCTAAGATGTAAGAGTGAGCGAAACGAGCTAGAATTTTTTTGAAACCCAGCCTCGGACATGTTAACTTTCTTTTGATAGTTCATACAGGAATTGAATTGCGAGATACCGGATGCAGGAGCAAGTGGAGGGAGCTCAAAAAAAATAAGACAAATCATACATAATGGACCACTAAACCTATTTGTGAAGCTAGCTAGTTTTGTCCGAGCTAGCTAGTTTTTGATCTTAGCTCTGCCTTCGATGAAGTAGATCATAACATTTTGCTAGCCAAGCTAGAACACTATGGCATACGGGACAAGGTATTAAAGCTCTTTACATCTTACTTGCATACTAGGCGACAGTATGTAGAGATTAAGTCGGTAGTGGATGGAGAGGAAAAAGTATTCAACTCTAATATAAAGTCTGTTTCTTGTGGTGTCCCTCAGGGATCGGTTCTGGGCCCAGTTTTCTTCATCTTATTCATGAATGGCTTAATTGAGTACATGACAAAAACGTATTTCTGATGCAACTCTAATTATCTTTGCATGTGACACCAATGCAATAGTGTCTGCAGATAATTCAAAAGATCTAGAAGCTAAACTTAATACTATGTTTAACGTTTTTAAACACTGGTTTGCCACAAATAATTTAAAACTTAATGTAAATAAAACAAAATGAGTATTATTCAAGTCGAACGTCCGAAAAAATGCTAGTATGAGGTTATATCTTGTGGTAACAAAGTCGAAGTAGTTGACCATGTTAAATTCTTAGGTGTTTACATTGACGGATTGTTGAACTGGAAGGTTGAAACATCGTCTGTTACAAAGTCTGTTAGCTCGGCATGCTATGCAATTAGAAGCCTGAGGGAAGAACTAACTTTGGCAACTTAGGATGGTGTACTTTGCCCTGGTTGAATCTAGGCTCTGATATAGCATTAAGTTTTGGGGCAAAAGTTACAGATACAACGTCCACTCGGCATTTGTCATTCAAAAGAGAGCCATAAGGACAATGCTCCGCTTGAAACAGACGGAATCGTGCAGGGACCACTTTACTACACTCCAAATTATGACAGTGCCATGCCTCTATATCCTTGCTATCCAATTTTGTCAAGAATCTGCACAAATTTCAAACCAAAGAGCAAAGATTACCTACAGACAACACCCCACGGAAAGAGTTACCTAACATGATCCAACCGAAATTAAACGTGGTTCATCACAGTCCCAGATACCAATCTGTCTTCCTATGTAATAAGTTACCCTTAGAATTTAAAACTATAAATAGTGCTAACTTGTTTAAAAACAAGCTCAAAACATATTTATTGAGAAAGGGCTATTACGACGAGTTCCTGGATGACAAATGACAACTATAGTGACAATCAAAATGAATTTGGATTAATATTATTGTCTTAATTGAATTTAAATTTGCTATTGTCTGAAATAAATATACTTTTTATAATTTTACCTTACTTTTTATAATGGTATTTGTTACACAAATATTGATTTTATAAATTTTACAGTTTTTTTATCCCTGACGTTATTTTTTTTCTCGTTGACTGAATTTTAGACGTAGTAATTTTGAGTATTATTATTTTTTAATTTGTTTTTGTGTATGTGACGTATTGTTTTTTTATCTCAGACATTTTATTTTATTTTTGACTATATTTAATTTCATATGAAATGTGGATTATCATTACTTTCGAATTTGTTTTTGTATGTGTGACATATAAGTGGTCTATTTATAATTATTATTGGATTACTATCCTTGACATTGTATTAAATTATTCATAAATTATATAAATTATTATTTTTATTGAAAATTATTGTTATTTAAAGGTTTTTTTTATTTTTATTTAATTGTAATCTGCTGTAATGTTAGTGGTGTTTTACTTACCACAAATTTCGACACAATGTATTTTGTTACGTAATAAATAACTTATGACTTATGAGCCCCCAAGGCGCGGGGACTTTTGCATTTGCTTTACTTGCTACGTAGTTAATCTGGCCGTAATGAATGACAAGTAATACTAATAATTATACAATTATTAGATATTTGTAATAAATGTATAATAAAAAATTAGCTCCTACGTATGTACGCAAAAAGTAACAAATGTTATCAATGCGATAGAGTACATACTACATAGGTGCCCTGTGCCCAACTACCCGGATCCGCCTATGTAGCTTGGTAAACATTTTATTGACCGGAATAGTATGCCTCAAATTCATGAGGAAAATACTTTCGTAGAATTTATAAAATGACATCACTTGCTTTATAGTTAAAAGTATTAAGGCGTGTGCGCCCTGCTCGAAGCCAGAATATCAATATTGAACCTCCTTTTGAACAGTTTTGTTTGCAAAATATTATTTGATTTACATATGCTAGGTATGTAAGTTATAAAGAAATTTTATCCATAATTTTTTCTGTGTAAAAAAAAATATCTTTAAACATCCAAGTCATTTTGGAGGAGTATCCAAAAGTAGCGAAAACATATAGTGTGGTTGATTATTTTTTAGAAGGAAAACTATTAGTTACACGAAAAACATGTGTTTCACAAATAATGTACATGAATCAATAATAAAAAAATACATCTTTTTTAAACCTTTAACTTGCCCTTAGGAACGCTTTAGAAAGTAACCGTTTTACGGCACCAAGGCGGTGGAAGGCCCTTAAGGCGGTTCCCCGAGCAAAACGCCGCGCAAGCCGATTTTTGTGCTGTTTTTAGGAGCTATCTACTCGTTATTTAAAAAGAAATATCAATTAATAAAAATACATTAAATTTCTACATACTATTGATTCTAAAATGGTAGATTTAGTTTTTTTTTAAATGTTGTATATATTTCACTAATCTACTTCAAAAAAAACATAAAAATGAGAAATAATTATTGATATTATGCATCTCCTCGTAAAGTGTTCATTGATTATTTTTTGTACTAACACTAATGGATAGACAATTTAATAACGAACATTTTTGTAGATTTTTTTTTTTCAAAAGACCAATATTCGATTTTATAAAGATTTTATTCTAAAATCTGGGCGTATTCACTACTGTAATTCATGCGCCACCAGTGCCGCTAGACCAATAGGAACGCTCATATCTCATGCCGATTTTTTGGTCAGGGTACCGTCTTAAGGCGCTATATACGCACCAATGTTGACGCAGTACTGGCCGTGCGTCCGCTCGATGCCAAAATATCAATATTGAACCTCCTTTTGAACAGTTTTGTTTGCAAAGTATTATTTTATTTACATATGCTATGTATGTTAGTTATGATGAAATTTCAGCCATCAATATTTCAGTAAAAATATTTTTAAACATCCAAGTCGCTTTGGAGGAGTTTCCAAAAGTTGCGAAAAAATATCGTGTTGTTAATAATTTTTTTAAAGCAAAACTATTAGTTACACGAAAAAACCTTGTGTTCAATATTATGTACATGAATCAATAATAAATATATATTTTGATCAAAACTTTTAACCTAACCGTTACTAAGGAGTATGCTTTAGAAAGTTACCGTTTTACGGCACTAAAGGGTTATGTAGGCTGGTAAATAAATTTAAAACTTTTCTACCTCGTCAAAGTCGTGCCGCGCCTTCGTCATATCAGTCATATGTATGCTTGTAAGTTGTATTCAATTCTTAATAGGTGTGTACATAGATACATTACTGGCAATAAATTATTCTGGGCGGCATCAACACAATATTAGATTAGATTCTAACCGCGACAAGTAGATACCTACATAATATTGAATCAAAACGATAAAGAAGGCGAAACTATTACCAACTTTATTGTTTATTACTTTACTGGGAAAGAGAGAACGATTCCTTAAACAAGCAAAAGGGCTTTACTGTTTATAAAATACATAGACGAGTAAATGGCAGCACATTGTTTAAAAAGGCAAAATATTTCAAATAAAAGTATTCTAGTTTTTAAGAATAAATAAAGCAATAGATAAAGAGCAGTGGTGGCCTAGTTGTAACGGTCGCGACTTACAAGTTATAGGTTGTGGGTTCGAACCCAGGCAGGCGCTTTTACATTGTTACTTTGTGTAAATAATTGCATCACTACTGCTCTCAAAACTGTGAAGGTAAACCTCGTGAGTAAAATGGCCTTTCCTAGAACCAAAAATTCGAAGACATGTGACATCCACCAAGGCCCATTCCCTCTCAAAGAGAGGAGGCCTGTGTCCAAGCAGTGGGAACAATAAAAAGGCTGATGATGATGATGATAGATAAACATCACCGGGGCATACTTCTACCCAAACCGAACTCTCGCCGAGTTCCACAACTCCCTTGCAAAGTTGAAAATAGTCGTCGTCGTCGTCTCCCTCCCTGAGCTCGTCCTCGGGGTCTTTGGTTTGGCTTGGGTTTCCCGCTATACGGACACACGGGGCAGGATGGTGGAGGACGGGGTTTTGGAGACGGGCTTGGTCGTTGCTACGCGACGCCGGTACACCAGGCACCGCACGCTCCGTTACCACCCTCTGGACACGGAGGCCATTGAGGCAGAGCTGTACGAGGGTATAGAGCCAAGAGGACCGACCCCCGAACGGAGATCAAGCTGGAGAAGAGACTGGCTTGCGAGGAGTCGCTGGGGACTCTGAACAGGGATCCGTGGGGACGCCCCTACAAAATGGTGCGGGATTAATTACGCCTATGGGCTCCCCTGTTGACGCAGAGTCTCCGGCCGTAGCTCGTGGAGGGCGTGGTGAGCACTCTGTTCCCTTCGCGAGGATTACATACTCCCCAAGAGTCATTGCAGACCACCTCGTCGGGCAGCTGGTGCGGGTGGGCCGGGATCTGGTGGTGAGCCAGTTTGGTTTCCGCAGGGGGCGCTCTACGGTGGACGCTATCATGCGCGTGCGAGCTCGGTGCGGCATGGGGAGTCGCAAGCCGATTCCCGGACACCGTAAGCGCGGGCGTTGCGGACGGCGAGTAACGGGTAGCTCGCCGTCCGATAAGGACCGCGCGCCTCAAAGAGGTGTTAGCACTCAGCAATAACTGACTGGGCCCGGTATGGCCAATGCCTGTCTGGGTCGCGGATAAATTGGAAAGAGAGTTACCGCGACCCTGGCACCTGGCACAAGCAACTGAAGGAACATGGGTGGGTTTTGCTCAGTAAAAGTCTGACGCGCCCTCCCTCTTTATCTAGAGCGGGAGAAGGCATTGGGGAATTAACAAACCCAATAGAAAAGGCATACACTACCGGTCAAGTCGTTTTGACTATTGCAAAATGGTAAAATACCAACATTACCGTTATAAATTAATTTATTATACTCGAAAAACTATAACTTTCAATTTGTACAAGAAATTTCTACAATGTATCATGATTAATTACTTACTATGCAGATTGTTTGATTTTTTGCCAACATTGGCAAAGTTACAACGCTAGGAAATATCCGGCTCTTTAAATGTCAAAACAAATTATCTGACCATAATAGAGTAGAGGCACTTGCGGTCGTTCAGTCGAGCGACTAGCCGAAAACCTACGATCATTGTTAGGAGAAGAAGCCTAAAAATTACCAATCCATTAGTACCAAAGATTCAAGTCAAGCTTTCGATATGGTCTAGCAGAAGGCTTTTTATATAGAATAAAAAATAACTACATTACTTTCTGTTTGCTGATAGGCCACTAAGCTTAGTAAGAGCATACCAATCAAACAGTAACAGTTGAAGAATGGAAAGCGAGACGCGCGCTTGGCAACGTTTTAATACAGAGAATGGGGAACCCTTTTTCAAGGATCTATCCATGACCACTTTTTATTGATTGTGCATTTACACGCAAAGGTCACATTTTAGTGTAGGTAGGACTAACTAATAAACAGTATGGTAAATAGTAAATATCTTAGTGACTTCAAATCGTAACAAAAGCTGCTAGTGGGCCACAAACTGCCATGGGGCCATGGCAGTTTGGAAATCTTTAAACCGGCTACGAACCGCTGTAAGTATAACCTACTGGATTACTCCGATCGAGCGAGTAGATGGTGCGATCAGCCATATTGCGACTGAGGACCCACGTCACAAATGATGCCTTATTTCTAGTCCTGCTCTTTGTGTAAACCACCTGAAGTATGAGAGAATTTTGCGAGGCTAGCGCTAAGGCTGACAAGTGTCGTCTTAGCTGAGTATTGGTCGAAGTACATATACATTAAGTCTTTGGAATAAGCCACCAAAGCAGAAAAGATATGACGAAACCTTCATAAATTAAACAAAGAAATATTATCTAACTAAATGGTAGCAAATAATCGATTTGCCCACGTTAATGTCTAAAAACCTAAAATTTAAATCAATAGCGTCCAAGAATGTTGCTAACATCTTGTAATCAGCTTATTTCATCTGTATAATTTAGACCGTAGCCTTTACAGAGCTGAAATGGTTCTTACACAACTGTGAGAGTCATATTTTATGTTCGCTTTAATATGCGTTCGGTTTAACTGCTAAATTCATATAAATTTACTACACGTAACTATGAGTCTCGAGGCTATTAAGCGTTTACAATTCACACATTTCCCATGCAAATAACGTTGACCTAAAATGGTGACGTTAAACTAGGCAATCCAATCAACGCCGAGCGGATTCACATTGCTCATAATGACACGTCCTCCCAAACCGATTAGTAAGTCTGAACGTTTAAGTAGTTACTGAAGTATTTTTTCGTTTAGCAGTTTTTCAGATAGCAAAAGGAGTTTTGTGGCAACGGCAACTTAGAGCGTTGATTATTAGCAAATGACTGAGAAATCATTGCGGAACACGACGCAAGAACACGATAACCCATATTGCTTACTTGTTATCAGATGCTGAAATATGACCGTACGTACCCAATTGCAATAAATTTCCCAATGTGAAATTCCAATATAGTAATGAGCATTGCGAATTAATTACATTAAACAATGAACGACCTAGTGTTTTCCGAAGAGCTGTATTAAATCAAACCAATCGTGATCGTGGGGAGACATGATGATGTCATAATCAGGAATAATGACACATAAAGCTAGATAACGCAAAGGCCTTGGGCGCTTAGTAAATGTTCAAACAACCACTGAGCGGTGCTTGGACGATTCACACGAACTTATTTACACAGTTAATTACGAAACCAGGTCTGCGAATCAAAGTTGACAAACCAAACCAAAACAACGGCGAATAAGTATATTAAAGGGTATTTTTAGTGTACAAATTGAACACGAGTTTACGCCGAAGATAAGACAACATCGGTACATCAACCGCTTAAATTGTACGTTTTATGCCTGCAGCATGCAAATCAACTTGAGCTCACTAAACTAATTTAACTTTGTG
The DNA here is from genome assembly GCA_949775005.1 of Orthosia gothica. Lineage (NCBI taxonomy): Eukaryota > Metazoa > Arthropoda > Insecta > Lepidoptera > Noctuidae > Orthosia > Orthosia gothica. The sequence goes on from OX459049.1 coordinate 11,603,810, forward strand.
TGGTATTATTAACTTGACTCATGTATAGTTTTTGCCCAGAGAACATTTACTAAGTTCAACTTTAAAACTTCCCAAATACAACGTAGCATCATCACATTCTTCGGTACCAATATTTGCAATACGAGAACATTATAAATCATTTTTTTTAATTTTATTACTCAGGCTCGCGCTTGACCACTATCTCACCTGATGGTAAGCGATGATGTGGCCTACGGTGAAGCACGCTTGCCTAGAAGAAACCTATTCACTCTTGACTTAAAAGAGTCCCAAGATTGTAGCTATCGGGAAACACAGACTCCGGCAGGGAATGCCACTCCTTAGCTGTACGCATAATAAAAGTATTCTGAAAACGTTTAGTGCGTATGGATGGGATGTCCACCATGTACCGATGGCGCATGGCCGTACGTCTTGCAGTCCGATGATGGAAAGGGCTAGGCGGAATCAAATTGTGCAGTTCCGTCGCACACTCCCCGAAATGTAACCGATAAAAACCGACAGGCTGGCAACTCGGCGCCGATGTTCGAGGCTCTGGAGCTTTGACGCGACCAGTGCATCATTGCCAATCAGCCTCTTGGCCCGTCTGTCAATCGACTCAAGTGCATCAAGCTGGTATTTGGCAGATCCATCCCAGAGGTGAGAGCAGTACTCCATGCACGATCGAACTTGCGCTTTATACAAGTTGAGCAGCTGTTCAGGTGTGAAGTACCGTCTCACCTTTGCAAGAATCCCCAACTTTTTTGCAGCCAACTGAGCTTTCGCCTCTATGAATGGTTGATGTCAACGTAACACCAAGAAGTTCGAGATGGTCCGTTAACGGCACGGTTAAACCACGGAAAGATGGAGCCGGGTGGAATTGGCTCTTCTTAGCGGAAAAAAGGCACGCCTGGGTCTTAGTAGCATTGAAACTGACAAGATTGGCAGCACCCCATTCGGAGACCGCCTTCAAGGACAGATTCAAGCGTTCGACCATGGCCTCCCGGAGAGACCGAATCTGAGGCCCAGTAGTCCGTGCGTCGGACACGTATCTGTCAGCAACAGCAGATCATTAATGTGCAGCAAGAATAATGTTGCCGAGAGCACTGACCCCTGAGGGACTCCAGCGTTAATATCTAACTGACCGGACAGCAGCCATCGATAACCACTCGGATGGATCGATCCCTCAGGAAGTCCGCAATCCAATTACACAGACCAGTAGGCAGTCCGAAGATCCCGCTTACCAATGAGGCTTTCGTGCCAGACCCTGTCGAAAGCCTTCGAAATGTCGAGGGAGACGGCTAGCGCTTCCCCGTGCTTCTCGATGGCCTCACTCCAGATGTAAATGGCATACGCTAGAAGATCCCCAGTGGACCGATTTCGGCGGAAGCCGTATTGGCGGTCACTGAGAATGTCGTTCGCTTCTAGGTATGCCAGGAGCTTTCCGTTAAGCACACGTTCCATACTTTTACAGAGGATGGACGTTAAAGAGATGGGTCTGTAGTTGGCCGGTTCAGCTCGACTGCCCTTCTTGGGCACAGGCTGTACGTTGGCTTGCTTCCAAGCTTTCGGTAATTTTCCAGTCTCTATCGAAAGGCGATACAGGCGAGTCAAGATCGGAGGCAATTCAGGCGCACAGGTTTTAAGCATAATTGCTGGTATCCCGTCGGGGCCACTCGCTTTGTTCACATCAAGGCTACGAAGCACCCTACGCACGTCCTTTTGATGAATGCGAATAACCGAAATACTCGTCACACATCCATCAGGAGAAGGAGGAGGCTGCGCGCCATCAGAATTCAGATGCGAAGATTCCGCAAAAAGGCTGGCAAATAAGTTTGCCTTCTCCTCAGCGGAGTAGGCCAAGGACCCGTCGGGTTTCAGCAGTGAGGGGCGACAGAAGTTTGATTCCACCGACTTAGCCAGGGACCAAAACGCTTTGCTACCCGCTGGGTATGAAGCTAGTTTGTGCCCGATTCTGCTAATGTAGTTAAACCGTGCTCTTCGCATCACCTTTTTGCAGGACCTGGCAGCCCTGTTGAAGGCTCTCTTCTTCTGATTCTGAGTTTGGTCCCTATTCGGCCAATGTGGTCGAACCTAACCAACAATCGCAACACCACCTTGCAGGACGTGGCAGCTCTGTTGAAGGCCTTCTTCTTCTGACCCTCGTCACTCGCCTTGCACGATCAAACGTCGACCCAAGCCAGGTACGCCTCATGGTTAAGCGCGTCGGCGCGCTTACATTCGGCGCCAAACCATGGCCGGTTTTCGCTAGACATTAATACGTCAGAAAACGGAAGGTAGTACTCCAATCCCTGACATAACACATCCGTCACGGCGTCCGCGCACGATGATGGATCAGTCGAAAAAAAGCAAGTAGGTTGTCAAGGAAAGCATGCGAAGAAAGATTGCATACCATTCCAATCTGCAGACTTGTACCGCCAAACCAGCTCCTCTTGGGCTGGGATCGGGCGGTCAATAGACGGACACAGACTTCACCCGACAGCGGTCGGAACTACCCAAAGGTGAAGCTATCGCTACAGAGTATCGGTCTGGATCTATTGTCAGCAAAGTTCCAAGCAACTCGCTGTGAACGAATCAACATCCGGTACCCTCGTTGCCCTCTGGACCAGCTGGGTGAGTTATAGCGCTAGCGAAAGCTCACGCATCTCCCGGCCAGCATGTTCAGTGCACTGGTATGGGAAGAGCCACTCCTGGTAGTGAGCATAAAAGTCCCCCAGTAATTCCAACACTAATTTGGCGGAAAGGTACCGCTGTGGTGCCGCATCAGCCGCCTCACTGAGGATTTCGCATTTCGTTGTAGACTATTTTATCCAGACCTGTGTCCACCACAGCCCAGAGCGTTGTGAATCTGGTGTCCTCAGGGTTACGGAGAAGCCGATAGCAAACGTCGTCACGGGCGTACATACATAAACCCGCCCGTGGTTTAAAATTGTGCTCCAGGTAAGACAAATACGAGACGTCTGACGGATTCGCTATCTGCGTCTCCGTAAGGAAAAAAAGCTCTGGTTTCTCAACCTCCAGATGAACTATCATCTGGAGGTTGAGAGTTGAGTTGAGCTCGCTAGGACTGCAGTGATATCTGAGTGCAGACCTCTAATATTGTTGAGGTGCACGTTGTGGGGGAGGGGGTGCAGCGGCTGTTTATCTCCAGTGTTCTTTTTCCTTTGCATAATATAGAAGAGTGATTGGAGTAGAGGAAAAGGAAGTGAGACGAGGTTCCATACTGCTAACCTACAGACAGTCAGACACGCACTGAAAGGATGCCATCATTGGGGCTCTAGTCTGGAGACTGCGGGGCGCCCGAGGCCCCTTGGAATGACCATCGGGCCCTCCCATCTGGTAGCCAACCAGCACGATGGTGCATTTCGGGCTTTTTCGTCAGTTGGCGGGGCAGCCTTTCGTGTGTGGCTGGCACACTACTTGGGTCCCGAACTAACTGCGAGCGACTAGCGGCGCACCGTGCCTCGGATCCCGCTACACTCAACGACTAATCGCCCGACACATTCTTAACAGCGCGCATCAGGCTGGTCAGCCTGCAGTGGAACAGCTATCTCGACCCAACTCCTCTAGTTCGATACACCGAGCATGTACGATGCTCGATGTACAGCTAGGCCGCTTGGCGGTACGTCTTTGCCCGGTAAACGTCGCAAGCCCGCGGCCGAAAATTACCACCAGTTAGTGTCACCTGATTTGCACCACCCGGGGACCTAGTGTAGGGAATCAAAACGGAGTACACTCCTACGGACGTGGGTGACTCGGCCCCCTAAAATTATTATGAAATTAATAAACCTGGATATCATTTAACATTAAAATAGGTGTGTTCGATTTTATTTGTCCTTGCAAGGTCAATGAGTAATGGTAATGAATATCATCGGATAATGCAAAAAACCATAAAAAAGCTTTTTTAAATATTTTATTTTTATTTTAGCTGTGTTTGCTCTTGACTCTGGTCTAGGTCAGAGGTGACAGAGACAAAGTCAACGATGGAGTGAGCCCAGATGAAACCTGTTCACTCTAACTTTGAAGATATTCGGGTTGAATGCGTTCGGAAACACAGACGCAGGCAGTGAATTCCACTCTTTTGCTGTGCGCATTATGAAGGATATTTGGAAGCGCTTGGTGCGAATTGGTGGAATGGCAACTAGGTAAGGATGGTAACTTGCAGTGCGTTTAGCTAGATGGCCGATGGGAGAAGGGGCCGGTGCGATGAGGTCAGGAGTTTGGTCGAAACAACTCCTTTTGCGGTAAAGAGACTATAAATTCGACGAATATTTAGAAGTGGTGTCCCCGATATTTGGTAAAATAACAAAGGAAACTAAAATTTCTGGATCCAAAACCTTTACAACAAAGAAGAAAGAATCAAGATACGGAGGAATTAGATATGTAACAAAATATAAATTAAGAAAAAATTCAGCCTATTGTATAAACTGAGGTCACGGAACTGATAAGCATTTGTTATCTCAAGTAAATAGAGGTATGTGTATGTATGTAATAGTATGTATTATCCACAAATTAATATTTACATTTCATTGTTTACAACGACTTTATGAGACGGCAGGTGCAAGACCGGGAAAGTGAAGGAGATCATCACTCACACGTTGAGTGGATAGGCACTGAAGAAGAATACCATCGTAAAATTTGGTGAATGAGATGAAGGCTGACAAAGAAGAAGATGTGCTGAGCCAACCCCAATTATTAATTGTACCAAGGGCAAGACAGGAAGATAATAATTTGAAATACCAACTTTGTTACCATACACACAGATAAAAAGCCTACGTACGTACCTACGTATTTACTCAACTATCTTACTGAAAGGGAGCAAAGAGCTTGCCCAGCAAGCAGTTATTATTACCTGAACATTTTTTTGTTGCAGCCTTGCATCGGAGACAACTGTTTTCCAATTACCAATGACTGACGACGAATGAGAGGTTCCACAGTAGTGTTATAAGACTATTCTTGATGGTTTCTTATATCAGACTTTCATGTATAGGAAATGGAATAAAATACTACTAAGGCAATAAGCGTTTATACTATGCCTAAGCTGTTAACAAAACTAACTGCCACTCCTTTACAATGCGTCATTTCTGCATGAGGCAGTTATGCTAGGGATCTGCTAACGATTCGTAAAGGTCGGCTTACAATATTGTCCGATCCTCCAGTGAAAGGTTTCCAAAGTAACCCGAAGCTGCGCTAACCGTAGAATTCGAGGTCGGGGTTGAATGACTTCTCCTGCATTTTATAGAAAGCTATAAGCTATTAAGTTTTGAAACGTCCTTTCTAAAACTTGGGAGGAGCTATGTCGTGAACGTTTATGGCAAAATTTTAAGTACTAACATATATATGTATGACATATCCATCATAATGAATAAATAGCCTGCTAAAATTCACCTAACACGAAGCACTAATATCAATAGCCAATATACTTTTAGAGAGGCTAATTATTTCCACACGCTGAGTAACAGACTACAATTTTATCACATAACTTAGAGCTCGTGGCTAAATAATAACAGCCGCACGGGTCGATCTTCAACGTTAAGCAACGCTTGCCGAGGTCGGTCCGTGGATGGGTGACCATTTCAACATACCGAGATTCCTCCGTGCCTCGGAAAGCACGTTAAGCCGTTCGTTCCGGCTGTCATTTGAAGATCTTTGACAGTCGTTACGGGTAGTCAGTAGCTTGAGATCTGACACCAGTCTTGCCAAGGGGTATAGTGTTATCCAGTTACTGGGTTGTGAAGGTCAGATAGGCAGTCGCTTCATGTAAAACACTAGTACTCAGCTGAATCAGGTAAGACTGGAAGCCGACCCCAACAACAATTGGGAAAAGGCTAGGCAGATGATGAACTTAGATTGGCTTAATAGTGCTTACCGTAAGCACATATTTCATTATTCTGTCATTGTGATAGAATTAATCTCTCGCACTAATCAAATTCTCAATGGTCCTTAAAACAATTTGCGATAATGTCGAAAGATTTCCTTGGGGGTGGGTACTAAAGTCTAATTTCCTTTATAGGTTGTCTGTCATGCATTTCATAATAACAATTTAGAAGTACCTTTCTACATTACAAAGGTCAGGGACTGACTAATAACGTGGGTCGGTACTTACATCACGCAAAACTGCTTCCTTGAAATGGATATGGGCAGGTCACGAAACCTCGAAAGAGCGATATGACGTAAAAGTATATTACCTACACTACTTTCTCCAGACAGACCATTGGGCACAATAATATACAGGCAAAAGAATTGTACGGCATCCAGGCACCTCCACCATAAGCCTAATGAACCGATAAAAAGCGATGGACAAGCCAAATAGGAGGTTTATGTGAAGGTTCGCAAATGACCTATTTCCCAAGGGGAACCAAGTTATTTATAAATATTTGTTAGTATGCAAACGCTGTACTGTATTGCTAATCATAAACCTTGTTTTATAAGGAAGTAGCAAACATGTTACAATGTTATATCGATTAATTTAGCAATGGAGAACATACGTACATGCTTCTCCTAAATAATGAATTTAGATTCAGTTACAATTTAGAAACGGTTTGGGGAATATCGACTATGGCCTAAGAATATACCAACGCTAACACAGAAATACAGTATTAATACTGATACAAACGAGAAATCTCCACATTCCCATAGATTACTGAGTGAAAGTGAGTGAACAAAACTAATGATCATAATCTATTATTATCTTTCTCTACCTGATAAAATAAAACAAAGAAGTATTCCGTTTCGAAACCTATTTCAAGCCTTGAGTTTTATCTTGATGACCTGCCGGGCTATTCTAGAATAATACCTTTATTTTATGCTATTTGGTTTTATTTTATGTTCCTAGTAAAAGAAACATGACTAGGTAGTCAGTGCACTCATACAAGGTGTGACATATGAGTAGAAACTGTTGAGTACCGCTCCGCTAGTATAATGAGGCGACGACGGATTATGTTGTGAGTGGAAAATGTCCGGGAAAACCGCTAGGACAATAACCATGATAAGAATCTTCTAGAATAGCCTTTGTGTAACTGTTTAGTGAAACCCTGTGGTGAAACCCAATACCGAATACCTTAGTATCAAAAGGAAAAAAATCATAAAAGCGAAAAGAAGAAACTTCACGAAGTCCAATAAATTACAGTGAAAAAAATAAGTTACAGAGGCAAAGTATCTATTATACAAAAAACATTGTCGAGCACAGATCATTATCTCAGTCATTATGTACAAAAATAACTTCTATTATCTGTAGAATACAGAATACAAATAAGTCAATATTAATATTTGTATTGAAAAGCTAAGTGCCTCTTTGATATTGCTGTCTGTGGGTGTTATTCAATAGACTGGTTCTCATATCGATCTCAATCTTATAATTAGTATGATGCCCCAAGGCTGAAACCTTTCTCGTTATTTTGTATATATATCTACCATGCGCCCTGCGCAGTGCGAGACTTAATTTATCTATTTATGTATCTTGTAAAGGTTTCGCGATAATAGAGATACCTTTGACCTTTGCTTGATAAAATACTTCCTCTCTCCACCTCCTATCAGTTCATACCTAGAATACTTGATAATTTGTGCTTTAGGCACTCCCTCGAAAACTGATATTCCTAAACAACACAAATGTAAGCAGCGAGCAAGATATTCTCGACAAGGGAAATTGTTATGCCCTTCAAAGTTATCTAGTTATCGCGAACAATTTGTAGATCCAAAGATTCCTCTCAATAGTAGTTTCAAAATGATTCTCTGCACGGAAAAAAAAATTTGCCGTGCCGAGATCCGTATATTGAGCCATAAAGATACTGTATTTATTGCCAAGATGACAAAGAAAATGACGTAAATTTCACAAGATATTAAACCGTACCAGATGAAAACAGTAGTTGAGATATTATAGACGGCACCAATATAAACAAAGTGGTAGACAACAATTTAAAGACATTAGTAACGTTACGTTTGGCCTTACGTTAATGTGTTTGGTCTACTATACTACTGAATGACAATTCAAATAATGCAGTTCACCCATCAATCTTACTATTCGTGCCAATAAAATACATATTAAATAGGTACAATATGAATGGATACGTAACATCGAAAGACCATTTTGTTCCTCGGCAAATCAGTAATAAGCAGTCGGTAATTATATTGGTTCAAACCTATAATTTAATAATTATCGTACTATGTAAGTATCAGTGGAGTGAGAACTCAGTCTCGAAATACAAATTGCTTTAGACGATTGCCAAAAGTGTTTGGGAACACAGTCTCATTTCATAGCAAATAACAGTTATTACCTTTGTATAAATTATTACGTGTAGAAATAGTCCACTTCAAGTGATTAACATTTAACTGCTGAGTAATTCTAATCTCTAAAAGCTTAGAGATAATCTTGAAATAATAAGTCGTGTTAGATGATTATTTTTGATATTAGAAACTAAACTACTTCCGCGGTGTAGGTCTTTTTTTGCGACAGTACCACCAAGTTGACGCTAGTTTTCGTTGAAAAGAATAATATGAGTAGGTACCCATTTGAATCTAGACCATTTTGAAATACGGTTTCGAATGGCTTTCACGCATGTTGATATGAGCATTTCTTGCTATGTAGCTCAGTGAGTTTCCCTAAGGGTCAAACTATCTGGTTTTCTCTTTTCCCATAAGATAGTTTTACTAGGTCAGATGCCAATCTACGATCTATGAATTTTGCCGCATTATGATTCAGGAATCTGGCTTACGTAAGCTATGAAATGACTGAGCTAGTTTTTATAAGGCGTTCCTATTTTCTCTTAATTTAAGCTCTTTGGACATTTAACGTCTCCGTCCTTTAGTTTTAGCTTTATATTTTATTTATAAGACTGTTCACTTCTTTGCAGAAATTCGTATCTAGCAATCAAAAATATACGTTACCTACGTGTACTTTAGGAACTGCTGCAATTCATACATTGCTAACTTGTTCTCCATGGTTCTGAAATGGAAACGTACAAAAGGAACACATGACAGTACTTGTTTCGGTTCAATAAATAAATATGTTACATTCGATTGGATTGTTACGTAACACGTCATCACGACTCAAATGTAAACGTACGTCTCGTGATGATAGTTGATTGTCAGAATTAAATTGAATGCACGCGGTTCGTTCTCGGTAATTTATCAGACTTACGCCTTGTGTTGTGTCATATGAACTAAATTGCGTACAGCTGAACTGTCACCGTGCACTGATATAGCCGATGTTTTTATTAGATTTAAGTAAACGTAACGGAGATATCTAAGATATTGTATCGTAAGATAAAAATAAACTTGAATGTAGATAGTCTATTTGCTAAGAGGCTAATAGGACCTAGAAGAGCAAAATGGACCAATGTTGTGATCATTTATGAGGAAAACTGTCGAATGTTATTGTTGAAGCAGCCCGTTAATCGGTCACGCATCCGCTGTAGGAATTCATTGTATAACAAAGAGCGTTGGCATACATTTCAGGCTGTTGAAACTGACAAGACCCTGCTAGGTCAATGGCAATTGATTTGGCTAAAGTAATATTGTAAAGGCTTTAGTCGCTGTAGGGCGTTGCAGTTTTCTAGTTCGACATTGACGCAATTTGATATGGGCAGGTAGGTAGGTAGTGTACGTAGGTATATTATACACGGTGTGCTCGGTAACAGAACGCACAGCAGGTAAAAATTAAAAACACGTGTAACCATAGTGTGTTCATGTGTCAATAAAGTTTGCAGGTGACTCATTATGAAATTATAAAAATACCGCGTTGAAATTCTCATTAAAATATTATATAGACCAACAGTACCTACATTCTAAAAGGTTGAGGTCTATAACTGCACCAACCTTATCACGAATAGCTTCATAAATAACAGCAGGCGCAATCAGACCGAGACAATGCATTTTTCCAGTTCATGTTTATATCAATGACCTCTTTCAACAACTGAACATCAACCGTGAGATCAAAGAGGAAAGACCTTTAGATAATTAGAAATATCAAACGTATTCTGAGTCTGAGCTATATGCATACAAGATACAGTTTCACACAACAAATAAAAACAATAAGGCGAGAAATAGTATGGTAGTTTTTTTTTCTCCATTAATTTTAGAGGTCGATCGAAACTAACGAAATGTCGTGTCAAGGTAAGGAAGTAAAAAATGAGAATAGAGAAGGAGGTGTTAGGTATACATACAACACGTTACGAAACAATGGCAAGACTTTCTTGCACGGGCCGACGACTCATTGCACAAAACAACAACAAACGACAACAACAAGTAGAAGACATGCGCTATTTCAGAAGTGGTTATTACTGCCGACAAGGATTGATTATTGTATAGAGCAACTTCTATACCTCATGACCTTTGTGAGGCTCCCCGCTCCAGATATCTCTCCAGTGGATCAGGTGGTGCAAGTGATTCCTGTAGTTGTGCTGGCGGTGGCTGTCTCTCTTCTTGCGGGACTCGGTGGGTGAGGGCGGCGCCGTCAGCGACTCCCGCCGACTCATCATCGGGTTCACCACCACGGCCTGCAGCTGCGCCGTCAGCAGACATTCCGTCTCCGGGCCCTCGTCAGACGATATACTATCCGTGAGCAACCGAGCCGACCTCGACCCACGAATACCTTTGCTAGGACCACACTGAGAATCTTCCTTCTTCATTTTAAAACGTGTCACACATCACCAAAGAGAGTAACAAACTGTATCACAAGGTGGTGTCTAGGATTTAGCATTCATAATATTTCGCAAACTGTAAGACGAGGGCGCATACGTCAGTGCAAGTACGTGTTGTGCGGACGACGCCAGAGACAGACTGCGGCGCGGAGCCGGCGGCGGGCGCACGTGGGTGACGACGCAGCGACGTCAAAACAACGGCGCCGCCGAGACTCTTCAATCTTAAAGTTTGCAAATAGTTTCCTTATATTTTTAGTAGGCTTTTGTTAAAGTTTCAACATGAGCCTTTTGAAGAAATCATCCTAGTGTTTACTCATAATGAGCACACAATTGTTTGAAGAATTTCAGAAATATAAAAAAAATAGAGTCGAAGTATAAAATCATTTGGAGCACAAAATCTTTTGTGCAAGTAAAACAATTGAATCCTCACCAAGTCAAATGCTTTTAAGTTATAAGAATATAATATTTATAATGTTATATCTTATTGTTTATGGTTTATTGATTTGAGCATGTGCAACACATAGATAAAGTGAAACATTTATGACTGTAGTAGTCATAACATCAATAACTAATTACGATTAGTCATAAATAAATCAAATATGAAAGAAAACACAGTATCCAAGAAAATGTAAGTTTTGTAGTGTATTAAGCAAGCGCTGTTTCCAATCTTATGCATTATTTAAACTGAATAACAATGGGCATAGCATTTACTGAAAAGTTATCATTCAAGTTAGAATATGATTCAAAAAGTCTTTCGAAAATATCTTTAGGGTTATAACATCTAGAATCTAAAAACTAATAACTTAATGCACTGTTATTAGCATAATTGGCCTAGTTTTATCACTGCTGGGACACATACCTCCCTTTTGTGAGATGAGGTGGGCTGTGATCCACCACGCAGGCACAGTGTAAAACGATAGATATTGATTGCATGTTGTTACAGTTATTTGGAAGCACGAATTTGGTTCTGCATCACACATCAATATATACCATTCAAATAATATACAGCTGTACATGCTAATAGGCTACTGCCTGCCATGAATGTGTTTCACTGAGATTATCTCAACATTATAATTATCTTTCACTTTTCCCAATTTATTTGGGGTAGACGCAAAATGTCCATCCACACATCTCTATTAAAGAATACCTCATCTTATTTATTTATTGTGTACTTTATTGTACACCACAAAAACATACAGGACAATCGTTCAAAAATATATTATAAATAGAAGACACAGACACATCATGGCAAAAGTTAATTATGTTTTGTATGACTCTCAATTGGTTATTTTGAAGCACTTGTGACAAATAAATTTTAGATAGTTTACAGATTTGTAAGTTGTTATAAATGAATGTATTTGTTGTTATAAATTAATGTATTTGTTGTTAAAAATTAATGTATTTTAGAAACAATTTTAACGAAAGTAAACTAATTAAATAGTATTGGATTTGTTACATGTTTATCAAAAATAAAATAAAAAGATTATAAAATTTTAATAAAATTGTTTATATCAACCTACTTCCTCCGTGAAGAAATAGACTGATGTCTATTTCTTTGTCCTAATTACATGTATTTTAAATAATAAAGGCAATTCATTGCAAAGAAAAGGCATTTTTTTTTTAAACTAGTTAAAACTATGATACTTTAAATTATTTGTAATAGAAGCGACAGAAGAAACCGCTTTGAAATTGACCTAGTCCTCATAAATTCATTAAAAACGGTAAAATTATATTAAAAACCTAAGATATCAAAAAGAAGCACCACTTACTTGTTGTGTGATCAATATTCAATGAGATGGTGGCGAACAATAAGCACTACATTTACATTATGCTGCAGCACTATATTAGTTGTTATTAATAATGATTTACTATTCAAACACATCACATAATAAATTAGTCATTCTTTGTTAGTCAAACAATACAAAAATTGTTGCAGTGCGCGCATGTTTTTTTTTGAATTTTGACGTTTCACTTTCTTTTAGCTAGAGTACTGCCACTAAACACCAACCTATGTATCGATATTTTAGTTCTGTGACCTTTTAGGCTTTAACGAAAATTGGACTCTATTTCAGTATTTAGCTGGGGCAGGGGCCATGTCGGGATACCATTTCGTTACATTTAACCAAAAGGATTGGTAACGGTTTTAGAGAGATTTTAAAAAAAATTGTATGACACTGACTGTTCTGTCACAGGGAGTTTTTGGCGGGATTTTTTCGAGTGAAGTTCAGCGGCTGTTAATATTATTTGCAAATTGAATCCTAGTGGATATTGTGATATAAAATTGGTGTAGTTTTGTGTCTCAACTGTCTACACAACTGGACAATATATGAAATCATTGACAGAAGCGATCTCAGGATAGTGGAGCGGAGAATTTTATTGTAGTATAGACTACCTCCGCAAAGCTTACTGGGAAAGGCTGACTCGATACAATTTGCTGCCAAATACTCCAAAAACCATTAGAATCTGTTACACCCGTATTCTAATGAACTAAAGAATTATACACTGAAGACGAGGCGGTATGGTCCAAGACCTTAGCCTGCCCGAGAAGGGCGAACGAAAAAAAAAAAAAAAAATGTTCTGTCACAGTGATAAGTGTCAGTTGTCACACTTGTCACTGTCTGTCATCGTCAGCCAACATGTGATAGGTGTACAATTTGTAGGATGCAAAAGGAAAATCCTTTTTACTGAATTAAAATAAACGAGCCTGAAGACAGTTCATGAAAAAATAACTTAACTAATTGTTTAAATGCTGATTTTGTAATGTCTCTGCCACAGAAAAAGTATTACAGACAGCGTGCACATTCTAACCCAATCGCCGATCATTGTTTTGAATAGTAAGTTAAGAGCTTAGATTAAAAGTTGAAGAGCTATACACTTATCTAACAAAAGTAAATTAAAATTATAAGCACTTTACAGCCCCACTCATCCGGATGATTATGACTGGTCCGTTTTGTACCCTATTATAAACAAAAATGAAAAGAATAAACAAGTCGAATTTTTGGACGTCGGCTGCGGCTATGGAGGTCTTTTAGGTTTGTATCATAGCTTAGAAATCTACAGTGTTTTTCTTACTGAATAACAATCTTAATAGGAAATGTAGTTCACTGTTAATCCTGAAAACATGCTTTTCCATTCTTACATACTAGAATAATCTATTAAATTGCAGTAACATTATCACCGATGTATCCCGAAAGCTTTATGTTGGGATTGGAGATACGTGTAAAAGTATCTGATTATGTCAATGATCGAATTCAAGCATTGAGATCGCAATAGTCTGATCAATACCAAAATGTTGCTGTGTTGCTGACAAATGCTATGAAATATTTGATGTAGTTCACTGTTAATCCTGAAAACATGCTTTTCCATTCTTACATAATAGAATAATCTATTAAATTGCAGTAACATTATCACCGATGTATCCCGAAAGCTTTATGTTGGGATTGGAGATACGTGTAAAAGTATCTGATTATGTCAATGATCGAATTCAAGCATTGAGATCGCAACACTCTGATCAATACCAAAATGTTGCTGTGTTGCGGACAAATGCTATGAAATATTTGCCTAATTTCTTCCATAAAGGACAGGTAAGGACCTATAAATATTATTATAAGACTGTTGTCCAACTGCAGGTCAAAGACCTCCCTTACACTTCTGCCGGTCTACTGGGATTGCAAGCCAATTCTTTAATAAGGAGTCCAGCTTATAAGGACTTATACAATTTATTTTGGCTGTCTTCATCAAATAGCGTTTGCCCCAACTCTCTACATAAAACTTCTAAACCCAAGGTTATTTCAGCTCAAAAAGATGTTCTTCCTGTATCCTGATCCGCATTTCAAGAAGGCAAAACATAAATGGAGGATCATTAATAAGTGGTTGTTATCTGAATATGCCTATGTTCTTGCTGAGGAGGTAAATAATAAATATGATTAAGAAACTATTGTATAAAAAAATATTATTTATTACTAAACATTCTATTTAATTTCAGGGTATTGTTTATACTATAACAGATGTGAAGGATTTGAATGAATGGATGGTATTTCATTTTGAAGAACACCCACTATTTGAAAGAATACCAGATGATGAATTGGTAAATATTAATATAAATTTTCTATATTTTGGGAAACCCCTGAAGACATTGGCCGTATTTCAAAAAATACTGTTAGAGATCTTTCCATGGCCATCCATAAAAGTGTGGCTGACACTAGCATGGCCACCATCAAGGACTTAAATTTGAGAAACCATAAATTTTGTCAAAATTGGCACCAAATATCAGAATTTGTCTTTCACTAGTTCAGAAGTTGGAGTTTATAGGTGGCCGATCTCGGGGCCATCTCCCCAGCTTGGACACATTTTATCACAAAAACTAGGGCACCTAGCGAAGATTTGCAAGAATAAGAAATTATTCTGCCACTGCATTTGTGCTTTATTAAAGGAATTTCAGCGCTAAATTCATCAAAATAAGGTCGAAAATCATTTGTCCACGTAAAATCCATTGCCGCGCCATGCCGTCAGTGAGCGCCGGCCCTTAAGAGTAACATAAGTGAATATTGGGCAATACCCAATACCAATAAATATGTGTCAAATTGATTTCCTCCTTTTTTTTTAATCACTAAAATACCATAGTGCCCAAACAAGCATGCTGTTTTCTGTTCCTTCTTGTCTCTTTATGTGTGTGTACATCTCCCAAATTAGTACTCTTTGGTGTACATTATTGGTTAAATAAATAAACATGTTATAGGATCTGCTGGTTTGCTTGTCCAGTTCTGACATTAAATTATAATTTAAATAATCACCTTATTTTTCAGAAATCAGATCCAATTGTGGATAAATTATATGAAAGCACAGAAGAAGGCAAAAAGGTTACCAGAAATAATGGGGATAAATATGTTGCCGTATTCAGAAGAATTTCTGATAAAGCATAAAATGTAAATACATGTTCAAATACGAAATCATTTTATTTTGTTACATTACTACATAATAAATGGATACAAAAAAAACATGATGTGGCTATATTTTTACACAATTTTAATTCAATAAGTTAAAAAGTATTTATAATATTCATGAGTTCTAATAATTAGGTATGTTGTTACAAGACATAGCACCAAAATTATTATTGGTAATTTTCAAGGGAAATTTTTTTGTTAGCATTATGTACAAAACTTGACTGATTTATTTGCAGAGTTTCTTTTCCATAAGGATAACCCATCTTCCGAGAGGTCGAGATATATTCAAATGTTTGCGCATATGCCCTGAAGCACCCAAAAGCCAGGTCTTATTGTCCATCCATACTTTGTGTGACAAAAGTGAAAACAATAGTGCTGCCCAAATTTCAGGTTGATTTGGGTACATATGGAGACCCTGTTTAGCTAATAACAAGGACGTGTTACGATCGCCTGCCATATGTTCTGCAATACTGGCCGAGGCTAGAATTTTTCCAAAGTCACAATCATATTCTCCATAGTGAGCTGAACATAAGGCTTTTTGGGCACAACAGCTTGCAACTTTTGCTTTCGGATTAGTAGCTCTAAGGCAATACTGAGCCATACAAAACCATAAAAGTGCATTGCTAGGGTGATCGTGGAGACAGTCACTCAACAGCTTTATTGCTTGGTCCATGTTTTCTTCACACACAGAAAGATATGATTTCAAAAATCCTATATCAAATCCATATTCACTGTCTCTCTCATATTTCCTCAACTCGCCCAAAGCTAGCTTCGACAAACTTTGATCAGAATGAATCAAGCCCAAAGAGCATATTGCAAATAAACTATGTGCTGTTGGCTTTTTCTGAGATATTTGTATGCTATGGAACAGAAGTGTTTTGGCATCATCTGCACCTTTGTACATGTACACAATACCTGCCATAGCTACTAAGAGATCTGCTTTTTCAGCATCCTCATTGCTCAACCAGTGAAGTGCAGTGTCATAAACAGAGTAGGATTCTTCATACAGGCCTTTCTTATAAAGTGCTAAGGCTAGACCAACAGTAGAGTCGAAGCTAGCTTCAGTTATTGCTTTGAATATCTTTATAGCTTCATCATAATTCTCCATCCTCACTAAAATTCTTCCAATATTCAAAAGTGTTTTATTCTTATTGTCTTGGTCTGCATATTTGAATGCTTTTTCATAAGATTGTATGGCAGAACGTAGTAGGCCATACCTTTCTTGTAAGATCCCCATTATATTATATGCACATGCATTTGATGATTCAAAGTTACAGTACCATTCAACTAAGTCTATTGCATATGGTACTGCATAAAGACCCTCTATTTCATATTTTGATTCAGAATTATCCTTGTATTTATTATTTTTCAATGTTCTACACACCCAATCAGCATATCCAAGAGCACTTTCTGGATGATACCCCAAGCGTGATGCATGTCTGAATAGATCCATAGCTTCTTCTTCCCGAATAGCTTCAGCAATTAATCCTTGACCAATCCAGCTTTGTGGGTGAGACGGTAGTGCCGATTGTCCTCGTGAGAAACAGTAGTTGGATAATTTATAAAGTTTCAGTTTTAAGTAAAGTGTTCCTAAATTACACCATATTTTTGCGACAGACCATTTTCGTGTAACCAAAAGGGCTTTAATGAAGCAATGCTGGGCAATTTCATACTTTTTGATGGGTAAACAAATTTTCCCAAGCAAATTCCAGTTACGCCAAACAGTAGGCCTCTCTTTTATACAATTTAAAGTTAAATTGAAAGATATTTGGCGGTTGACAACATTTTTGGTTTCATGATAATAGGTCAAGTAGGCCAATGCTAATTCATATGATGACACTTGCTGTCTCTGTTTGGCGATATGTGAGTAGCAGGCAATGGCTTGAGGAAATATGTCTAATTTATTTTTCTTTGTTATTTCAAAACTAGTACTACTTTCCTTTGAAAGCTGGGGTATATAGGCATATGCATATTTATTTGGTAATTTAGTAATAAACATCAAGTCATCTGCTAATAGTTTCCAAAAACATAAATATTGATTTTGTTTGGATAATGCTTTTGTGATATAGTCGATTGCATGTTGTGCACAATCTCTAGCACTGCCATATATTTTGGCTTCAACTTTTTTCTGAGCAACTCTCATCCATGTCATAGCAATTCCTTTGAGTGCTAAGAATGAGTATGGTTCAATTATAAACACTTTTTCAAATGTCGATATGGCTTCTTCATATTGTGTTAACAATGAATAAATATACCCAATTCTTGTTAGGCAGTGTGCAGATTTACTTGGATCTAAAGTCATTACTCTGCTGTAAGCTCTCAGTGCAGATGTGTATGATCCCCTTGAATAATATGCATCAGCTAGACACTCAAAAACTGTTGTATCATGGGGATTAATTTTGATAACATTCCTGAAATTCAAAATAGCATTTTCCCATTCTCTCTTATTTAAATAATGCAAGCCTAATCTAAAATTAACCCATGGTTCAATGGTTGAAAGATTTTTTATTAAGCCACTTAATAATTCAAAATCAGCATCTTTCTGTTGTAATTTGACATAAATTTCACTGAGATCTTTAGCAATATTAGTGTTGATGCTGTTGAGGCTATGAGCCTTTTCATAACATTTCCTGGCCTTCTCTATGTCAGATTTATGGTGATGATAAAAGTGGCCTAAATATAAAAATGTATCAGCATGGTCAGGATTAAGTTTAGCTGCCTTAAGAAGGTTTATCACACATTTATCATATTGTTTCAGTTCCCAATATGCTTTCCCCAAGTAGAATATGTCAAGTGGACTATTTGAACCTTCTAGTAATTTGACCACTTCATCATATTTGCCTTGCTTCTGAAGTGATAGAGCTTGAAGTTGCTTATAGTAGTCAGTTGTTTCTAAATGCTTCAAGATGTGTTCAGCAGGCTCATCAACTTCCATATAACACTCTGCAAGACCGGCTAGCTCAAATGGTTCCATTGAATTAATAGGAATGTCTTTTGCACTGTTTATTGCTTGCTTCCACTTCTGTTGTTTCATCAGAGACAAAAACAAAAACCTTTTGAGAACAACTGCAAAGTGTTGGTCTTTTACTTTGGTCATAAAGTTGGTTGCTAGCTTTTGCGTAACAGACCACTTTTTCAGCATAATTGTACATTTTATAAGAAATGTTGCTTCAGTAATGTCTGCTTCCTGATAGTTAACCAAGGGTACACACTGTTTGTAAGCTTCTAGATATAAACCTTTATCATAACATATCATGCTTCTTAGAAGGCTAGGATATTTAGAGTTCATAATGCCTTCACTGATTGTATCTATGTGTTGTTCAATATTAAATTCACAGAAAGACATTTTCTCCACATATTTTATACATAACTGCTTGCAGAGCCACTCTCTTAATAGCACATTTGATGGGAAAAAATTAAGATGAATAATTTCTTCAACAGCAGATGCAAAGTGAGGTTTCTGAATGATAACCTTGCATTGCAGTATTTCAAGAGAATCTCTAGGATCCTCATTGTAGATTTTATGCAAAACATTTAAGATGACTGGTATAGTTTCTTGATCACATGGAATATCAGCTTTTAAGAGTTCCAGAAATTGTTTTTCAGCTGCTTGAAATAAAGTATTTCCAAGTTCTTTGGCTAAATAATTAGCCAGACAGTTAAGGGATTCTTTGCTTTTTAATCCACAACCCAGTTGGCCAAGTTTTGATAAAATTTCAATGGCTTTTTCTTCTTCCATTTGTAGATTGAGCATTTCAGTATAAATTGCAATTAATTTGATTTTATTGGGATTATCTTCCTTTTCATAGTAATTTGCAAGACCATTCCAAGCAAGTGCATTATCTGGTTTACTCGCTATAGCTTTTTGGTAGGCTAGTGGTGCCTGTTCAGAATCCTGAAGAGATTTTCCTAACAAGACAAGACCAAAGTAGTTTTGTTTGTCTTTTCTTAATATATTCTTGCAACATTCTTGGGCTTCCTTATAATTTTTCTCATCTATATGTTTTCTTGCATCTTTTAGTAAAGCTTTAATATCTGCCATCTGAAATTAATATTATGTAAGTGTTAATAACAATACTGAAAATATTCTAGACCGGGCTGTAGTTTCTGCCTAACCCTAGGAAAAAGTTGTGAGTTATAGGTAAACAAGTCACTAAAAGGGCAAGTATGATAGCATTTTAATTCTAATAGGTCTTCATATAGATTCAAATAGTACTACTCACTATAGTTCTCACCAAACTTCTTGGCTGCCCTGAAATTTGGGTCCTATACGCAAGGCATGGCACGATGCTTGTTTTTGTATATTATTTACTACTGTGCAGCTATTGTAGCCATCTTCAGGGTGGCCAAGAAGTTTGGCGATAACTATACCTATGGACTTTTTGTTAATAGACGGTTGGTATTGTACAAATATAGGAAGATAGAAAATATATTTATTTGTGACCCATACAGGAGACACGAGATAAGATAAACACAAACAAAAACAAAAAAAAAATAACCCTGTGTGAGCCCAAAAAGGCAGTATGAGCAAAGAACTTAAAAAAAAAATGCGGCTCTGATATTCTACTAAGATTATTATTAGAACTGTTGTACATATTTCAATAAGAGTTATTTGAATCTTTAATTTGAGAACTAGCTTCTGCCTGCAGCTGCACCACATTTTGTTCCAAGGGATCATTATACCGAGTTTATTGGGATAAGAAGTAGCCTATAAACTATTCAAAATATATATCTATCTCTGTGACAAATTTCAACCATTGTGTTCAGCCATTCTGGCGAGATTGAGTATCAAACATCCATCCATCCAAACTTTCACATTTATAATAGAAGTAGGTAGTAAGATTGGTCAGGGACTCGAGTAATTCAAGGGTAAGTAATCTCAATTGGTGCTATCCAAAACTTTATTTGGTAATTATTGCTGATATCTTTTTATAGTAACTTCTGTTAATAACTTACCTTAAGTTTATTTTTTTGGTTATCCCAGTTTTACGTGGTTTCAATTATACATTTAAATAAATACTTTTTTGGGAATCAGAGAGGTGGTGAAATAAAAACGATGCAAATTATAAATTTACGATACTCTGAGCAATCTGGATCTTTTGAGTCGGCTTTTCTCAAACGTACCGAACCATAAATAAATGACATAAATGTCATCACAATGTCATTGTCAGTCAATCATGAGAAAAACAACAACAACCATCGACAAATAGACATTTTTTTTTTCTTTGGCAATGCTGCGAACATTGAGGCAGACGGACGCGATCACGCGACTGACAGCAGTGACAGCCGCGGTCCGCGACAGAATAGCTGGATTCTGAATGTACAATAAATTGTACAAAGTATCGGACGTAACCTTGGTTGTTCGGACGTCCGATGTTTTTGTCAGCCGAAAACGTCCGCATGCCCACCCCATGCACACCGCATGGGGTGCAGGACGCCTCTTTGGCGTCAGAACATCTCAGACTACATAAAACAGCCACCGCTTATTCTAGAAAATCGTCCTCACTTTCACTAACCAACATGTTTCTTCGCCAATATTATCTTCGTCGAAAAAGCGCTCGGACGAGTTCGCAACACAGAACATATTTACTCTAGCGAGGTCCGCAAGCAGTCACGGCTGTCAGTCGCGTCCGTCTGCCGCGCCCGATTATTTGTTCCCATCTTAAGCCCAAGGTCTCACAACAGCCAAAGAACTAAATCAAATAAATAACATTTGGGCTTTGCCTATAGCACAGCAGTACCTAGTCACAAAGGATCTTTGTGTCTCTGAATTTGGCTCTGCTAACCATTGCGCAAGAAACAGTAGACCGTTAAAAAAGCCTATTTAACCTTGCTCCAACTTTCCATGATGTAACCGTGCCAATAACGGACCATCTTGAGCTTCTTGGTGTTACGTTGATATCAACTCTCAATTTTGGCCCCTACATTGAGGCAAAGGCTCAGCTGGTGGCCAAAAATTTGGGCATCCTTGCGAAGGTGAGAAGGTACTTCACGCTGGAACAGCTGCTCAACTTGTATCAAGCGCAAGTTCGATCATGCCTGGAGTAGGTACTGTTCTCATCTCTGGGACGGATCTGCCAAATACCAGCTTGATGCACTAGAGTCGGTCCAAGAGACTCATCGGCAATGAGGCACTGGTCAAGTTAAAGTTCCAGAGGCTTAAACATCTACACCGAGTTGGCAGCTTGTCGGTTTTTTTACAGGATTAATTTCGGGGAGTGTGCGATGTAATTGTAGAGAGTGTAATTGCATGATCTAATTCCACCCAGCCCGTTCCATCATCGGACTACCAGACGTACGGACCAGACGTACGGCGATGCGTCATCGGTACATGGTGGATATCCCACCCGTCTAACGTCTTGGGGACACTTTTATTATGCGTACAGCTATGGAGTGGAATTCCCTGCCGGAGTCTGTGTTTCCCAATAGCTACAATCTAGGGGTCCTTAAGTCAAGAGTGAATAGGTTTTTTCTAGGCAAGCGTGCTTCACCGTCGACCACATCATCGCTTACCATCAGGTAAGAAAGTGGTCAAGCGCATGCCTAAAGACCATAAAAAAAAAAAAAAATGTCATTTAGTATACTGTACATAGTAAACTGTAAACGTGAACTTAAGCCTGCCCCTAGTTTCAGTATATTAAAATGTACTTTGTGCCCTAGTGTTACGACATTGAAAGCCAAAGTGCCCGTGCGTCTCGCATTCAACGGATTCCCGCAACCCTGACCATATATAGTGGGAGGCCTTCTAACGCATCGTCTTCCGATACACTACAGCGGCCTGACTGCGGCATGCAAGCGATTAAATAGACATCGTGGCCGTCACGAATAGGTGGAAAACCTAAGGATCTTTTGACAGCAACAAGAAGAGCACCTCTACGATAACGTAATAGTATGTTTGTTTTCCCAAAGATGTGGCTATAAGGTCCTAGCAACCAGGCCATAAAACTAATATAAAAAAAAAAAAAAAAAAAAAAAAGTATGTTTGTTATGTTGGTATTCTTTTCGTAACCACAAAAAAATACACACAATTTTATGCTTTGTATCGCAGAACATACTGCATATTATTGTAAACTGATAGCATAAATTACAGCTCTGGCTAAAAAGAAACGTTGTCAATGTCAAAATTGACAAATTTCAAATAAACTCAAAAGTTGTAAACAAAACAATGGAAGATTTCGTTTAGAATAAAGATAATTATGGCTAGTAATAACGAAATTCTGTCTGTGTATATCAAAAAGCTAAGTAAGAATGGAAATGCAATGGACACCGACTTTCATTGCATAGTTACTGTAAGTTACAATTTGCATTATACTTTTTCAGGTCATCCATTGAAGGAAATTCGTGAGCGTTCACTTATGCTATTGAAAGCTAAGTTAAAATTGGGCTGGGAGCTAGAGGACGAGCTATCGGGTACGAGAGAGTTGTTAGAAGCTCTTCTGGCATGGTTCCAAACACCTCAACAATCCCTTCAAAGAGAGGCACTGGAGTTACTACTTACAACCATAAAGGTATTTTTTTTTTATTACATATTTTCTTACCTAAAATCCGCTGATGAGACGGGCTTTAAAAAACAGGCCCCGAAACAAGAGGCCTGCTGGTTCAATATCCGTATACATAATGTTTTATTGCACTATCTAAATTGGTTTTAAATTGGTCTGTGTTAACTTCTTGGGAACTAAAACTATATGGTTAAACGGTTTTTATTCGGTATTCGGTCCCGCTCTTGGTCAAAGGCTTCCCTTCACTACTTTCACCTTTTATAAAAATTATGTATATATATATATCTGCTGGTAGCAAGACGCACGGGACCGGTCAATGTGGTGACGCTTGGGAGAAGCCTTTGTCCAGCAGTGGACGTCTTTCGGCTGATATGATGATGATATAAGTATACTGTTAGGTTAGGTTAGGTTTCGACGGGCTGTTTCCGCAACTCCACGACCAAGCGCGTATTTTGCGTACGGGTGGGATTCAGTCACATTATACGATCCACCCCAGCTCCTCGAGAAAGGCCAGCAGCGCCTTGGTGCTGCCGACTATCTCCTGCAGGGTACCTGGGTCGCCGAAGTATTTGGCCCTGTAGTCAGCGACTACGGGGCAGCTTAGGAGTAGGTGTGCTGCTGTCTCTTCCTCCACCATGCAAGCTCTGCAGAGTGGGCTGTCCGTGATTCCTATGACAAAGAGGTGCTTATTAAAGGTCCCATGTCCAGTAGTTACGGCTGTGACCGCACGTAGCTGTGGCTTAGTCAATCGTAGGACCCTTTTCGTAAAACGGCCGTCAATGAGAGGTAGTGCCTCCTTGGCCTGCCTGCACTCGCTATGATCAGACCATAACTTGCTGTGTTGCTCCCTGGTGCGTTTTCTTACCAGACCGCGCAGAAACCCGAACGGTAAGGGCACTATGGGCTCCGGGCCCACCGGTGCCATATTTGAGCCCCTTCGGGCGAGCTCGTCCGCAGCGTCGTTCCCTCGGGAGTCGCTGTGTCCTTTGATCCATTGAATGGTTACTTTATTGTGCATACCGACCTATAAGTATACTGTTAATAAACATTAATTTTTCAGACAAAAGCTGGTACTTATATTACTAGAGAGTTTGGAATTGAAACCATCTTGTCTAAATTAAACAAAATCCGACAAAGTATTGCCAGTGAC
Source organism: Orthosia gothica (assembly GCA_949775005.1). Classification (NCBI taxonomy): domain Eukaryota; kingdom Metazoa; phylum Arthropoda; class Insecta; order Lepidoptera; family Noctuidae; genus Orthosia; species Orthosia gothica. The sequence continues at coordinate 11,628,033 of OX459049.1, forward strand.
GCACTGGAACTATATGACGATGTTATGGAGACCCTGAGATTCATTAACACTGTTGAATCAGAGGTCAATGTGGATGTCCCTCGGTTAGCCCTTCCTGATGTCACAAGGTATGATGCCAATACTTGATGATTCCTCTGTAAACAGGGTTTTTTAAGCTATGCCTGCACTATTTATTGCACCATGCCATCTCATTTCTTTTTAATAGGGGAAATAATTTTTCCACAGGTGCAGTGGTTCCAGAGATTACCCTCACAATATACACAACTCACAAATATGGATCTCGCTTTGAAATAGTCTCTGTTCTCTCTGTATATTTGAGTTTAAAACTAACTGAATTGTTGTGGGCAAATGTTTTATTTATTGGCATATCCACAAATGCTACACTAATAATCACCTAATGATACATTTGTGACATATCCTGATACATGCCTAACAAGGCCTCTGCGAGTTGGCTTCGTCCCCTCGCATGCCTTTCAAAGGACCGGGATCCCAGGGTCCAGAGATTGTCAAAACCTAATGATACAAAAAATAATATAAACTAAGTGTACAATATGGTGTGATAGACCCAGCATGCAAGCAAATTAATCCAGCCATAATAAAATAATAAAGGGTTCGTTCTTCAGATTCTACAATATTAAATCATTTTTATAATTATTTCAGTTCAGAGAGTGATGCATGCTCAAGCAGCGGTTATTATAACTTGGAGCCTAACTTTCAGTCTTCAAAGGCTACATCTATTTCTAATGATGACTCTGACATGAATAGATATAGGAGGTAAGTTTTAACTGAAACTTTTATAAAAATGTGGGTTATGTGTAAGGATTCAATCATTCTACTTTTGCCATAGACTAGAATGCAGAAACATATTTCCCAAAGCAGCTTTTAAGGCTATCGTGGTAAAGTGGCTTCTCTCTTAGCAGGCAAAAGACCAATCTATGTATAACTTGATGTTATGAGCAAATAGTCCTCTTCCATAGTGGTTGTGAAAAGCAGCTGCAAATTTCTTTCATCTGTTAAAATAATCTAAGAAAAATACTCAGTAATTATAATCTTCTCTGATTTATTTTAGTTTAAATACAGAAGACAGTGTTAGAATTCTACTCTTTCCCTGGGTGGAGTTGTGCTCCTCTGACAAAAAGACCTTACTCCTGGTAGAAGATGCCCTGAGGTTGTTGAAATCTACAAGAAGATGCTGCAGGTTTATTCGCGACGTTTTCCTCCGTGACTTTTATGCTGAAATATTCCTGAATAGACCTGAAATAATAAAGGTAACAAACAATGAATAAAATTTATCTGATGTTTTATTGTATTCTCAAAAATAACAGGTTTTATTTATAGCTGTCTATTAAATTTCTAAACTGGTTTATTTTCAGAGTTTATTAGCAATATCGGACGGTAATAATGGCGGGCGGCCTGGAGAAGCTCTTTGCGTGTTGTTGTACATTACGCGCGCTCTTCGCAAGCGGCTACTGCAACTATCTTCTTTAGACTTGATTCACGAGACAAACAAGGTAAGTAAATAAATTAAAAACCTAAAACGAAACGGCTCTTAGGTTGATTAGGACTGACCATATTTGATTAATTTTATTCAAGTCAACATACATAATTATTTCGGTAAACTAGTGGTATAAGCTGTATAGCTTATACCAAAGGTATTCATACAAGCTGTATAGCTTGTATGAATACCTTTTTGACTTTGCGCACGACCAATGGAAAATCATATTGAATATCTATAAAATATATAATCGTTAATGATTATATCAAAGAGAAGTGGTGACCCAGTGGTATTGGCCGCGACTTACAACTTGTGGGTCGTGGGTTCGAACCCAGGCAGGCGCTTTACTTTGCGTGAATTATTTCATCACTGCTCTAATAACGGTGAAGAAAAACATCGTGAGGAAACCGACATGTCCTAGAACCAAACATTCGAAGACTCATGTGACGTCCACCAACCCGCACGGCCCACAGCCAGGACGCCTGTGTCCCAGCAGTGGGAACATTAATAGGCTGACGATGATGATGATGATGATCATACCTATTATATTAAAAGATGATGTCTATCGGACATTGCTGGTCAAATCCCTCGTGGGTCGTGGCAGAATGTATAGAACTAACAAAAATATTAACACCATACTATGTAAAACTACATTCTTACAAATAAATAAAATTCTAATTCTAATTCTCGTCACAGCGGCCGGTCTTAATTTTCTTCATTCTAATCGAGTGTCTTTCTCTAACTCTGACTGACAATTATTATTCCAAACCAAGGAGCCTTAATAGCTTCAATCCACGGAACAGAAAAAAACAGTGGAAATGCAAAGTAGGCGTGGCACGCGTGTCACTAATAGGCGCTTCCACGCGAACTTGATTCCAGTCGTGTTCTAACATCACGTCGAGTTGCTAGTCTCGCGACAAATTTATATTTCCGTAACTATGCCGTTTCGTTTCATTTTGGAGTGCAAAAATGATAGTAGGAGAAAGAAACTTAAAAATGGAGGTGTTTCGTATCATCGGTTAGAATGATTTTATTTGTTTTCTAATAAAATATTAGTAAATTTCAATTTACTAATAATTTAATAGAATGTTAGTTAAAATCAACCTTACACGATTAACATATAGTTTATTTTGGATTGTATGTTTTCACTATTTCGTTCTCGAAAGTTCTTCGCTACTCAATTAGGGATGTAATCGTGTCGGGTATTGATTTTGTAGATAGATATCGATAAAAGAAAATAGGAACCTATATTTTCTTTTATATTAGGTGGATTAAATATTTCCAAAATAATTGGAAGTATGTTGTATTGCATACATAATTATTATTGCAATGATTATACGGGCTGCTTACCTACCATATCTACTCTACTACCTACCTACCTACCTACCTACCTATCTATCTACCTACCCACTAGGGTAGGCGAACAGTAATTCATTTTTATACATATATTATTTTATTTTTAAATAATACTACGTCATTCATCCTACAGTTTTACTGATCTACAAAATAGTTTATTTTTTTCGAATTAAGGTATCGGGTATCTATCGATATCGATAATGTAATTAAAAATGCAATGTTACTTCCTTGATTGAGTAGCAGTTGATATCGATCTATCACACGAATGTCAACCTTATGTTTAAGGAAATAAAGTTTATAATTGCAACCACTGAGAATACCGCCATCTATGGGTGGGTAGCGGAATTTACTTGGCAATCGAATCTAGTTTGACTTTAGATTACAAAACGTCGTAAATACTTTCTACACTCACGCAAAATAAATCCTATTTAAATAGTGTGAAGATGGTTCTTCAGATGTAGGATCTCTGACTTATGCAAGTTTTAACTAAAATTATAACGACAAATCAAACGATCGGCTTATTTGTAGTGCATTATATGATTATCCGTTTATATGTGTGAGTTTGGCAACAACGGTTCCCATAGTAATTTTGCTGCATTGCACTTCCACTGTTTTTTCTGTTCCGTGCTTCAATCAATCTGCCTAGCCTTTTCCAACCTACATTCGGGTCGGTTTCCAGTCTTACCGGATTCAGCTGAGTACTAGACTTGTGTAAGTAATGCGATTGATGCATTACGCGTCATATATCCCGACCGCGTACTGTAGCATTACACATTACTCGACCAAATTAAGCATGGCACATGACACTCAAACATGACGCGCGGCGGCGTGCGTTCGCGTTCGCCTTGTGTTCAAGCGAGATAGAGCATGCGCCGGCCGGTCGGCTGGCTGCGAAATCCCAACCGCGTGGCGCGTACTGTAGCACTAGCATTACACATTACTCGACCAAAAGCATGGCACATGACACTCAAACATGACGCGCAGCGGCGCGCGTTCACCGTGTGTTCAAGCGAGAAGGAGAATGCGCCGGTCGGTCGGCTGGCTGCGAAATAAGTAAACTATTAACTAGAACCGTATTTTTCATGTAATAAGGTTTATGTTTTTCTGACACTGCGAACTGCCTAGTGATGTTTAACCGTTAGAAGACACAATAGATATAACCATTGTGGCATTGTCTTTCGCCCTACGGTGATATCGCGCTATCTCATCTCATGTAATGATGTATGCAAGCGAGCATTTCATTCCAATAACCATCGTGTAGCGCTTCATTTCGCGTCATGTTTGGAGTCATGGTGTAATGTGATATTCCTCGGTACGAAAAGTAATGTCATATCACATCACTTTAGAACGCACTGGTTTGCGCATGTCTACTGAGTACCAGTGTTTTACACAGAGCGACTGCCTATCTGACCTCCACAACCCAGTAACTGGGTAACACGGTACCACATGGCAAGACTGGTGTCAGATCTCAAGCTTCTGACTTCCCGTAACGACTGTCAAAGATCTTCAAATGACAACCGGGACCACGGGGCTTAACGTGCTTTCCCAGGCACGGAGGAAACTCGGTATGTTAAAATGGTCACCCACCTAAGGCCCGACCTCGTCAAGCGTTGCTTAACCTTGATGATCGACCAGTGCGGCTGTTATTATTTAGCCACGAGCACCTCTTTTCTCTTAATAGCATCAACAGATTTAAAACTGTAAATCCCTCACCAGATTGCCGACGAACACAGAGATGTCATAGACGTGGGCATGAACACGGAACTGGAAGAGATAGCCGGCGAGAGTCGCCCGCGCACGCCTCTTGAAGAAGATGGCCTAGTGGTGCTGCGACAACTACCCGCCCCATTGTATGCGCTGGATACGCTACATGCAGTGCTGACCTTGATGGCTAGGAGCGTTGTGTTGGTCGATCCTGATAATAAGACTGAGTTTTTGAATATTGTGAGTATGTGATTTGTTTAAAAGTATTTATAAATGCTCACACCTCTAAAAGGAAGACTGCCTAGTGGTGCTGCGACAACTACCCGCCCCATTGTATGCGCTGGATACGCTACATGCAGTGCTGACCTTGATGGCTAGGAGCGTTGTGTTGGTCGATCCTGATAATAAGACTGAGTTTTTGAATATTGTGAGTATGTGATTTGTTTAAAAGTATTTATAAATGCTCACACCTCTAAAAGGAAGACTGCCTAGTGGTGCTGCGACAACTACCCGCCCCATTGTATGCGCTGGATACGCTACATGCAGTGCTGACCTTGATGGCTAGGAGCGTTGTGTTGGTCGATCCTGATAATAAGACTGAGTTTTTGAATATTGTGAGTATGTGATTTGTTTTATAAGTATTTATAAATGCTCACACCTCTGGAGGAAGACTGCCTAGTGGTGCTGCGACAACTACCCGCCCCATTGTATGCGCTGGATACGCTACATGCAGTGCTGACCTTGATGGCTAGGAGCGTTGTGTTGGTCGATCCTGATAATAAGACTGAGTTTTTGAATATTGTGAGTATGTGATTTGTTTTATAAGTATTTATAAATGCTCACACCTCTGGAGGAAGACTGCCTAGTGGTGCTGCGACAACTACCCGCTCCATTGTATGCGCTGGATACGCTACATGCAGTGCTGACCTTGATGGCCAGGAGTGTTGTGTTGGTCGATCCTGATAATAAGACTGAGTTTTTGAATATTGTGAGTATGTGATTTGTTTAAAAGTATAAATGCGCACACCTCTGGAGGAAGACTGCCTAGTGGTGCTGCGACAACTACCCGCCCCATTGTATGCGCTGGATACGCTACATGCAGTGCTGACCTTGATGGCTAGGAGCGTTGTGTTGGTCGATCCTGATAATAAGACTGAGTTTTTGAATATTGTGAGTATGTGATTTGTTTAAAAGTATTTATAAATGCTCACACCTCTAAAAGGAAGACTGCCTAGTGGTGCTGCGACAACTACCCGCCCCATTGTATGCGCTGGATACGCTACATGCAGTGCTGACCTTGATGGCTAGGAGCGTTGTGTTGGTCGATCCTGATAATAAGACTGAGTTTTTGAATATTGTGAGTATGTGATTTGTTTAAAAGTATTTATAAATGCTCACACCTCTAAAAGGAAGACTGCCTAGTGGTGCTGCGACAACTACCCGCCCCATTGTATGCGCTGGATACACTACATGCAGTGCTGACCTTGATGGCTAGGAGCGTTGTGTTGGTCGATCCTGATAATAAGACTGAGTTTTTGAATATTGTGAGTATGTGATTTGTTTAAAAGTATTTATAAATGCGCACACCTCTGGAGGAAGACTGCCTAGTGGTGCTGCGACAACTACCCGCCCCATTGTATGCGCTGGATAAACTACATGCAGTGCTGACTATGATGGCCAGGAGCGTTGTGTTGGTCGATCCTGATAATAAGACTGAGTTTTTGAATATTGTGAGTATGTGATTTGTTTAAAAGTATTTATAAATGCGCACACCTCTGGAGGAAGACGGTTTAGTGGTGTTGCGACAACTACTCGCCCCATTTTATGTGCTGGATACGCTACATGCAGTGCTGACTATGATGGCCAGAAGCGTTGTGTTGGTCGCGTTGTGTAGAGTTTTTAAATATTGTAAGTATGTTATTCAGCTGGTCGCCGGTAGATATACGGCAAACGCACATACGTACATGCGGACATCGCACTAAACGTTTTGGAAATACATACTTTCCTTCCTTCAGCTAAGCAGTGGAATTCCCTGCCGTAGTCTGTGTTTCCTGTGTTCCCGATAGCTACAATCTAGGGGTCTTTAAGTCAAGAGTGAATAGGTTACTTCTAGGCAAGCGTGCTTCACCGTCGACCACATCATCGCTTACCATCAGGTGAGATAGTGGTCAAGCGCGACCATAAAAAAAAAACAGTTATGCATGATAGGTTCACACTGGCTAAAAAAACATAGTGATACTGCGATACTACCCGCTCCGTTGTACGCGCAGGCTGAACAACATGCAGTGCTGAACTGCTGACTATGATGGCCAGGAGCGTTGTGTTGGTCGATCCTGATTTTTTTTTGACGCCTTCACACATGATTGGTCCACACGAGCTAAAGTAATCTAGTGGTACTGCAACAACTACCCGCCCAGTTGTATGCACTGATACAAGTGATACACTACACAGAACACCCCCTGCTACAATCCTTACATACTCTTTTTGCTTCGTTTCGTCGATCGTTTAAAAATAAACAATGTTTCGAAAAAAATTGCAATCAGTAAGTAATCAGGAACTAAAATATCATCACGTGTGATCTTTGTTGTTTTTTTTATGTTACAAGATCATAAAATCCAACTAACGTGCACATAAGAGTGACACTTTATTTTTTGCGCAGTCTCACGAACTTGAGATTTTTTGCACTAAACAAACAATTGAAATCGAAATTTCAAGGATATTGCAAGTCATAGTTTGTTTTTGACTAGTTTACTATTATCCAGCCCAGTTCGCTTTGGGTTTAATATATTTAAATTCAGAATAAGAGAAAATTATTTATTGGAATAACAAACTGTATGTCATGCAGCATAAAGTTTAATTTCCATTGCAACCCATACTATTAAAGGCTTTTTAATAAAAATGGTCACTTAGAAATCAACTTAAAATACACAATGCTTAAGTCGATACTTGAGGGGATGGCGACGGATTGCAATTTCCTTCAATTATCAATTCAAGTACATATTGTAATTGTACTCAATATTTTTTCTATTAATGAAGGATTATTTAACGTTTCTTTTCAGAGGGAGTTAAACACATGCGTATGTCTGGTAGAAAGCCTCGTCGAGTTGTTACTGGATTGTATTAACGATACGTTCTGGAGCATGGACCATAGCTCCAAGACCTACAGGGACATATCGCATAAAAGTTGCATGGCCATGCGTTTGATGGGAGATCTTTTATTTAAATACAGGTAATTAAATTACAATTTAGTTGTTGCAGTCAGATTCAATAATGAATGGAAGACGATTTTTTTTGCTAGATTTTGTACTTATGCACTATTTAACCGAGCCACGGTTACCCAGCGCTAAGAAACAAAATTTGATTCAAATAAATTGCACTAAATGGCGTGATAAGCTTTAATTTGCTATCGAGTTTTGTGAAATATTAAGATTTTCTAGAGACGATCATAAAAAATGTATTTTCTTATTTAATCAACTCTCCTAAGCACACAATTATTGAATAATCCAATTTCAAAGATTATTTGACCGGATCACTTATTTCAATCGATTTTTTAAATTTGTTTTGTAACATAATTTGGTACAATGAAACTATAAAAATTTGCAAAAAAGTACTATAAAACAAATCGTTAATGTATTTGTATTTAAAGAAAAAAAAAACACAAACCGAGTAAAGCCTTTTACTTGCTAGTCGCTGCTAACATGTGGAACGGAACCGAACGCAATCGGTATTCTTAGAAAATAATCAGCTTAATCAGACGAAAAACGCTAGTTACGTCGGCACAGTTTCTTTGTGTGGGATGAGACATCTTTATGCTAGTATTATAGAGTGGAACTCCCTGCTGAAGTCTATGTTTCCCGATACCTATAACCTGAGGGTCTTTAAGTCTTGATTAGGTTACTTCTAGGCAAGCATGCTTCATCGTCGACCACAATCGCTTACCATCAGGTGAGATAGTGGTCAAATGCAAGGTTATAATCAACGAATTCTTTATTAAAAATCTATTTTTAAAACAAGCTTTTTTGTATTCTTCCCGGCAAACTCTTTCATTTGATACCCAGGCAGTGCACAAAAAATAACTAGTCCGCCATCTTGGGCCGTCCGCCACATTGGATTTAGAATGACGTCACTTTGCTATCCATGCATTGTCATGCAAATTAAATGTGTATGCGAAATTACATCTTAATCAGTGGAGTATAACGGCTTTAAAATTCAGTTGCAAGATTTGACCCGAACACACATACATACAAACATACATTACAGGTTAAATAAAAGCTTGTAATAAAAAACACGGTAATTTAATCTTTACAGAAAATCCTTCTTTTATGACATTGACCGCACTCACCACCGCGTGGCGTGGTTACGTTTGACGATGTGCGCTGAAAAGCTGCTTCATTGGGCGCGAGACTCCGCCCTTCCGCCTACTTCGCTTGTCACTGCCTTGCAGATAGCTCAGCTAGACCCTGCCATTGATCTGTTTTACCCAGCTTTAAGTAAGAAAATAGAAATGGTTTTGCAGGTAGGCAATAATTAACAATAATTATTATTTTTAACCGACTTCTCAAAAAGGATTCGACTGTACTGACTACTGACTGACTGTATTTTTGTGTGTGTTACCTCAGAACTTTTTACTGAGTGAACCGATTTTGATTCAACACTTGATACCTGAAAGAAAGCGTGCTGTTGGATTACCAACGCTCAACTCAGCGCCGAAAGTTGAAAATCGAACAGCGCAATAATATTCACGCACTACTTCAGGAAGTGTCGCATATCTTTATTTAAAACAGGAATAAGTCCATAAAGCTTTGTCGCAAAGAAATCTGCTATAGGTACAGGATGTTTCCTTTCCAGAGCACCAGAATAACTGTGAACCAAGAATACAAAAGCAAGTTCAGAGAATTGAAGAAACTATTTTCAAGCATGGATGGAGCAGTCCAATTCATGAACAATAAAAAACTACATAAGTCTAAGAAAATTCTCACTTGCATCAAGACCTCACTTCCTGTCCTAGAACTGTTTCAAAGTGAAAACTTTTTAGGCGATATATCAGATATTTTGCTGAATAAAGCTAAAGAATTGGATTTTAATGACAACGACTGGTCGATTGCCAGAAATATTGCCCTGACTTTGATGGGCCACAATGCAAACTGGGTACAAGTAACGTTTTACAAGTTCTTGGCAGAGATGGTGAAGTCAGTTTTGGTGGGAGAAGAGAATGAAAAGTCTCTTTCTTTGCTATGTGATGTTGGGATACTTACGGAGATATGCTGTCATGGACTTTCTTCTAAGTTTAAAGAGGTATGTACAGAGATTTTAGCTTCGGTCTTTTGCCAAAATATCACTTTCGAATGATTTAGATGGTAAAGATTAATCGGTTTCGGCTTCGGCCTGCAATCGACCGTCAGTCGGTCAGTAATAGTTTTATAAGCATTGAAACAAGTGACTATAACTATGTGGGGTTTTAAGCTAGGATAAAGCAAACTTGTCAATTTCATATTTTATTTGATCCAATATCAGGTGAACGGCAGATTTTGTACAGCATACTTTTTTATTGAATTTGTACCACTTATTAAGGCAAGTAAGCCATTTATTTACATGTAAGTGTACTATTATTAGAACTTCGGCTTATTTAATAATATCAATAAAAATATTTTAATAGAAAACGTAATAAAATCGTACACTAACGCAGTTATGTGTTTAGAAGTTGCCTTATGTACAATAACACGTATGTCGAAATGATAATTAATTATTAAGAAATAGAAATAACATTTATATTAAAAATACCAGGACAGGACTATTGTAGCCAATAAGCCTGATATTGTGGTGGTGGACCGAATCGAAAGGCGTGCAATGATTTTTGACATTACCGTCCCGCATGACGGGAACCTCGTGAAAGCCGAGAAAGATAAGCAAATCAATTATCTTGACTTGGCTCGCGGGGTTGTCGACATTTGGGATGTGGACACAGCGATCATTGTACCGATTGTCGTGTCGGCCAATGGCTTAATAGCTACGAGCCTCGACCAACACCTTAGGTGGCTCTCCTTAAGCAGCTGGGTCAAGGGCCTGATCCAGAAAGCAGTATTGCTGGACACGGCCCGTATTGTTAGGAGGTTCATCTCTCTGGAGCCCTGACCGCCGGTAGCTTGGACCTTGTTCCCGATACCGGTGGGCCTCTATTTTTTATATTATTAAATGTTTTTTTTTGTATGTTTTATAAAAATATTCAAAATTGTAGATAATAAGAAATAATTTTAATAAAGGAAATAATAAATCCTTTTCAAACTGTTGCAGTCCGGTGCTGGACTTAGGTATCTCCTAATGCACTGAGTAGGTACGATCCTCATTTCAATCTACTTACTTAATGGTATGTAAAATCACTACAAAGATAACAACAAACATTAACAGAACATTTACTTTACACATTCTGTAACAATATGTAAGATTTACCTATATGTAACAATCTACATTGGTACACTAGTACATATCCTTAAAAAATAAAACTGGTTATTACTTTTACGTCCCAAGTTCTAAAAATCTAAGAATTTAAAAAGAGTTTATATCATATTAACTATCAATTAACACAAACAAGTAAAATTTCAAAATTTAATAAACCCCCGACACATTTATCTTGCGAAAACACCCCGATTCGAACAGTAAAACGCCCATAACTTTTTAACGGCTGAACCGATTTTATTCAAACTTAGCTAAGAACACTCCCGAAAAAATTACCTTTCAAACAAAAAAAGTCGGTTCATCTGTTTAGGCGCTATGATTCCACAGACAGACACACAGACAACACACATGAAACTTATAATACCCGTCTTTTTCCGGCGGGGGTTAAAAATATACCAAAACACGAAATTTTATTAGCTGTACGAAAAGTCCATACAAGCCTGCAGTTTGCCTTTAATGCAACTTTGTTACTGCGTTTCTCAAAATCGTGCAACGTTACGAAGCACAGTGTTACAAGTGTTATTAATGTTGCAGGTAGAAGAAAGTTCATCAGATATAATGTGTTATCTCCTGCGAGGTCGACTGGTGCTAAGCGAGAGTTGCTGGTGGCGACTGTTGGCCAGTCTGTTGCCTGTGTTGCCGCTGTTACATGTTTATGCTGCTCATGAAACTCAATTAGGTGAGGAACTTTTAAAAATATTTGCCCGATTTTCTAGCAAAACACGATAATATTGAATTTTCAACGCTCGACTGGGCTCTCAAAGTTGAAAATAAGACATCCATTAACGTGTCGCCTAGAGTTAATTAAACGTAAATATTTTTTTAATTTGGTAGATTTCGCAATACTTTCTCGCTTCTTATAGTTTGACCTTGACAATCTAAGAAGTCGAATTTGACAGCTATAAAAATACATAAACTAGAAAAATGCATAACTAAATTGGATGTAAGAATGATACTCGTTGTTATAATGTATGGGTAACATAGTAATTAATTAGGATTATGAAGATAATTTTTCAATTTCTTACGTACAAAGTCATCGCGGCATGTAAAATGAGAAACGTCATCGGACTTCTTAGATTGTCACGATTATAGTGGCATTTGTTTATGATATGACCACTCACTATTTGCTACTTCAAGTGTAGAAAATGTTTTCCTGTTGCTGATTAGCTTTAATATAAAAGCATAGATGAGTTTAGGGAGAGAGACACTAAGGGGAGGAAGGGAACAGTGCATTTGACGTGTTATTGTTACAGGCAAGGCAATATGCAAGTCCCTAGAACGCGACATAGCGGAATGTTTGGGCGTGTCTACGGCAGAGATGACGGCTGGCTTGGTTCGGCTATTGTTTGTACGGTGCGTTGCTGTGCAACTTGATGCGGCACATGGCTTGTGCCGGTTATTAGGTAAGTATTTATTATATTGGAACTTAAGAATGAGGCTTACACAGTTATGAATGATAGAGATGGCTCTCCAATATGATAATGATACTGTTGTGGGACCTCGACTTCTGGCACGTACTGTAGGATTAATTCAAAGGGTACAAAATGCTTGCGCGCGTTTTTGTTTTAATGTACCACCAAGGAACCACATTGCACCTTTTCTTAACAAGCATAATATTTTAAAAATGAAATCACGTCGGAAGTTGCACTTGGCCTGTCTTCTTTTCGGCGTCATCAAGTATAAGTGTCCGTCATACCTGTACTCGAAGCTTGCCTGGATAAATAGTCACCGGCAGCGCAAGGCTAGGCGTTGTGCTCAACAGCTGGCTACCCCACACCACCGTACTGCAGCCTTCCGAGGAAGTTTTAGGTACGCAGCCTCCAAATGTTGGAATAACATTCCCCCACCAATTAGGGACCTACAAAATATAATTAATTTTAGGACGAAACTTAAAAATTCATACTGAATTCACAATTAGAATTTAATGACATTAGAATTGACAAATCGTTTATTTAAACCAATATTTATTATATATCAAATTATTACTAATCTAATCATGTTATCAATAAAAAAAATAAGTATACATCTGTTTAATTTAGTTTATCATTTAACACAATAATATAGAAACTCACCATTACAACTTAACCCAATTCTAGTTAATAGATGGGCTGGATGTGGTGAGCCCGTTGCATCTGTGTATCGGGAACTCTGTGACTTTCGCATTTTCATTTTTGTTTCCTGGCAGACTCCTTTCCTTTTTAAATTACCTACTTGGTGTGGAAGCAGTAATATTTGGTGTGGAGGCCTTGGCGGTGATTAAAGAAGGAGATAATGTGACTTACTACTAGTAGGCTTTGAGCACCATGCTGGTGACTTATTTTTGTTCTTTGTGGTAGGTTGGTAGGGTATTTGTGAATGATTTTTATTTATGATTTTGTTTTCTTTTTCGCTGCAACCCACACACACACACACACATTGTAGTTCACAATACACTTATTCTTCTATTATTTCATTGTACATTATTTATTTACACTTTATACACATCCTATTGTATCACCTAAGTCAAATATGTATAAATTATATTTTTTATTTTTTTATTTTATTTTGTTGCCCACGTCCGTGTGTCGCTGCGGGGTGCCAACTGAAAACCAGCGCTGGATGTCTGACGCCCAGCAAATGCTGAGTTGGTAACCCTTTCGGTATGGGCACGCTCAGCGCAATTTGTCTTTGCATTTCTTTTTTGTCTTTTACTCCATGTTTGTTGCTGTTGTGTTGTGCCTGTGTCGAATAAATATATTTCTATTCTATTCTATTCTATTCTATTCTATTCTATTCAATAAGAAGAACTTACTTTAAAACTCGATAAGCCATTTTATCGACAGGATACGGTGCATTATACAAATGATAGTAGTTTATGCAACGGTCATATAATAGGGGTTATTAAAATACGAGTGTGGGTTAACTCGGCTTCGCCTCTTGTGATAATAATATCACGCGAGTGTTTTAAAACCTAATTATATGTCGTTGCATACACTATTTTATCTTCACTCATACAGTAAAAATAAAACAAAAGTGGAAACGGAAAAAATATGTGGTATGGTGGGCAATTTAGATTCTCATATCTCTCTACGTCATAGACAATGACACTATTTTTCTACATTAAGTCAATTAAAAAGTAAAAGTGTGCTATATACATTCAAATGTTATTTTATGACGCAGTTGTTTGAAAATCGAAGGAAAATGTTGCACTGTAATGGTTTTTTTTGTTTTTATTTTACCTATCCACGAATATAAAGTACTTGTTTATACAATATGTTTAAATACAAAATATTAATATTTGGAACATAACATTGTGAGTGTAGATAAAAATAATTATGTACCTATTAGTTTTGACCCACAATAAAAGAAAATTTACAGACGATGAACGTTATTTGCCGCCAAGGGACTCTTTACGCGCCGATGTCTTATTGAGTGCCCTACGAAGAGTAAAACGTGATGAATTTAATATTGACACCAGTAGTTCACCGTCCAAAGTACCACAGGTATGTAACCTAATAATGATAAGTATAACTTGCCCGATCAAACCTCGCCGATTGGCGCTAACCCTAACATTGCCGATAAAAGCTTTATTTGTATCGAATTATAGTCGAAATTCGCTTGTGCAGTTGTATGTCACAACCCGGTAGTTCCTCCTCGAGAAAAACCAAAAATAAACTGTCCTAATTTATATTTGTAAATATTTTTAGACAACAGGTTTAACCCAAATTCTGGACGTGTTAAAACAAGATATCATTCTCGACGAACATGGTGAATACATTTCGAGGCCAACCGTGCAACCAACTCTAGAACCTTCGTTGCGACGCAGCACGTTGCAGCAACTAGCTGTTATAGTGCGACAACAAAATTTACATGATGTGTTCCTACAATATGATGGTGTGAAGATAATTGTTGCTACACTTAGGTAAGTGCTTTAAAATGTCCTCCTACCTTCGAATATTCATAAGACACATAAGTTAAAGGTATGGTCCCATCGAGAGCTATTAGCTAGTTTTCCCTACTTCTAAACTAGTGAACTACTATTAAACTATTATATTACCACTAGCTTCTGCCAGCGGCTTCGCCCGCGTGAATGTCGAAAATTAACCCAAGGGAAAATATTCCCGGGATAAGAAGTATCCTATGTGCTGTTCCAGACTATAATCTATCTCTGTGCCAAATTTTATCCAGATCTGTTCAGTAGTTTTTGCGTAAAAGAGTAACAAACATACACACTCACAAACTATAGCCTTTATAAAATTGTGTTATGTGATTTCTGTTTTATCTTGTAGATCTAATAGCAGTGAGCTCTTCTTGAACTACAATAGTACATTGTGATAGGTGGAAAGTAAGTTATTGCAAACGAGCTGTCATTAACAAGCCCGAGCCGAGAAGGCGACGGTTTTTAATGACACGAGTTTGCAATAACCTACACACCCGTGTATCACACGACGTTTTTCAATACAGTTGTGGGAAATAGTAAAAACAAATCAAAGAATTAAAAACAGAAAATGGCGTAGCTCGTAAACAAAAGTCACGACCGCGTAACAGAAAGATGCCTATGCAAAAGATTTGATTTTCGAATCATAATGGCGTACTTTCAGAGGCTATCCTCTGAAAGTACGCCATGTTTAACAACTGTATTGAAAAACTACAAGTTAGGTAATAACTCTCAACGAGACCGTGCCCTTAGGATTTTTTTTTTTTTTTTATTATCGATAGGCTCGCGTTTGACCACTACCTCGCCTGATGGTAAGCGATGATGTGGGCTACGGTGAAGCACGCTTGCCTAGAAGAAACCTATTCACTCTTGACTTAAAGACTCCAAGGTTGTTTTAAAAAAAAACATTCGCAATAAATCTTAAACAATTGATAGAATCAGCATAAGAATAAACGGCGCAGCGATTTAAAATTAAGTCTATTTTAAGTATTCAGTAAACGAAGACTTGAAAAAAACGTTGACTTAAAAATAAGGTTATTTTAAGAACGATATTCAAAAAACGACGCCGGATACTTCAAATTAAGTTGTTTTTTAATATACGGCCCTGAAACTGATACATTGACGACTAAAATGCAAAATGGTCCATTGCGGTTTTCACAAATCGACCTTGTTTACTGATGAGCTAAAATGATTTCGCAATTGACTTGTTTTTAAAGTAGGAACCTTGAGTGCGCTGTAGCAAACCCATATGTATTTAAATATGGATGCGAGAAGTGCAGGACTGCTTGATGGGGCGATGCGTAGGGAGGGAAGACTTTTATCCGGCAGTGGGCGTCATTAAGCGGAAATGATGTTTTTTTGAGAGCAGTGTTGGCCCAATGCTATCGGCCGCGACTTTCAAGTTGTAGGTTCGAGCCCAGGCTGGCGCTTTACTTTGTGTAAATTATTTCATCACCACTGCACTCAAAAAGGTGAAGGAAAACATCGTGAGGAAACCGGCATGTCCTAGAACCAAAAATTCGAAGACATGTGACATCCACCAACCCGCACTGGGCCCGCGTGGTGGATTACTGCCCATACCCTCTCACAGAGAGGACGCCTGTGTCCCAGCAGTGGGATCATTAATAGGCTGATGATGATCATGATAATGATGATGTTTTTACTAAACAGTTAAACCTTCAAGCAATCTATCAAGTTTTGCCAACACTTCTGCAAAAACATGTTATCAATATCAATCATACGATCTTATTGTGCGTAAAATTTTAACAGTAGATACTAGAATGATGTTTACTATCTCTAACATGTCTAAATATAGTTGTATTATCTAAATCTTCACATTTCAGAATGTCACTGATGGTGGATGATTATCTGGCGTTTCCGGAGTGTGCCATCAGTTGCGTGTCTATTCTGAATAGTGTTTGTTTCCCGAGTAGACACAATTTGGCCAAAATACCTGATTTACCTTCACTTCTGATTAGAGGTAATTTTATTATGACCGTTTCGTGTGATTTTGATGCTGAAAGTAGATCTTTATTGGCTTGTAATACAGCAGAAATCAAGTTTTTATTATAGTTTTTTTACACTGCATAAACGCACGAACACTAAATTTTTAACTAAATATTTAGCTTTATTTGCAACATTACACATTTGTGACGTATCTCGGAAAATTGGGTGCTTTGTATCACCGAAGATGTTTAAGGTGCTAAATAACTAAGTACACAAATTATTCACCAGCATGCGGTGGGAAAATCCTTGCATATTCCCCAGTAATTTGGGTAAACCGCAGGTCTCTTAGTTCATAATTATGACATTTAAACGAAAAGGTTCGGGATTCTTGAACAGTCACGAAATAGAATAATAGGGTAGTTGACAAAAAAAAAACCATTTAGTCAGTCTGTTAGATAATCTAAAAATATTGGACACGTATTTTTCTTTTGCCACGTAAAAAAAAAATTACGACGATACAGTGCGTTGAAATATCGTGTGACGTCACGGTGTGCTATACTTTATACTGACAAAATGACGTCACAAGCCCCACTCCTGAACTTGATGCGTTTTATCTTTGTCAATTTTTATTTATTTGAAGGAAAAATACGGGTCCAATATTGGTAATCTCACCGACGGACTAAAGAACAATGGCGAGATTTTAGCTGACTTAAATTTGAGCGTCTGAAAGTGAGTTATATACGAAAGACGTTCTATTAATTGTCTACATTTTTTAAATATATTATTGGGCTGGTTCAAAACGGATAAAAAAAATATCATAATAAATAAAAAGTTATTTGATTTTACAGTTAATTTATTTAGCTTAGTGTTGCCATTATATATTTTATCTGCTAAGTGACAAGTAGTAACTATATTAATTCATAATATAATTAATGTATTTATTGCAGTAAATGAGTTAACAATACAGTTTATGTCTAAGTATAGATGTTCCTCGCAGGTAGGTAAGAATATAGTAGTGTAGTAGAAATAAATGAATTACTTTTAGTTAATGATTGGCAAAAAGACTAGTATCCAAGTTTAAAAAATATAGCTTGGTTGTTGACGAGGACGACGACCTTTAGATAAACGTCAATGTCGCTTAGTTTAAATAAATATACTCTTTTCAAAGAGTATATTATACATTTCATGCTGAAATAACTAGGTAAGGGAAATGCTAATGCGATATTCCCCTTTTACTTCCACGAAATTGAATAATATTACCTATTAAACACATTATTAAAAGTTACCCAGACATAACCTACAAAAGTTTATGACTGAATATCTATTATTCTCGACATTCTTGAACAAAAAATATTGCACAAACTAATTCAGAACATCACCCTGAGTTAAACCAGATATTTTTCATTTAAAGACGTAGGCATTTAATCTCAGCTAAAAAAATGTATGGGCACTTGCCATTGTTCTTTAATTATCATTTTTCTACCCTAGAAACATCCCTATTTGCTTGTTCTGGGTGCACAAAGTTAAAGATGAATGCGACGAAATTATTTATATATTGTCGACCTTGAACTTGCTTAATATTGCTTCCTATGTTCTCAATGCATATTCAGGCACCTCTCCACGCAAGTATCAAGTATAGTAACTCAAGCACTGCAAGTCGATACCGCAGGTGTGACCCGAAACAAAAACGTAGGGCTGGACGCCCTTGGACTAGTTGGAGAAATGATCTTGGCATGGATGAGAGAAGCCGACGATTGGAGAGCCTTAGGTCGTTTTTTCACGAGGCAGCGCACGATATGATTTGCGGTGACGATGTTTAATACACGACACACAGCATACGGTCAGTCGTCCGTTTGTTTGTCCACAAGACACGATTCTGCAGCGACACTACAGTGCACTTGTATTGTATAGTAACCGCGTGAGTGACGAACCACGCGTGAGCCGTGCGGTGCGGTGTGTCGTGTCGTCAACAAGCGCATACCGGTTTTGTTCAGCCGCTAAATAGTCACAGCAAAAAAGTCGCAAGACATAGCGGCATCGACGACATAGCTGAAAAATCGTTTGTAAATCGTTTCGCGTGTGGTGCGGTGTCGTGCAATGAACAAACGGTCCGTACAAATATATGGAGCGTTGAATCGTGCCCACATTTTGCGGTGTCGTGTTCGCTCTTATGTCACGTTTTATGTCTTTTTACCCGACTGCCGAAGGAGGGTAATGTGTTTATCAGTCTATGTATGTATGTTTGTTCCTATGTGGCGTTCCAGAGACCAAACGCGTTGGCCGATTTTGATGATTCAAACGTCAATCGATTCGTCTTAACCCTGCGAGTGTCATAGGCTACGTTAAAATTGGACAATAGAAAAATGGCGGATTTTGGGCGCCATATTGTGGGGTCCCAAATTTTTTTTTTCTTCCAAACCCAGTGTGTGGGGTATCAAAATATAGGGTTTTAAGAGGTGATTTCAAAAATATATAACACTTATATGTTTAAATGTATCTAATTCGAAAAAAACTTATAAATAAAAAAAGTTAAATCAAAAAACCCGACTGCTTCAAAAGCGAACTAAAAATACGTAAACAAGGAAAAAATCATGCTGTGCAGGCGGAGGATACACCAGATTTTGGTCAGCCAGCCCGCGAATATGTATCCTCCGACTGCACAGCATGATTTTTTCCTTGTTTACGTCTTTTTAGTTCGCTTTTGAAGCAGTCGGGTTTTTTGATTTAACTTTTTTAAAGACAGTTGATGTTCAGTAGTCCGCACATCTAGCCAGCACCTATTTTTAACCCCTGCCGGAAAAAGAGGGGTGTTATAAGTTTCACGTGTGTTGCTGTGTATCTGTGTGTCTGTCTGTGGCATCATAGCGCCTAAACGGATGAACCAATTTTGATTTAGTATTTTTTTTTTAAAGGTGATTTTGTCGAGTGTGTTCTTAGCTATGTTTGATGAAATCGGTTCAGCCGTTCAAAAGTTATGAGCGTTTTACTGTTTGAATCGAGATGTTTTCGTAAAATAAATGTGTCGGGGTTTTTTTTTAATTTTAAAATTTTACTTGTCAACTATTGCCTATAATCTCGTTTCTCATACAAGATTATTTTTTCAGTAATCCTAGTGTTCCCAGCCAACGACTCTACAGTACTGATGGCCACACAAGTCTTAGCACTGGTGGCGTGGGCGGGCTTCGCTCTGCACGAGTTGAATGCGTCTCGACAACGCATACCGGCGCTACCTTTGAGTGTGACGCAGAAGACTTCGTTACCGTTTCCAGTTAATAGCTATTGGAATACCAGCCCTAATGCGGAGCATTCGTATGTAGGTTAGTAAGATATTGATTGACTTGTGTTTTCGGTTTCAACTTGAATCTTTGAAAGGATTGAGTGCATTGGTGCTGTAGTTGATTTGGCGCCAAACATATTCGATTCTAGCTTAGTTGATCTTCGTTGATTGTTTAGCGCCGCATCAAAATGCCTAAATAAATTTTTTTGTCTAAAGGATTTTAATTTTTGCTTAGGAGTTCGTTATTTCGTCGGTTCAATATGTTGTTATAATGTTTTTTTTGGCTTTTCAGTTTATTTAATTTCAACA
Organism: Orthosia gothica; assembly: GCA_949775005.1. Lineage (NCBI taxonomy): Eukaryota > Metazoa > Arthropoda > Insecta > Lepidoptera > Noctuidae > Orthosia > Orthosia gothica. The sequence continues at coordinate 11,648,490 of OX459049.1, forward strand.
GAATCGGTTCACAATTGAAATTCTGTGGCAAATTATCTTTTTATTAAAATTAAATTATATAATAAATCCTTTTTTCTATCTTTAGGGATGGATTCTATTTTCAAATTTAAATGAGAACCACTTTGATGTACTCATTCCAAAAAATAATATTTTATGAAATCGGAACTGGTAAAAAGTTTTGCTTGGAAAAAAAAAATGTATTCAGAACCGCCTACTTCTTTTTTTCGTCGGTTCAAAATTTTTGGGTACTTGACCGATGTTCAAAACAGCCAGGTATACTGCATCTGCGATTTTGTTGTACTTGCCTGTGTTAGGCTTACAGTAACATTAAAAGTAATACAGTCTCCATGAAACGTCAGTCAGTTGCAGAATTTTTTGATTAAAGTTTCGTAAAAACACAAACTTTCTCTCATAAATAAATATATTGACTGAATTTGACTGCATGATTTATGTTGACATGCAGGCACCTTGGATGACCGAAACTTTTGCAGAATATTTTAATACGTTTAGTGTCAATATGTTCGAGAACATTTTTTAAAATCATTATGCGGTTCACGTGGCCGCAGTTAACAATTCTCAAGGACTGACAGAATTCCAGTTTCCTTACGTAGTTTGTTACTAAGTCCTCGGCGGATTTCTAATTAGGATATTGTGACGTAGGATCAAATTGACGTCAAGATGGCTTCCTTTGGACGAATGATTGCTTTGAATTTAAATTACTTGCAATAATTTAAAACAGAATTGGTTGTATGTTTAACCCCCGACGGAAAAATACAGGTGTTATAAGTTTGGCGTGTGTACCTGTGTGCTTGTGGATTTGTGTATCTATCTGTGGCATCATAGCTCCTAAACGGATGAACCGATTTTGATTTGTTTTTTTTTTTTGTTTAAAAGATGACTTTGTCGAGAGTGCTCTTAGCTCGGGGTGTTTTCGCAAGATATCGTGTCATAATTGCGTGTTCAATAGATTGTCGATCGAAAAGTGTCTACTACTAGATGAAATAAAAATTTGTCGAGGGTTCTTTAAATTTTACTTGCTGGTTGTGTTGTTCCGAACATCTTGTCGTAGACCGCTTAAGGTTCCCCTAGTCGACGGCACGAACTATTTTGTGCGCGAGGTTAAAATGTGCCTATGCTATCTCATCCGACAACACGTGCGAAAGAGAGAGATGCTGTGATGAGCAGTAAGAAGCTAGTTCGTGTACGAATTAGCACTTTTGCAAATTGGTATCGAAATGGATGATGATTTAGAACGGAAACGAGCGCGCGAAATTTTATAAACAGACCTATTGAATTACTAATCTATCCCTGTATGGACGCCGTTTTGCAATTTTACTTCTTCTTATGGTATTTATTTCCGGCCAAAGATGCGTTAATATTAGTGTTGAAATATGGCACTATCGACGCTCGTAATAGCGCAAGTGTTGTCGGATGAGATAGCATGCATTTTAACCTCGCACACAAAATAGTTCGTGCCGTCGACTAGGGTAACCTTAAGAAGGATATGAGTTGTATCATGATGATTGTGTTCAAAAACCATATCGTATCTTTATGACCTTGCACCGTGAGGTAAGCCTAAATTGGGGCGTCATACTACTGCATTATATTCTTTTATCAAGATAAAATTATGCCGAACAATTATCTATCTATCTATACCAATATTATAAAGAGGAAATATTTTTTTGTTCTGTTTGTTTGTACCGAATAGGCTCCGAAACTGCTGGACCTATTTTAAAAATTCTTTCACCTATAGAAAGCTACATTATTCCCAAGTAACATACGCTACAAATTATTAAAAAAAAAATGAGGTCCTTATAAAAATTGCAATAATGTAACCCAAAGTAGCAAAATTTTGCCTATAAAATTCATTATTTGGCGTGCGCTGAGAAAACTTGAAGCTTGAAATTCTGCTGAGTTTAAAGATGACATGATGACATCCGGATTTAAACGCTATTGAATTGGTATAGGGAGATATCAGAACAGTAACAGTAGGCCCTATCAGAATATCAGCGCAGCGTTAAGACGGTACCCTGACCAAAAAATCGGCATGCGATATGAGCATTCCTATTGGTCTAGCGGCACTGGTGGCGCATGAATTACAGTATTGAATACGCCCAGATTTTAGAATAAAATCTTTATAAAATCGAATTTTGGTCTTTTGAAAAAAATAAATCTACAAAAATGTTCGTTATTAAATTGTCTATCCATTAGTGTTAGTACAAAAAATAATTAATGAATACTTTACGAGGAGATGCATAATATCGATAATTATTTCTCATTTTTAGGTTTTTTTGGAAGGAGATTAGTGAAATATATACAACATTTAAAAAAAAACTAAATCTACCATTTTAGAATCAATATTATGTAGAAATTTAATGTATTTTTATAAATTGATATTTCTTTTTAAATAACGAGTAGATAGCTCCTAAAAACAGCACAAAAAACGGCTTGCGTGGCGTTTTGCTCGGGGTACCGCCTTAATAACTTTTTTGGATATCGCTGCACATGCTGAGATAGGAGCCTTTTTGGTCTCGCACAGGGTTTTTTTATTTTATTATTGTTTAAGTGTATGCTTATTTTCTCGTGTCTCCTGTGCGGGTCACAAATAAATATTTTTCTTTCTTTCTTTTATATCAAGGGTGAGCTGGCACGACAATATATAAATTCAAATTTAACTGAGAAGAAACGAGCTCTTGCAGAGCTATTTTCTAAGTATTCTGTGGAGAAATGGCAAAAATGTGTCAATCACTCAAAGAAAATGGAGGAAGAGTACTATAAAGATGACAATCTTAGTGACGAGATCATGGATCAAATTATTATAAATTTACGAGATGGGCAGTCAGATAATGAAAGTGATTCAAGCCATAATTATAGTGATTCGGGTACAGACGGCGATATGGATTCAGATTAATCTAATTTAGAATTTCTATTGAAAATAATAATATTAAAAAAATATCATTATATAGCCACACGTTATTTATTTATTTACTATTTTTTTTTTAGTACTTATCAATAAGCTTGGAAAAACTGCGAGACTCGATTCCTGAACTACCTATTTATAGTATTTACCTATAAATTTGTACCCTTGGTAGGCGAGTACGACTCGCACTTGTCCGGTTTTTTTTGTTTTTATTGTCACACGCCGAAATATTAATCACTTAGGTACACGCTTGTAAATATCATAAGCATATCGTAAGAGATATCTGCATTAAAATGTATCACGTGTATAGCGAGACAGTTAAGACACGTCATGTCACGTCACTTGTCACCCCTCCCGTACCGCTCCCATACCTCAGGAACTGACACATTTAGGCGCTAGACCTGTAGTTTTTAATTAGTTACCGTTTATAACCTTCAATCTAATGTTTACTATTACACCACAGAGTGGCTTCTAACTGATGAGGAATGGCGGACGGCAGTACGAGTCCGTTGGTGGTGCACACACTCCGGTCGTGCCCGACTTCTCACAGAGCCTCCCCCCGTCGCACCGCTAGCGCTTCGCCCCGCGCCCCGCGACCTGGCTGCCTTGAAAGCTTCTTGCCCCATATTCAGCTGTACCAGAGCTTTGATGTCTCTTCAGAATGCTACTACACATCGGCATGTTACTGAAGCTCTGCATTTGTTAGAAAGGTTTGTATGTTTAGTTTATTTTAAGATTATAGAGATTAGAGTGAATTAGAATAATATTTCTTCTCTTTTTAGTATTTTAAATTTTTAGATTGACACTTTATTCAAAGCACGACAAAATTGATAGTGTCAAATTTTCGTTGTTGTCGCGGTTATATAACGCGGCACTCGGGAGATAGATGACATGAGACAATTAGAACGCATAATGCAAAAAACCGGCCAAGTGCGAGTCTGACTCGCGCACGAAGGGTTCCGTACCATTATCGCAAAAAAATCACGTTTCTTGTATGGGAGCCCCACTTAAATATTTATTTTATTCTATTTTTTGTTATAGCGGCAATAGAAATACATCATCTGTTAAAATTTCAACTGTCTAGCTATCACGGTTAATGAGATACAGCCTGGTGACAGACGGACCGCGGAGTCTTAGTAATAGGGTCCCGTTTTTACACTTTGGGTACGGAACCCTAAAATATAAATGCTTATTGCTTTTAAATCGCGAGCTTTATAACCGCGACAGCCACGAACATTGCCGTTTATTGCAATCTGTCTTCTATAAAAAAAATACAGAAAAAGTTTCTTTGAACATTTCATGGCCACAATTTTAGCTTGCACAGTAGAATAATGCTTCGGTTTTCTTCTAGCTACGTATACTTAGTTCCTTCATCGTACGCCAATAAGAAGGAGTTCAGCTCGTTGCCATGGCAGCACACGCGGCGGTTTTTAGACGCACCACCCGCTTCGTCGCGCGACACCTCACTGCTTTGTTCTCTGTTGCACTTCGTAGTCGCGTACATGGATAATGTGCCTAATTGTGGTGAGTTTATTTTCTCAAGAAAGCGTGGCAGAAATGTATAGGACATGTCGCCACTGGCCACCGTCCTATAACGACTAGACATTCATAAATGAACGACATAATTAAGGTATAGTTTTAGAGCCCCATAGTAAAAGAAACGTGTGCAACGGTGATACAGCAACACGATATTGTATGACCGTAGTGTAGCCAGTAACATGTTGCTGCAACAATGTTAGATATTTTGTTGCACATGAGGAGCTCCTGGCTAAATAATAACAGCCGCACGGGTCGATCTTCAAGGTTAAGCAACGTTTGACGAGGTCGGTCCGTGGATGGATGACCATTTTCAACATACCGAGTTTCCTCCGTGCCTCGGAAAGCACGTTAAGCCGTTGCACTATGGGACCAACCGGTATTTTCCATCTCAAAAATCGATAACTCTGTTGTTTTGTGATTTATCTCCTTGATTTTTTTTTCACGTATTTGTGAATATCTAGGCAATAAAAGAAATCAAACATCATTATTCTAAAAAAAATGACAAAGATAAAGTTATACGAAATTTCATAAAAATTTTACGAAATTTACATTGCTTCAAAATCACCTCTGGCGCAAAAAACGCGCAAGTTTTTTTTAAATCCTCATATTACTGAGTAGATAAGGTCTCTAATAGAGTAATTAACTTGACACAGGCTGCTTTCGGCAACAACGAAAACTCCAATTGAAATTAACAAAAACTAAATTTTCTTTACTTCACTAAAAAAATATTAAAAAATTAAATAAAAATATTTTTTTTACAAAAACTGAACGTGGTTGCAAAGTGTATATTCTAAGCTATCTAATGATGTATAACACTAATATGTTTCCTTGGCAAACTTCCGAATAATTATGTGTTGAACTCCCTTAACGGTAATTTAATTGGCATGAAAATATTTATGCCCAATGTTTGAGGTTCATTTTATAAACGTAAAACTTTATATTTTTTTATATTTTGTAATTTATTCGTAAGTTCCATCTTTTGAGAGTATAAAACCATAAAACAATCTATGGATTTACGACTTTCGACAAAACCATTTTTGAGATGGAAAATACTGTTTGGTCCCATAGTGCGTTGGTCCCGGCTGACCTTTGAAGATCATTGATAGTCGTTACGAGTAGTCAGAAGCTTGAGATCTGACACCAGTCTTGCCAAGGGGTACCGTGTCACCCAGTTACTGGGTTGCGGCGGTCAGAGAGGCAGTCGCTCCACGTAAATCACTGGTACTCAGCTGAATCCGGTTAGACTGGAAGCCGACCCAACATAGTTGGGAAAAGGCTAGGCAGATGATGATGATTTAGGTTCGCCACAAATAATTCAGATAAATTGCTACACCAATAAATTATAGTGTTGAAGCTTTCTAATGTCATTATTTCTGGTTTGGTTGGTGGCGAAAAAAAGTACTTTACAATGCATGTCCTCGAAAAGAGCGGTTTTCCAAGCAGCCAAACTGTGCGGAAAGTGTCACTTTTTTTCACTAGTGCTTTTTACTTTCCTGTACTTTTTTAATTTTTCACTCCAACGTCAGCCCGACGCATAGAGTTTTTATTATTTGAGAAAAGTTTAAAAAAATAGTTATGTACAGATTATCATTCATATAAAAGGTAAAATAAAACTAATACGTTATTTTAGGCGTTTCTAATTATTCTAGATTTAGATTTTGATCAATAAATTAATTTTAAATATTCATTATTTATGTTTGGCAGAACGTATATTTTGCTCGTGCCTTATTGCGTTGAGATGTGACAGCTATTCGCACATGCGCAGTAGATATGCCCGAGGAACTATTAGTTAATCTGTGAATATGCTGAACGCGCTTGAATAAGCCCGCCATTGTATTAATTTCATTTTATTATTTTATTTATTTCCTCGCACAATGCATAGTAAAATGTTGTATGATACACATACGTAAGATGATTTCTGACTCGTGTCGATTTATCCACTCACTCGCTTCGCTCGCTCGTGAATATAAATGCCACTCATCGGAAATCACCTACCTTCCGCACTTGTAGCATAAATAACTATTTGTCCTATATCCACTTCTGCAGAAAGTAGCGGGCATCTTGTAACTTCCTGAATACCTTCTAAAGGAGAACCATAAGTGATGCGTAGATAATAGAATACGTGAGATAAGGTTTAATTCTAAAATACACCTTTATGACGATATCATGTTTTTATCAATTGTGTAGCTATTTTTTCCTGTTAAGAAATTGTCAGCAGCAGACTGGTTAGAATCCAACATATTAAATTGGCTTTGGAACACAAAACTGTACAATTTGTATTTTTTTTTGTAGACGGTACAATGTCCTGGATAAAGTCTTCCTTCATTGGTAACGAAGCCAACATAATTTCTGTATTGAGTCGAGACCAGCTCTATCCTCAGCAAACGGTTCAAGAAAGCATAGAGGTGACCCAACTTCACATACACATCGTCAAAGTTCTATTACGATGCATCGTGATGCTTGAAAACTGTGACGATTATGACAGCTATAAGTTAGAAAGTTTACTTAAAATACTACTTGCCTGCTTGGAAAAAATTGATCTGAAGAACTTTCATATGCTGGGTAAGTTATTTTGTTCCGTATCAAACCTAGTTTTTACTGTCATCGTACATTGAACTGCTAGATAAGCTTGATTGATTTCAGAGAAATTGATGATTCATTTCGGAAACACTAAGATAACATACTGACCAGTTTACGTCAAAATATTTCTGATGTAATCAAGTGACACCATTGATAATAATTTCACAACCGTTTTGCTTAATATTTTTGTGTTTCCTTATATTGATGTTATGGATATAGATATTTTGTCTAATGGGTTTTTACGAGTTACGCCCACTGCAAACGCAATGCACTGTTCAGCTGTGCTTGCGTAAAATATCCTCAATTATGATATGTTAAAACTGTAGGTACTGTACGAGGGGTAGCCAGGAAGCTACGTATCAAAACGCAGAAATTACTTTTATCTGATATATTTTTGCAACAATGTGCCTGCTCTTAGGCGGCTTCTTTAGAATTGACAATCAAAGCTAAGCAAAAACATCTTCACCTATTTAATGTTCGAATTTCAGTTACCTTTCAAAAGTACGTTATCTGTTGCCAGTCAAGGAGTTTTCCTTTACATAGGCAGAGTCCTCACAGTACCTAATAAACAGAGATCTGAATAGGTAGAGTATATTTACTTAAAGTTCGAGGAAGTAAGTAACATAGAGCTGAACCTCCTTAAATCTCGGCATCATAAAAATTACGATAAAAGTTTTAAGAAATTGCAAATTGCTTATTGCACTTTGCATACATTTGTACTAAATTATTATTTTGAAGAATCCTATTATTTTTTTGGAGTTCCGTACTAAAAATGTTAAATTAAGGAGCTTTGTTTTATATTCAAAATTAATTCTTCTAAACTTTAAAAATATAATAAGATTCTTTTGCGACCATTTTGACCTACGTGACATTCTAAAATGATCCCAAGGGGAAAACCTCATGACTCCAATGATTTAGGATCATCACTTGTCCTGGGATAAAAGTTACCTATGTCTCTCTCCAAATTCAATCTCTATATTAAAAGTCACAGATATATATCTAACTAGATGACGCGATTGTATGTACTTCGCTTGTCAAAAAAGGAAGTAAAAGTACGAGCAATTATCGTTCTTTGAGCTGTTTCTTTTATCATTAACGGCACCGGACATCCACTGAAATCTAGAAAAATGCCTAATTATGCCATATTGAGCTGTAAAAACTGAAAAAGTTGGCCAAGACAATAGAAATATTTTCTTTCATCGGTAAGCAAATTTTCTCTTAAATTTTGTGTAAAAAAGTGGCACGCTCGGTTTTCATACATATGGAGTTACTTGCGTTATCTAGTTAGATTTATGCCTGTCCTACAAAAAAACAAAACTGGTTCAGCGGTGTAGGCTTGAAAACGAAACAAACAAACATTTCCGCATTTATAAAATTAGGGTTAACACTTAATGCTGTTTTTAGGATACCTGAATGAGCTGATGCGTTGCATACGCTACGCTGTAAACTCCCGGTACTGCAAGCTATCGGAAGACACCCTGATTCAGTGCCTAAGACTGGTGGGGAGGACATTGACTGGATGTGCTTCAGGCGGTGGATGTAAAGGACAGGCGTGCAGGCTCGATGCGACGCTGTCTCTTCTTGCGCTACTGAGGCAGATACATGAGGAAGCTGTACCCGTTACGGTAGGTACTTAATTTTAAAATTGTTCGCCAATGAACATAATGCTAATTACGCCTTAGTACTTTTAACCGGAGCTTCTAAGGGAGATCGAGGGGAGTTCTACAAGTCAACCAGTAAACCCGTCGCGAATCTAGTGAATGACCCTAGAGCTAGATTGACCCGACACTGTAACGAAGACATTCCGGACGTCAGCCTGTATGAGATTAGGATGGCTCTGAAACAGCTTAAGAACAACAAGACACCGGGTGACGATGGAATTACGGCCGAACTCTTGTGAAGGCGGGTGGAAAACCAATACTTAAGGCTCTTCAGAAGCTGTTTGATTCCTTCATACTGGAGGGGAAAACGCCACAGACATGGTGCAGGGTCGTAGTGGTACTCTTCTTCAAGAAGGGTGACAATGCCCTACTGAAGAACTATAGGCCCATCACGAGCCTTAGCCATGTCTACAAGCTGTTTTCAAGAGTCATCTCGAATCTTCTCGCGCGCAGGTTAGTCGATTTCCAACCTCCCGAACAAGCCGGATTTCGTAAAGGCTTCAGCACCGTAGACCACATACATACGCTGCGGCTGGTTATACAGAAGACCGAAGAGTACAACCTGCCTCTGTACTGGTCTCACCAACGGTGCCTAATTGACTAACGGTACATCGAAGTGTTAAAGTGTTTATACAAAAACGCCACCATGTCAGTTCGACTTCAGGATCAGACCTCGGCACCCGTCCTTCTGCAGCGAGGTGTGAGACAGGGAGACGTCATATCTTCGAACCTGTTTACCGCTGCACTGGAGGATGTCTTTAAGCTTTTGGACTGGAGAGGGCTAGGCATCAACGTCAATGGTGAGTACATCACTCAGTTTCGGTTTGTCGATGATATAGTGGTTATGGCTGAGACACTGGGGGACCTCAGTACAATGCTTGATGACCTCAGTAGAGCTTTCGAATGAGTAGGTCTTAGGATAAACATGGACAAAACCGATGTTGAATGCTCATGTAACACCCACTCCTATCAAAGTTGGAGACTCTACACTCGAAGTTGTGGGTAGACTATGTTTATGAACGATCCAGTTGGGTAGGGCCAACTTCGAGAAAGAGGACAGGCGTCGACCAACTTGGCTGGGCAGCATTCCGGAAGTTGCGCGGTATCTTCTCGCCCAACTTACCACAGTGCCTCAAGACGAAAGTCTATGACCAGTGTGTGTTGCCAGTGATGACATAACGGCTCTGAGACGTGGTCGCTTACGATGGGCCTCATCAGAAAGCTTACAGTCACTCAAAGGGCAATGGAGAGGGCTATGCTCAGAGTTTCCTCGCGTGATTGAATCAGAGATGTAGAGATCCGCGAGAGAACCAGGGTTACCGACATAGCCCGAAGAATTGCCAAACTTAAGTGGCAGTGGGCAGGGCACATTGCTCGCAGAACGGAACTGCGCTACTCAACGACATATCCTAAAGTTGAACAGATCGTCATATGTTTTGTTACCACTTTCATATCCGTGTTCTACACAAATGCAGTATCACTGTTCTAGTAAGTTCTCCGGTTGTCTTTCTTACCAATAATACATGGGTAATTTCCGCATAACACCGATAATGTCGCTTTTGTCAAGTACTGTGCAGTAGATAAAAGTGCTTAATCAAATTATGTTTAGTCAGATGATAACAAAGAAATATTTTCTCTATGACGACAGTTCACTACACCAACTTCCGTTCAGTATCGTTTAACTGTGGACGTATCTTTTCTGCGTATTTAACGGCAAAGTATTCTTTGTTTTTTTTATCTTGATTTCTGTCATGACGGATTTCATGTTAATACTGTTTTTGCTAACTCCTCCCACTTAAGGTTCCCCTAGTCGACGGCACGAACTTTTTTGTGCGCGATGTTAAAATGTTTGCTATCTCATCCAACAACACGTGCGAAAGATATATACTCGGAATTTTAATTCGATTCTAGATTTGACAATTTCAGTGTTGCAACGTTATGACAAGTACTAAATAGTGACGTTGCGAAATTATTCGATATGGAAACGGAATATTTCTGGATCGATTCTTCTCGTTTATAATTTTACTCTCGTAAACTAAGTATATCAGGATATTAAATATTTCTGAACCGATAATTTAGTTTTGACGATTAATTAACGATCTGAGACTTTTCTTTTATAATTGTGTGTGAAATAAATAAAAAAATGTGATCATGAAGGAACATGACAAATAAAACAGATAGATGTATTATGGTAATAATTTATTTTATAAATTGTCGCCGTCATCGCTATCGCTGTCACTTTCTGTAACATTTATTTTAAATGTGTCTGTGATATTGTCAATTAAGAAATCTAGCCTACTCATTTTTTCCTCTTCTTTGACAACATGGGATACGCATTTAGACCATTCGGTAGCCGTAATTTTTTGAATGCCTTCCTGAAATAAATTTCTCACGTCTGTCAATTTGAAGGTTTTATTATTTTGAGCTACATGCCCCTTTACCTGCGCCCATATCAATTCGATAGGGTTTAGCTCGCAATGGTAAGGGGGCTGTCTTAAAACCGTGATCCCATGTTGTGCTGCCATTTCGTCTACAGCGTACTTATTAAAAGACTCGTTATGTGGAATCAGTTCTAAAAGCGTAGCTTTAACCATATCTGGTTCGTAATAAATATTTTTATTTAAAAGCCAATCTTGAATGGCAGCTTTTTTCCAGCTCATTTTTGGTGCCGTTTCCAATTTTCGGGAGTGGTAAGGTGCATTATCCATCACCACAATTGAGTTTGGTCTTCATTTTGGTAAGACTCCAGCGAACAACTCCTCAAAACAAACTGCATTCATTTCATCATGGTAATCTTCACAATTTTTCTTTGCTTCAAAAATCATGAGCCCCTCTTCCAGGAAGCCTTCTTCACTACTATATGGCTAATTATGAGACGTTTGCCTTTTCCAGATGGATTTTTTTATCCAGTGGTCAGTCCCCCCAAAAACGCTTGTCGAGATGATGTGACTTTCTTGTCCACCCAAGTTTTTTTACAGTATGACCTTAAAATAAATATAGTACATGAACATTCAATATTACTATTAAATTTAATGTAAAATGTATATAAATTCATTTTGTGTATAAATGTTAGCCTTACCTGCGTTAACCCAAGTTTCATCTTGATAATATATATGTCTCCCTTCTCGTCGAAACTGACATATAGATCGCAAGTAACGCTGGCGTCGTGTTATTATATCATTTCGATCAATAACTGTGCTCTTGCGTGACCGTGCAACAAATTTAAAATTAAGATGCTTCAAAATTTTTCTGAGGGTGTCTTTGGAAATCTTGGGCATTTCTGAATCATCGTTCATCACTTGTAAAATCTAAAATAGTAAATTTTATAATAGCTTGGAATCATTACTTATATATAAAAGATGTAGGTACAAAATAATACTGTCTGACTGATTGACTAACCTTTGCAATGGTTGGAGGTTCATTTCGGTAAAAGAACTGATGAACAATTCTTCGTATTGCAGATAATGTAAATTCATCAATTTTATCTTTGAAACTTCGCTTTGGTCCAGTTTTTTTAGGAGGAGTTGGCGGCGCACCTTTATTTACTTCCTTCAAAACGTTACAAACAGAGTGTGAGGTTATTCCCAATATGTCAGCAACTTTGCTCATACATTCATTTTCTTCCACAACTTCAAAGGCCTCCAATTGCGCAGAAATTTCATTTTTCACGTATTTGTAGGCGTTGCGGATCATTACTCTTTCAGTAACAGTGAAAGCTTTTCGTGGACGTTTTTTTCTTGAGGACAAGAAAACATCCACGTCTTTTTGTGATGTACTTGGCTGAGGATCCATTTTGATGGAAAACCAAAACAAATAGATTCACTCAAAGTTCACAAAAAACTATAAACGTAACAACAAACACAACGTAACAACACTTTAACAAAAAACCCAACAAAATAACAAAATATCGATTCGCAATGAAATAAGATATTCGTGCAGTCAGACTGGGAGAATGAAGCCGAATGACACGATAAACAAAATGGCGATAGCTGCACGAGCGCGCACGGGTTGCCAATACTGAAAACTATCTAGGCTCTTTTATTATAAGTTTTGTTTTTAATATAAAAACAAAAATATTAACTTTTTATAAAATAGAGCAGTGATTACTAATTAATAAATAATTATTATGAATAGTTATGTATTTATTTAAATAAAAATCAATAATTTAGTCTTTAATTGGCACACTGATGGCACACACACTGATTGTTTATCGATTTTTGTGTTCATCACTACACTATTAAATGTGGTATCATTATTTCACAAAATGACAGTAGCTAATGTCAAATCTGGAATCGAATTAAAATTCTGACTTTAGATGCTGTGATAAGCAGGAAGAAGCTATTTCGCGTACGAATGAGCACTTTTGCAAATTTGTATCGAAATGAATGATGATTTAGGACGAAAACGAAAGCGCGAGATTTTATAAATAGACCTTTGGGAGTCTAGATATCATGAAAAAACTTCTAAATGTATATTTTCAAAATAAAATTATTTGCATTGTTGAATTACTAATCTATCCCTGTATGGAGGCCGTTTTGCGATTTTCCTTCTTCTTATGGCATTTATTTCCTCCCAAAGATGCGTTGATTTTAGTGTTGAAATACGGAACTTTCGACGCTCAGAACTTTCAATTTTTTTTTTTTTTACTTTTTGTTTCCATACAGGGCTAGATAATGATGAGACAAATTGATAAAATTTTTTATTTTGAACTTACACCGTCAGACAGTGAAGTAATCGCCAGACTACGTTTGTATGGAAGAATGATCGACGAGTGTAACCTTAACTTACATGTTTGTACTAAAATCACGGCAGTAACTGTCCTATGTTCCCTAGATGGGGTCACACTTACATTCGACTTTGTTAGCAGAATACGATCTTGCGGTTGTCTCGATCGATCTTTGCGACGATATCGATAATATCGATATATACGTATATATTATTTTATTTTATTATTATATTATTTTATCATATCATTTCATCCTTCCTTTTTAGGGTTCCATACCTCAAAAGGATAATACGGAACCCTTGTAGAATCACGCGCGTGTCTATCAGTCTGTCACAACCAATTTTCTCCGAAACTGCTGGATCGATTGATTTGAAATTTGGTACTCATAATTATGTAAGTCGGTGACCCAAAGATGGATGTGCAACGTAAATAAATGAATTTTGAACACGGGGCCACTTTTTAGGGCAAACAGAAAAAAAAAAAAAAACAATTGCAAACTATATTGTGTGACATATGAAATGCGAAGCGATGTGTTAACTTAGACTAAACCGTAACTTATTTTGGATCGTTATTCATTAGTAGAATGAGAAAACGCTATAAGGCTGTGATTCAGCGGCGATTTCGCGGCGTTGGTCACACAATGTGGTTAGTAGAAACAGCCCCCTGGTCGTCCACAGTTGTCCTATGTCGCAAACAGCCTTGATCTTCACGGCAGTAATGTCAGGATAGAACTCACAAAATTTATCTCGCCACGCCGCCGCACCTCTGCTTATGCATTACATAAACCAGTTACTCCAGTTGGCCATTGATAAAAAAACATTTTTATTATATGCTAATTGGGACGTTTGTCGTTCGTGTTTTTTTATCTTATAATATTAAATACAGGTGACATAATGTCTGAAGATATTATATTTTATGTTTGTGCAGCTGAATCGATAACTTGACGCAAATAATTACGAATATAAATCGATATCTTACCCCTTAAGACTATTTTGTATGCCGTACGTCAATTTATATCGTTGCACTATGCCAGTATCATAACTCGATAGCAGTAGCCGGCGTCCTTGACAATTAGAGTTTAATTATTATTATGACAGATAGTTGTGGATTAGTGCCAAATGCACACTTGGCAGCGAGATAAGGAGGTGCCTTGCCTTAAGTGGCGGATTGTCGTGTTGTGCCTTAAGAAAGACTCGGTGGTTCTTTTGAAAAATCGTAGAAGTTTAGAAGAAGAGGGATGTACAGCTCTTATAACCGGCCCGGTTGGCCGATTTTGTTTTGTCACTAGCTTTTATTAAAATTGACTTGTTATTTTGTATGTATGAGTCTAATCTTCCAAATGAATTTTAAAACAGTTATCCTAACCGATTGGGCTAAAATTTGCAAACACTTTTGGATTGGATGACAATACATGGTTAGCTTAATTATATTATTCTAAATCCGATATGGCGGACTCCCAAAGATGGCGATCCAATTATTTTTTATGAACGCCCATGATATCGATATCAAATTAAAGGGCTTGCTGAGAGGAATACGAAAAGCTTGTTCGTAAAAGATATTTAATATTTTTAAATTTTTGGTATCGTACCTATTTCTTCGATTTTTGTGCTCAATACACAAAACAAAAACGACTCTGCTCCTAGAATTTACGAGTAAATGAAAAGGTATTTATAAATCTTTCCTTTATTTGTTTCAAATCTAGAGATGGAGTGAAGGATTCAACAGTGACGTGGTTCAAACAGTGGTGAAGGGTACCAACGCCGCTCGTGCTGAACTTCGCGCGGCTTCGTTGCAAGTTGTCGCTGCGCTTGCGCACTACTCGCAACTGATGCCGCATCTGATGCAAGGTAAGATTAATAGCCATCTTAACAAATTTTAAGGGATTCTTATAATTATGTCGTTTTGCCATAGATGATGTTGCTTCTTTGTAAAAAAGTAGCATGGGTTTAATGTTTTATATCTAAAACGTTCTTTTTTTAAAACGTTTTGGGAACACTTTTATTATGCGTACAGCTAAGGAGTGGAATTCCCCGCCAGAGTCTGTGTTTCCCGATAGCTACAATCTAGGGGGTCTTTAAGTCAAGAGTGTATATGTTATTTCTAGGCAAGCGTGTTTCACCGTCGACCACATCATCGCTTACCATCAGGTGAGATAGTGGTCAAGCGCGAGCCTATAGGTTATTAAAAAAAAAAGTTTTGTTTTGCAAAAGCTGAAGTACGATACTAGCAATAAAGCCCAATATCATTCATTCAAATTTATTTTGTACCTAATTATCTCAGTGTTAAAGTCATCATCATCTGCCAAGCCTTTTTCCAATTTTGTTTTCCCAGTGTCAACTAAAGTACGGTAATTTATTTGTTACGTTGGTTAAATTCTGTTCTTAATCAACCATTTATTTTTATTTCCTAAAGCAATTCAAGAGCCATCTCTATCTCAATTCGCGGCGAATATATTCTCTCGACGCGGCGAAGCGAATGCGGTGCGTGTGTCTGCAGCTGCCTTGCTCGCATCCATCGCGACGAGGGCTTCACCAAAATCAGATGTAAGTGTTCTAACGTACAATGGACAAGATTAAAACTTCATGATCAGTTAAAAATTCGTTTGGAATTGTGAAAATAGTCAAGTTTTCTTGTTGTTATCGTGCATGCTGCTCTTAAGAAATTTTGAATATTATGAATTGAATATAACGTCACTACGGCTCAAAATTATGTGCAATTTCAATCAGATGGTCAGCTTTCTACTGTTGACTGTATATTTTATCTCATAGTTTAGTTATAATAAAAGAACAAGTCAAGTGCGATTCAAACTCGTGCGCCGAGGGTTCCGTGCCTACCCATTATACCGCCGTAATAAAATTGGTATCATTTTTATTGGTGGCTAAGTTTTAAAGATATGGGCAAATTTAGATTTTCGCGAAAACGTATAAGTAGCAAAATTTACCTTAATTTTCAACTTTTTTATTTTGGAATTTTTCCTTTACTTGTGCTACCTTATTTTTTTGCCAAATTTCGTGATTCTAGGTCAACGAGAACTACCATACCTATAGGTTTTCGACCCAAAAACCTATAGGGTACTTCCGGTTGACCTAAAATTGTTAATTTTGGTTAAAAGCAAGGTCTTACAGCACAAGTAAAGGGAAAATTCAGAAAAATAAAAAATTAAAACTAAGGTAAATTTTGGTACTTACAAGTTTTCGCGAAAATATAAATTTGCTTATCTCTTTTTATCGTGTTGACTCAGGACTTTGATTTTTATACACCTAATAGGGACTTCATAAAAGCAATTAGTACACAAAAGAATGATAAAGCTCCAGGATCAGACCTCATTACAAATGAAATACTGAAAATTACATCACCAGTTATTGGTCCGATGCTTACAAATATATTTAACGAAATTATTAAAACGGCAAATATTCCAGAGGATTGGACTAAATCTACAATTATATTACTACACAAAAAAGGTGACAAAGGAGATATAGCAAATTACAGGCCCATAAGCTTAATGTCTAATATTTATAAGGTATTTTCTAAAATTATACTATTGAGGATTACAAATATTCTTGAAGAGAATCAGCTCAAAGAACAAGCTGGATTCCGTCGAAATTTTTCAACCATAGATCATATACACACCCTTAGACAAATATTACAAAAATATAAAGAATACAACAAAAGCTACTACCTAGGGTTTGTCGATTTCAATAAAGCATTCGACACACTAGAACACGGATATATCTGGGATGCACTAAAAATACAGGGTGTACAAACAAAATACATACGATTACTTCGTAATGTATACACCAAGAGTACTGCGCAAGTCAAGTTAGAAGCTATAGGCGAAGAATTCCCTATCATGAGAGGTGTACGTCAAGGAGACCCTATCTCACCCAAATTATTTTCTGCCGTTTTGGAAATAATATTTAGGAACCTAGACTGGACAAATGAGGGACTAAACATAAACGGTGAAAACTTGAGCCACCTGCGCTTTGCAGACGACTTAATCATATTCTCGGAAAATTCAAGATCACTAGAAATGATGCTGCAACAACTAGCAGATGTAAGTGACAAAGCTGGACTATCGATGAATTTAAATAAAACAAAAATCATGACAAACTCATCACAAACAGACACGATAAAAGTAAATAATGAGCAAATAGAGTACGTACAGGAATATGTATACTTAGGACAGCTAATATCTACTGAAGGGTGCATGGAAAAAGAGATTGAAAGAAGAGTTACCAATACTTGGAAAAGATATTGGTCACTCAGTGAAGTGATGAAGAACAAAGATATGCCTATGAAAGAAAAGAGGAAGGTATATAATATGTGCATTCTACCATGTTTACTATACGGGTGTCAAACTTGGGCATTGACAGAACATCTAGCAAATAAAATTAAAGTTTGTCAAAACAGCATAGAAAGAAGTACAATAGGTGTCAAAAGAAAAGACCGAGAAAAATTAATAGACATCAAAAGTAAAACCAAGTTTAAGAATGCATACACAACATACAAACAGCTGAAGTGGAGGTGGACAGGGCATATGATGAGAGAAAAGCAAGAAAAATGGACAAAACTTATGACAGAATGGTACCCTTTAGACGGAAAGAGACATAAAGGAAGACAAACTAAGAGATGGGAGGATGACGTTAAGAAAATAGCGGGTTCAACATGGACTCGCACTGCAAAAATGAGAAAAGAATGGAGAGCTTTAGAGGAGGCCTTTGTCGGAAGACAAGTTGTAACCGAAGTACCGTTTGCCGATAATCAATAGATATTAAAATTGTTAGTATATTAGTTAAACTCTAGTTAATAGTCAAAATGTGTTTTTTAGATAGTAGTCATAAGTAAATTAATTTTAGGCACACGAAACTACTCTGTGTAAAACTTGTTAACAACAATAAAGGCTTTTTTTTTTTTTTTTTTTTTTTTTTTTAATAGGGACTTCAGTAACTGGTATAAATTTCAACCAGCTAGGTCCACCCGTACCTGAGAAAATGGTGGTGACACACGGACAGACGGACAGACAGACAGACGGACAAGAAAATGATCTTATAAGGTTTCCTTTTTTACCTTTTGCGGTACGGAACCCTAAAAAGTATAATGTTTCGAACTTGATGATCTAATTCTATTATTAGCGTTTGAATTTTCCTCTACGTATTTTTAGTTACTTTATGACAGCAGCAATTTATAATACCGCGAATGAATTCTTTCACATGGGAAAACCCAGCGTGAAGCGTTGGTATGCGTGTACTTGTTTACACGCACAGTACCTATATTACGTTAGGTTTTGTATTACAATAACTTGACTCAATGGGCCATCCCATCGCTCCTTATACTAATTAAGAGAGGCCTGTATGCAATTTTTTCATTCATTGTCGTCATCATTCATTGGTAAATTCGTATTTTTAGTTACTTTATGACAGCAGCAATTTATAATACCGCGAATGAATTCTTTCACATGGGAAAACCCAGCGTGAAGCGTTGGTATGCGTGTACTTGTTTACACGCACAGTACCTATATTACGTTAGGTTTTGTATTACAATAACTTGACTCAATGGGCCATCCCATCGCTCCTTATACTAATTAAGAGAGGCCTGTATGCAATTTTTTCATTCATTGTCGTCATCATTCATTGGTAAATTAGGATACCTTATCCTAATTTTCTCAATATATTTGGCGTCTGAATGACACAAAATAATCTATACTAATATTATAAAGCTAAAGAGTTTGTTTGTTTGTTTGAACGCGCTAATCTCAGAACTACTGGTTGGAATTGAAAAAAATGTTTTTGTGATGGATAGTCCATTTATCGAGGAAGGCTATAGTTTATATAACATCACGCTACGACCAATAGAAGCGGAGCATAAATGAAAAAATTGCAAAAACTAAAAAAAAATCTTTTTTGAGAGCTTCCGTTGCGTGCGCTGCGTAAGCGGTTAAAGTTACGCAACATTCATGTATCAAGGGTAGGTAGGGTAGTGTAGGTTGACGGGAACGAAGCCGCGTGGGACAGCTAGTATGTAATAAAATAAGTAATAATATTTTGTAATAATTCTATTGTATCTGCGAACAGCATGTGGTAGGTAAATAGGTATTGATTTTAATAACAATGAGAATTATTTATAGTTCAGTTGTCATTGATTAGTACCTTTGTACGCGAAATAGTGTATGTGTGCGCATAACGATTAAGTGACCACACACGTTCGTCATAAAATGCGCCGCGTCTGTTTACAGCCTGTTATTTTTTGCGTTTATGAGTGTTTTGCTCACTATCGACGTGTGCTAACTCAAAGTGCGATTTTGACTTGTAAACAATCATAGTGATGCATGGTTTCTGCCACAGTAACAACACTTCCTCTATAATTTGATCAGATAGTAGTTATAATTATTGAATTTGTCTAAACTTATCCGTACTTGTTTAAGTTAGGAAAAAAATATATAACAGGCAATCTTTTTTTAATTTTATAATCAGTACAATGGTTAATTTTGAACCATTCTTCCTCAAAGTAAAATATATATCCGCTCTATATTTTAATCCGGTTGGTATTTATTTAGTTCTTCGCCATAATCCGAATTTTTAGATAGGAAAAAACATGGTGGCAGGCAATATTTTTTATATTTATTATCAGAACAATGGTTAATTTTGAACCTTACTTTCTCAATATAATTAATATTTGTTTCGGGATATTTACCATGTATGTTTCGATTTTGGCGCTTGTAACGGTGCCGAAATATCGAGCTCTCAACCAAAATCAAAATATACATGGTAAATATCCCGAAACAAATATTAATTCTAATGATTGTGACCATGTCAGCTTAAAAACTTACTTTCTCAAAGCAAAATTAGTTATATCCGCTCTATATTTTAATCCGGAAGACCGGAATTTGTTAAGTTCTTCGCCCTAATCCGAATTTCTAGTTAGGAAAAGAAAATATAGGACAAGCGATATTTTTTAAATATATACTCAGAACAATGGTTAATTTTGAACCTTTCTTCCTCAAATCAAAATATACTTACATCCGCTCTATATTTTAATCCGGTAGTTATTTAGTTCTTCGCCTCAATAAAAATTTCTAGTTAGGAAAAAAAAATGTTACAGGCAATTTTTTTTTAGTTTCACAGACAGCACAATAATATAAACTTGAACCTTTCTTCCTCAAACTATAAAATATTTCCGGATATTACTCACTGCTTGTTCATTTAAAAGCATAAAACATCGCCGTTTTAAATATTGTAATTTATTGTCCCCATACAAGGCATTCTTAACAAGCTTAGGGCCATTGAGCACGTGCTAAAACGAGCTATAAATTACGCACACCACCAGCGAATGCGAATGGGACCACCTGGCTGCGGTCTGTGGAAATAGCAACAGATTACTAACATAGTAAACATATACAAACAGTATGGAAACTAAACTATAAACGCTCGAAACGGCACACTCACACAAACGTACGCACCGACGAGACCGTTCGTTCGTGCACTTTCAAGGTAATGTCAATGTCAGTGTCAGTACTAAGTGCCGCGTCGCGACAAGTGGTCACGTATTTTTGTGTTAATGTGCCGTTTCGAGCGTTTGTAGGTAGTTTCCATACTGTTTGTATATTTTTACTGTGTTACTACTTCGGCGTTAATGTCGGAGAAACTAAACAACTGCTCCCTGGGAAATACGCGATTTTATCCTCATATCTGTCAAGCTATTATACAACCCATATAAATTAATGCCTGACTCATCGCAATTATGTAGCGTTTTTAACGTTGATTGTAAATTTGTAACCGAATTCAAACTATGACACAACTTTAAATAGTTCTGTGTGGTACGTAACTCAGTAATATGAGCCGTTGCGAAACATTCTCTAGCGTTACTTACCTTCACGGAGAATAAAAATAAATAAGTCAGCTGCAATAAATTGAAAACGTAACCGTATATCATGCATGTAGCGTTGTCACATTATTTACATGTGTTCATTAATAATGAACACATGTAAATAATGTGAATGAAAAGAGTGCGGTAGCTCTCGCAGAATCTTTCTTGCTTTTCAACAACAACAAAACTGCTTAACTATACCTTCGTATTTATCTTACTTGTAGTAAATTATAGCGCATTGTTCAAATACAACAATAAATAAAGTAGAAGAGTTATGATCAGAAATACCAGAATTAATTCGAAGTCTCATTCAATTACTTCCCCTATCAAATATGGACTTGTTCTACTTAGCCACTTAGGGCGTTTGACACCAAAATAGAACACGGGTAACCGTAGCTTAAGGCGCCGATTCCCTTGAGTAGCTGATTTTAAAATGAGAATCACATCTAAACGGCTAGTCGTAATTTATTGGAAAAAAAATCTCAATAATTTTCTTAATAATTTCATCTGAGCAAATTTTGAGTTTTATTCGTATAACATAGTGTATTTAATTTGTAAAGTTATGTCTAAAATGGACAAAAACACGACAATCACAACAAAACCGCTGGGCGTATTTTAATGAAATCGACACCATATCAAAGACAATTTAATTATCTACATTTTGATCTGAAGCTTTTTTTTTTTAAAGTCATAGAATAATAAGAAAATAACAAAAAACTGCTAAATTTCGGGTCGCGCGGGTGAGAAACGAGGGCGCGTTTTGTTCCCTCAAGGTCGTTGGCGTAAGTCGTCGTCTTAAGTGGTATATTTATATACCACTACTTCTTGACATGTGGAGAAATGGACCTGGATAAATTAAGCACTTAAATAATTTGCCCTGACCTTAGGACTTTTAAAATGAATGAAACTATAAATATTCATTCATACATTTCACTAATATAGGCACATATATTTCTGTATTTTTTGACGTACAGTTTTGTAAAGATAAAATTGTTTCACACGGAACTTGTAGTTATTATAATTGCCAACATTATTTATGAGGCCCGGTCGGTGAGTTAGAGCAGCCGAGGTTAAGTTGTTGATTCGCGATGTCAATGACCTACGCCCGAGTTGTAAACAAACACTTGTTAAATTGTTATTGGCGTTTGTTGAAACAACCTGCAAAATGCGTAAAAGGTGTTTCTTATTACAATTCACGTTTCGGAATACAATGGTTATCGAAAGCGATCTATATGCGGTTACATTCGAGTCACGGGCCGCAGTACATCAACACGCATGGCCTTGAGTGCATGGCGTCGTGCGAGCTGTGAGTGCGAGCTGCCCAGTACCTACTACCGCGTAGGGCTTATCTTAGCGCGCGCTTGCGATACACCTCACTTGATCATTGACCGCCGCCGCCACCGCAGGCGCTGCCGGCACCGCTTCTATCGCGGACCTTGTTGTTTACATACGTACGAAATGCCGGCTCTTTAAATATACGACTTTGAACAAACATTTTTTATTCAAATCTAAGCAGTAAAGTGAACGTTATTCAAAATGTGGCTCAGTGGTTTTTTACTGGTGATAGTGGTGCTCTTGCTCCTACTTAATCTATTATTGGCTGTTTTTCACTATTCATCGAAGGGAAGAAAGTATTGGTTGAACAAAAAAGTGCCTTACAGGGAACCATGTCCCTTATTTGGAAACTTTGGAGCTACGTTTACAATGAGGAGAAGTTACACAACAATGCTGAAGTATTTTTATGAAAAGTATAGAGACGAGAAATATGTTGGACTTTTTCAAGCTCGTAGACCAACCTTGATGGTAATTGATTTGAATATGACAAAAACAATATTCTCGAAGGAGTTTCAGAGCTTCAGTGATCGTGTGTCCGTATCAACGGACACGCAGCGCGAGCCGCTTCTTCGTAACCTGGCGAACATGGGAGGCGCTGAGTGGAAGGCGATGCGGCATATCGTGACGCCGACGTTCTCGTCAGCTAAGATGAAGGCCATGTTCCCGTTGATAGCTGAATGTGCCCAAACGTTGAAAAATGTACTTCTGAAAGAATCAGTAGAAGATATCAATGTGCCGAGCATGATGACGCGATTTACGACCGATGTTATCGGAAGCTGCGCTTTCGGCGTAGATCCGGGGTCGCTCAAAAACCCAGATTCACCATTCCTACAGATGTCCCAAAAGATGTTTAAGATAGATCGTGCTACGGTGCTCAAACGCTACTGCCGTACATTCTTTCCCAGATTATTTAAATGGTTAAATTTGAGGTCATATTCCCCAAATGTGGAAACTTTCTTTACTTCCATTATTAACCAGGTTTTGGCAGAGAGACGATCTGGAGTTCAAAGGCATGATTTCCTTCAACTTATGTTAAATGAGCAGAAAACAGATTCGGGTTTCTTAATGACGGATGCTCTAATAACTTCGAACTCGTTCATATTTATGCTAGCGGGGCTGGAGACATCGGCTACGACTTTGTCTTTTTGTTTGTATGAATTAGCAAAAGATCAGGAAATGCAGGATAGAGTCAGAAGTGAAATAACGGAATGTCTAGAAAGGCACGATGGGCTGAATTATGACGCAGTGATAGCGATGCGGCTGGTGTACCAGGTGGTGGCGGAGACGCTGCGCCTGCACCCGCCCACGCCCATGACCACGAGACTCTGCACAGCACCCATCACCCTCGATGAAGAACTTACCCTCAAAGTAAGGGACCCGGTTCTAATACCTATCCATTGCATTCAACGAGATGCTCGAAATTTTCCAAATCCGGATAAATTCGATCCAGATCGCTTTAAAGATGATTTAAATCCTTCAGGCTTTATGGCTTACGGTGAAGGACCAAGGAGCTGTCCCGGTAAGTCAATATTACACAATATTGATTAACGTCATAATGTTGCAATATATATTATTATAATTATTCTAAGTGCAGTAGATTATTATTATTAGATATAATGTAAATAAACTAGCTGTTATAATATTATGGCTATGTCGTGGAAAGAAAAAAACTAAGCTAAACATTCTTTTGTCGCCATTGTCTAGATACGACTACTAATATTTAAAAATCTTTTCATTGTTTCGTTAGTATACCTGTGTTTACAAAACTTGAGCCTGTATCCACATAAACAATATGCAGACAAAATTCTCTGTAATCAAACAAGTCTTACTGGGATTTGTAAATTTACATTACTCGGATGGAGTTTCTTGTGCATTCTTCTCCATAACAAGCTACTTTCCGTATGCACGGTAGAATCAACTTTTATTCCATGTAAATCTAAAAAGTATGGAGTTTCTTGTGCATTCTTCTCCATAACAAGCTACTCTCCGAATGCACGGTAGAATCAACTTTTATTCCATGTAAATCTAAAAAGTATGGAGTTTCTTGTGCATTCTTCTCCATAACAAGCTACTTTCCGAATGCACGATAGAATCAACTTTTATTCCATGTAAATTTAAATTGTGACATTGAAAAGTGCCGCTTGGTGGCCCAGTTGAAATAAATATCTTTTGTCTTTTGTTTTGTCTTTGTCTTTGTCGGTCTATATGCTTAGTCGGGTCTTAAAATTTACAATACATAGCAACAAAAGAGACGGGTGCTAATACTCAAATTTAGATATGCATTTACAGTAACAGATATAATATGCATGACACATCTGCAATGATTAGCTAATTAATATCGGATGATAAGTTATTTAGTATATGATCTGGACACATAATGTAATGATAATATTGATAAATTGTTTACTGTGTAGGTGCACGCTTTGCCCAGCTGACTGTAGCGGCCGGGTTGGCTGCACTTCTCAGCACCTTCACGGCGGAGCCCTGCGAGCGAACCACTCCACAGATCCAGTACGACCCAAGAAGCGTCATGCTTAAGAACATAGGTGGAATATGGTTGAGATTTGTACCCATATAACACAGAAAAAACCCGACATTATTGGTGTTTTGTAGTGAACACTTCAGACAAATGTTTGTCCTTTGTTTGCCAGCCAGTCACATTTTTAAAGACTCAAAATGTGACTGAAGAAAAAAAAATATAATGATAGCGATGTATAGTGATTGATGATCCAAAAGTACCAACCGGTTAGTTAATATAATATGTATCAGTAAATTGTATGGGAACAATGCTCATAATGTCAGGTCGAGAAACCCAAGTCATGACGAAACCTTGGCCACATAAATTAGCTGTAACGAGTCATTTATTTGTGAAAATTAATACTGTACGAAGATCAAGTTATTATCTACATATGGCTTGATCTCTCTGTAACCTCCCTTCTAATTTCATGCAAAGCCATGGTTTTGGAATATGAATGTAGATATTATTTTAGTCTTCTCGCCTTGCCGGTAAGGAAAGGCAAGAAGACCGACCATCTCTAGACTTAAAAGTTGGATTGCATTGTGTTTACAATATTCTCTTGAAGAAAAAGCGTGTTAAAATACGGAAATTTGTTTACTTTTATGTTTGAACCAGTATCGGACTTATATTGTCTGTTTTTGGTCTACCCTCAAAATTAAATTATATTTTCTAGCTTCTGTTATTTTCCCAACAATAACTTTCTCCTGTACCAAGTGAATATTGTATTCTTTCTTATGCGAATAACTATATCTTAAACCTCATAATAAGTTATACATTGGTATAATTTGTGCTGATTGATCCAGTTCGATTTTGAAGGGTTTTTTGAGCATTGTCCATTTCAGAAATTTTATTGAATTATCCAAAACATTAGCCCGTTTATACCTGGGTAATTGAGGACATTTGTAAAGGTCTGAAAGTTACAGTACGGAACACTAACCACACGACGCGTGGCTCCCACCAGTCATGTTTTTTTACACTGTAAGGCACTATAAGACTTAATAATTACCATTTAATTTTAATTAGCGTTACTTAGGCACTGTTTTCTGATCCGTTAACTCAACCAATGGTTAAATATGCTAACCATTGGTTTAAAATTTAGGTAAAACGCGTTGATTCATCAATTGTTATTTCTAACAAATGGTCAAATAATAATCTATTCAACTTATTTGAACATATACGAGGCTAACTAACAATTGATGAAACTGCTACTGTAATACTGACTATTAGTTAGCACTTTTGACCGACTTTTCAAAAAGGAGGAGGTTCTATGTTAGACTTTGTGTTTGTTTTTTTTTTTTGTTTTGTTTGGTTATATTCACCGATTTATCCGTCAATTGTGGACAGATTTTGAAAATTATTTTTTGTTTGATATGTATGTTCCGAAATTGGTCCTAACAACTTGCCTATTAGGTAGGTACAACGAAAAAGAGAAAAACTAAAAAAAAACTTTTTACAAAAAAAACTACCGACTTCCAAATATAAAAACTACAAAGTGAAAATAACTTTCTTTAAAAAGTAGTATAGTATTTTTTTTGTAATAAGGATTTTTAAACCATTGGTTGAATTAACTGAGGATCAAAAAACTGGGCCTTACTTCACGTGTTTTTCTAGCGTCTAGTGATTATGAGGTAAATTGTTTAGAAAGAATTCTCTTATTTATTTTATTTAAGTTCTTAGTCATAATATAATTTCTTAAATCGTGTATTTTATTATATGAATCAACAATTTGCCTTATACTATTGTTTATAACCGCTGTATGTAGGTATATGGTAATATTTTAATATTATCGATTCGGTAAATAACTCCAAGACATCACGTAGTTTGTGCATTGATAAAATGAAAACACATTTATTCATAATATTAATATCATTGTCTTTCTCTTCGTCTGTGTGAATCATGCGGATGCAGTTATCATAAACTATAATTATATTGCTATTGTTTTAGTTTACAAATTACTGCTCAATGTAACGGAGCTGGTAGTACCTACCTATAGAAATGATGTTACTGAAGTTATCTATACCAATATTATAAACAGGAAAGATTTTTTTGTTTGTTTGTTTGTACCGAATAGGCTCCGAAACTACAGGACCGATTTTAAAAATTCTTTCACCTATGGAAAGCTATATTATTCCCGTGTAACATAGGCTATAATTTTGACGGGAGCGAAACCGCGGGGGTCAGCTAGGTACAAATAAGCCTAACTGTTGTTTGTATTGTTATTTTTTATCCTAATACATTTGGTTAAAAATTTGGAAATTTGAAAGTCATTATTTTAACATAGATTCAATTTTTTTTATTTTTTCGGCCTTAGAATCAGCATTGCCATCTCATTTTTTTTTTTTTTTCGGCCTTAGAATCAGCATTGCCATCCAACGTGGCAATGCTGCCAGCGTTCTGGGCACGTTTCCAGTTGAAATCGATGTGGACGAATTTTTTGATGCACAATGAGCTCTTTTCCGTCTCCCTTTTGTATTTGTATATAGATTAGTTTTTTTTTTTAAATATTTATTTGTATATATGAGTTAAGTAAGTATATAAATGTCATATGTCAAATAAATAACACATGTATTTTTATAGGGATAACTATTAAACATATACAAATCACAATAATTTGCTTTTATACTTTCAGTTGGTTTTAAAGGTTATTTTCTGTAATATTAAACTATTCACGGTATTTTGGTTTTCAATTATCAAAAAATGTATAATATGGAAAATGGTTAATTTATAGATTTTCCTGTAGAATTTTGGAATATTGGTTTTAATGAGCTTATTTATTTCCTAAAAATATCATTCCATGAATTAACACAGTAATTGTATATCTGCTCTATAATGTATTGCCATTTCTTTTTGTAAGTAATGTAATTTCTTAAAATGCCCAGTTTAGCGTATGATTTATGCGCTGCAAAAATATCAAGTGAATCGATCTACTATTAATGATGTGTGTGTGTGTGTGCCGACCCGAAGTGCCGATAGCATCAATCAGCTGCTTCAGTAAACAATCACTAAAACTGGGCGAGGCAGTTAATTGCTCATGTAATTGCGCTAAATAATGACCGACATCAAGGGGTCTTTTTATTGATCTACGGCCTGTTTTAACGCTGACTCGAATACCAAGTACGCTCCGGGTCTATTTTTAAAAAGTTTTTCGCTTTTTACATTTGTTATTATGTGTACCAGATATCTTTGCGCCTATCGCTAACTGGCTTATCTGATCCAGTAAACTGGTTTATGATGTTTAAAAAAATACAAAGCGTTTATGTCAATTAATTTTTAATTGAAACAGTAAATAATCATTTTTATAAGCGTTGGGAGGATATCCAATTTATGGAACCTAAAAAACACCTAGCACTCCGCCAGAGCACTCTATGTGTTTGTAGGACAGACAACAAATTGAAATGTGACGTTTCTAGCTTTATGGAACTTGTTGAGTCAACTGCATGTATTAGTACCGCATGCACAGATAATTCGGCTCTATGGTCTTGGTTATATTAAGCCATAGCAAGGATTTTCCAAAACACCAGCACCTGTAGCCAAGTTGACAATCTACAATCGATAACGCTGGTAGAAAAGGAATGTATGGGAATGACACATCTAAACGTTAAGTCACGTGGCAGACCATACAAATAGAAGGCGTTAACGATTGTAGAAAGAGATTCAATACAAAACGTTTGTAACTTGGCTAGGGTGCAGAGCTTATTTTAATTTGATTTTGAATTGATCGACTACTACGTGTAAGCATGTTTTTTTAACGTGTACGTACGTATAACTAGAGATAAGTATAGCTACATATTTTAATTTATATTTTGTTAACCTTAATTGCCTAAAACTTACTTGGTACCTTACCCGACTTAATTGATTGTAATGTTTATCTTATAGACTTGAATATATTCTAAGTTTTTATTACAATATTTTGTCTGTATTTAATTTTGTACCTGCGTCCTGAACTTAGTATTATGGTGTACTTTAAAAATATACGAATCAAAGCAGAATGGAAACATTTTTTTTTTAATTCCTTGTCCGTTTTCCTATTGTTTCGTACCTAATAAAATAGCTTGTTTACGAACATTTTTTTCTTTGTTCCTAGATACTAAATAAAGAGCTAGTTTATTAAAAAAAAAAGATAACATCGTATGCTATAAAATTAACATAACATTCGGTTAACATTCGTTTGAGGAATGTGAACCTTTTAAGATTCCCTTACTCAGATAGTACAAAAATACTCGAGTTGCTTGCTGCAAGTTGTTAATTAAAACACAAGTGATAATTAGCTTGTGCAAAAGGTGTTATTATAGTTTATCTTTACTAATATTACATAGAGGTAGAGTGTGTGAGTTTGTGACGTTGTAGGGGGTAAACTCTGGATCTACTGAACCGATTTTGAAAATTCTTTCACCAATGGAAAGCTACATTATTCCTGAGTGTCATAGGCTATAATATATTTATAAAAAATGAAGATCCTTATGAAAATTGCAATAATGTAACCTAAAGTAGCAAAATATTGCCTGTAAAATTCATTCTTTGGAGTGCGCTGAGAAAACTATTGATGATACATAAAAAATATTAGGTAGGTAGGTAGGTAGGCAGGGTAAGCAGGGTAAGCTGGGTAGGCAGGGTAGGCAGGGTAGACAGGGTAGGCAGGGTAGGCATGTATACAAGGTAGGCAGGGTAGGTAGGTTAGTCAGGGTAGGCAGGGTTGGCAAGGTTGGCAGGGTGACCAGTTGACGGGAGCGAAGCCCTGGGGGTCAACCAGTGTGTCTATAAATGTAATTTACGAGTATTTGTAACTCACGTCATGTTCTAGCTAAAAAAATGCCAATGTTTACGCGCTATTTTTACTTGAACAATGCATACTAGTTTAGTGATGCCCATTGTATGCAGAAATGATGTCGAAACCGCTGAATCGGGCCATTTTTATAACCTACTTGAGTAAAAAACAAGACCTACTACTCCCTTCCAAGTTTATCTGTACGTGCAATAAAATTTAATGTCTTCGGATAAAAATTTCTCAGTTTTATTGACGTATTGCTTTTTGTTAACATTTATCGAATATTTTGGGTTAATTTTGTAGTTGCTCTGATCAAAAATGGGTACCACTTCTAGATATGGCTTGTTTTAAAGAACAGCGGACTCGTGAATTTGTTTGTTTGCCTTAATTGTTATGTTTCATACAACTGTAGGTATTATTTAATTTAGGTAGATAGTATTTTGTTTTATTTTAATTAGGACTGGTTTTAGATAAGCTTAACTAAATATAAATTGCTTTTAAAAAAGTGTGTTATCATATAATATAATGATAATATTAAAAACAATTTCAGGTCTTGGAGTGCGATGTACTGGCACAACTACATGAAAATAATTTCATAGAAAACTGTTTGGAAGTACTTGTAGACTTTTGCAATACCAAAGATTACAAACAATCGTTCGGTGAGTTCACTATCTTTATACGAGACTTCTTGAGTTCATCCTTGTAAGATAACAGGGACCTACGATATGCGTTACGTACTGATTCGCAATTTATTTATCACCGATAGTAAATAATAACATCTTTTAGATTAGATTTATTTTTGAAGATTACAACTTACGTGAGCATAACAGCATTCAATATTTAAGATACAGGGCCTTAACTAAATAAAAGGATTACATCTAGTTCACTATTTTATTTATATCAAGTCGTAGACAATTTAATACAATTATTTGCAATATCACTTATCAGAAAGGTGATATTTAATCTTAATCATATTCATGTAATAGGAATTTTAATCACATTGAGTATTTTAATCAGTGTTTCAGTACAGGACTTCAATTAAATGCCTACTGATACATAAAAAGTATGTTGATAAAATAATGATTGTTTTTTTTTTCTAGAAGGGAATGTGTCGTTGAGTTCGTTGGAGCGTCGGGGCGAGTACGAAGTGCGTGCGCAGAAGGGAAGGGGCGAGTACGAAGTACGTGCGCAGAAGGGAAGGGGCGAGTACGCGTCGCCTGCGCACGTTTCTCACAAGCCACGCCCACCACCCACTGCTGCTCTTGTCACGGCCATAGCAGACGCACTGCACAATGTTAGCGCGTTCTCTCACTGCCCCGTCCAAGCCTGGAATGAACGAGGATTGTATCGACTCTTGTTCAGGTACTATAAGGGTCAAAATTGCAGTCACACTCTACCAAAACAGAAAACACTTTTTTTTTTGTAGGCAACAGAATTTTCAACTTTTCGCGGTTAGTAGGAATATTCTATGCTTTAATTTCTATACAAAATATTAAATCAGTTGTGGATAATTTAACTTCATCTACAAAAACTAGCCATTTGAATTTTGGGAGAGTATGACTGAACTTTTGACGTTTGATTGTACATAATGTTATAATACTCGCAGCGGATCTTTGTGTCTCTGAATTGGCTGCAAGACCCTGCGCAGTAGCTATTTTTGTGTCGCATCGTTCTATCTCGCTTACTCTATGCAGTATACTCGATGACAAACTGTTTCTTGCGCAGTGGTTGGCAGAGATAACTTGAGAGACACTAAGATCCGCTATGACTACTATACTGCAGCAGCTCCAGTGCCCAGTCCGATGAGCCTTGCTAGATATTTTTTTACATTCTGGCAAGGTATGGGAAATGCATTTTGCAATGTGAAAATTGTCTCGGTCTAAAGCGATAATATACTATACGATTTTGTAGTTAGCTGTATTGCTAGAAATGCATCCTCCGTTATGCGTCATCCAACGGTCATTGGCTCAGTCCTATCCCAACATATTTAGTATTGGCTTCTTGGTTTCAGGCCAACAAGATGCAGTTAAATTAATGTTCCTAGAATATGAATGAAATAGTTATAGCTTCCAGGAATTTGTGTTCGAAGCGGCTGTTGGCCATAAAAACTTTAGTATCTGTTACTATGTCTTGTTCAAGAGTGACTTCGACAAAATTACATTAAATCTTGTTTCAATACTATAAGCACAAATATAAATATGATCACATTTCCTCCTTCCGCTCTCAGCTTAAATGGCTGCCTATCCGTCAGAGGAGATCCATCAGATCTCTCTGCATGCTCTTCACCATCATGAACGATCCTTGTACTCCCGATTATTTAAAACAATATTTTAAAGTGTTGGGCAGTTCTCACGATCTTAACCTTCGAGCTTCCGAAAACTTACTTCGCCAAATTCCTTCTCACCGCACTGGGTTTCTATCTAATTCTTACACTGTCTCAACTATAAAACTCTGGAACGTGCTTCCCCATGACATCAAAAAAGCTGAGAGTAAATTGTCATTTAAGCGTAGAATCCGGCACTATTATTTGTCTTTGTCATAATTATTATATTTAAATTTCAATCTCATTTAGAATTTGGTATTTATTATAATATTTTTTAGTCTATTGTTTTATAAATTATTTATGTATTTTATTAGTTAGGTAGTTATTTAATATCCGATTTTAATTATTGTTCATGTTTTTTATTTTATTGTGTACACCTACCACTGTTGTGTCCGTTTAAACCCAAAGGTTGACTGGTAGAGAATGCCTTGCTGCATTAAGTCCGCCTATGTATAATCATTGTACATGAAGTTTAAATAAATAAATAAGCCACCTTTCCTAGAAAACGTCTTTCTCTATCTTAAGCCCTTAGTAGTGGGTGCTACAGATAATATATTTCCGATTATAGGGTTTTCAAGTGCTTTGAGGGAAATGGGGAATACCCCAATATCAGCATAAGTGCATTTCCTTTCTTAAGTAGCGGTTGATAAAGTACGCCGAATCTACGTTGTAAATAAATAAAACACTTAGTCATTCATGATATACAAACGTACGTAAGCTATTTATATTGCACTAACCACAAAGGTTCAGTACATAAATTGTTTTTAACAACTACAATAGCTCATAACGATTGATTTAGGGCCGATTTCACCAATGAAACTAATCGCGATTAATACAATACAACTCAGTTTATGCAAATACAGCGTTCTGATTGGATAAGACCGCTGAGAAACTACCAATCAGCACGTAAACTGAGTTTAGTTGAACTAATCGTGATTAGTTTCATTGGTGAAATCGGCCCTTAGTATACTTAATAGAAATTCCATGCAATTGTGCGGTAAACGTTCCACAACACAAAACTTTTCAAAATCAATGTACGTTCTCTTGATTTCAGTACTAACTTTAACTTGATCAAGACTTTAGTTCCTAGTAGACGTAATACTAAATCAGTACAGGTAAAAACCAGTTAGGTCGGTCGTTCATCTAACGCGCCTAACTTGCAAAGTCCTTAGCAGGTCACAATACTTCCGCCTCCTTTGTCTTTTGCGACTGAAACGGGTTCTGTAGACCTAAAATTATATCTACACCTGCACATGCAGAGAACGGTATTTAAAATAAGTTGCCGAAAAGCACGATTAGATATCGTTACCATAATATCGCGTCCATGAAGTTTCACCAAACAAATTAAGGCGTATCCCCAATGTTAACGCAGTACTGGCCGTACGCCCGCTCGCAGCCAGAATATCAGTATTGAACCTCCCTTTGGACACTTTTGTTTGCAAAATATTCTTTGATTTACTATGCTATTTCAGTTATGATTAAATTCTAGCCATCAATTTTTCTGGGTAAAAATATTTTTAAACTTCCAAGTCCTTTTGGAGGAGTATCGAAAAAAATAACGTGTCGTTAATTATTTTATTAAAGCAAAACTATTAGTAACACGAAAAAACAATGTTTAACAAATAATGTACATGAATCAATAGTAAATATATATTTTTTTTTCAAAACTTTTAATCTAGCCTTTATTAAAGCATACTCCTTTAGAAAATTACCGTTTTACTGCACTAAAGCGGTGGAAGGCCCTTAAGTAACGGATTTTGTTAAAGATAGCATTTTCCCTCAACTCCGTTATAGTGGCCTACAATACAAAAACTGTGCATTATTATAAGCTTGCAAATCGGTGCAGCCGTTCTCAAGTGAACAACGAACCAACGAACAACATTTCATTTTTATTTATAAAGGTATACTTATAGTAAAAGATGGCGGGACCCCTTAGATGGCCTCCTCAAGAATTGGCGAGATGATGCACAACACCGAGAAAAACAGAAGGAACGAGAGGAGGTCTTTGTCCACGAGTGGGACAGTTCAGGCTTTAAAAACAGGCCAAGTACGAGTCGGACTCGCGTAGAAAGGGTTCCGTACCATTATCCCAAAAACAGCAAAAAATCACGTATGTTGTATGGGAGCCCCACTTAAATATTAATTCTATTCTGTTTTTAGTATTTGTTGTTATAGCGGCAACAGAAATACATCATGTGTGAAAATTTCAACTGTCTATCTATCACGGTTCATGAGATACAGCCTGGTGACAGACAGACAGACAGACGGACCGCGGAGTCTTGGTAATGGGGTCCCGTTTTTACGTTTTGCGTACGGAACCCTAAAAATGATGTAAATTATAAAATAAAACATCATATGAGTCATATCGTGTACTATATAGATGCTAAGATGGTATTTCAAAACGTATGCACATCTCCGCAATGTTGACTAATGACTTAATGAGTCATTAGTCCTAAGTGATAATAAACATTAGCCACAACGACGAGACGGTTCACACTTACAAGTTTTCGCGCGAAGTTGCATGAGGCGATAAATATAGACACATTATTTGTTATTGTCAAACTAAATACGACGTATATTTCTTGGTTTTGTACTATCTTGAGGACATGAATCTTTTCCGAAACCAGATAACTGTAGCTTAAGCAAGAGACTATAATAGGAAATTCTTATCTAGTTCCTTATTTATTACAATGAATATTCAAGTTCTTCAGTCGCGTTTGCGTCCCTGCAAGGTAAATAGAATATAAGCGAGCGAATATAAAATAATACTAAATAATAATAACAATTACTTGCATTTCATTTTATATTTATTTATTTTTTGATTCGTTTCTTCTAAATACCGTGATGAAAGGATAGCTATTGTTTTTAAATAGCTGAATCCGAGTACTCTAGCATTGTATTACATTTAGCATTATAATTATTTTGATTCCAGTTAGAATATTCTCCAAAGATTTTTCATGTCATCAATTGCATATTACGAGTCTTCGTTAAATTGCATACAATAGGAAGTATTTTGTTAAAAATGAGGTATTTCCTTAAGTTTGCCGTATGATATTACTACCCAGAATTTTATCCTTATTAGCGATACTATCGAATGTATCGATATATCGTAATAATAGTTTTTTTTTTTAAAAAAAAACGGGATTGTTTCCTGGCTAGGATTATTCATTTTTCAAAAATCCTATGATGCAGTTTTAGTTTTCATCAAATCCATCCCACTCCCACTTGGAAAACTAACCCTGTATACAGATCTTACTGGTGATGTTCTTGAGAAAGGTCAGGTGCGTAGTACTCTAGCAGGCGTTCGTGTGTGACCAGATGAATATATGTGAAACAAGCTAAAAGAGTTTGTACGGATCGTAGTAGCCCCGTTCTGCCTACTCCCATAGGAGAAACGCATGAGTTTATGTATGTTTGTATTTCTAATATATAGAATAGAATATACTTTATTGTACACCATAAAAGTGATAAACATTTACAAGAAAAACTTATTAATACGGGTACAAAGGCGGTCTTATCGCTGACAGCGATATCTACCAGACAACCTTTAGATGGACTGAAAAAACTTAGAATAAAAAAGGTGGGTAGTCTGCGGTGTACTGCTATTAGATTAAAACATAAATATATACAAAATTATATTACTATAATAAATACAAACAATTTTTACACTGTTTATTTATAAACATATATATATATAAACATACATACGTAATATGACATGAAATAATATATATAAATATATTTTTTAAGAAAATCTATTGTTTGATGTATTGCAGATGCGCATCATGGACCGGTGATGATCCGACAGAGACAAACGAGATCCGTGGCGCCACCTGCCGGGCACTGCAGGCGGTGACATCGCACAAATGCGTCCGCCTCTCTCTCGCCGCCACTAAGGACTGTCTCTACAAATTGCTAATGACTTTAACGCCTTTTGGAGAAGGTATGTTACGGCTTTATCTCTATGGTGTTGTTGCTGCAAATAGATAGCTACTAAGATTGTGTTGGCACGAGCCAAATAGGAAATGTTATCTTGATAAGAAGATTTGTTAGCTAGACAGGTCCAGTAGGGTTTTAATATTCGTATCATAGTCTTATTCGTAAATGGTGGAGGGAGGCATTTAAAGCACCCCGCGTGAAATGCTTTCTCACCTTCTTAGTAAAATTGTTTTGATCATTGTAGCTATTAATGTTAAACAAAACATCTTAGGAGGCTCTCGTTAGGAAGCTGGACTGGAGCTTTATTCAGAAAGCGGCACTTTTGGACACGGCACCTATTGTTAGGAGGTTAGCGCCGGTAGCTTGGTCCTTATTTCCGATACTGGTGGACTACCATTTTTTAGGGTTCCGTACCCAAAGGGTGAAAACGGGACCCTATTACTAAAACTCCGCGGTCCGTCTGTCTGTCTGTCTGTCACCAGGCTGAATCTCATGAACCGTGACAGCTAGACAGTTGAAATTTTCACACATGATGTATTTCTGTTGCCTCTATAACAACAATTACTTCTTGTGTAAACGTGATTTTGTTGCCGTTTTTTGCGATAATGGTACGGTACCCTTCGTGTGCGAGTCCAACTCGCACTTGGCTGGTTTTTTATTAATGTATTTTCTTTTAAGAAATACATTGAATAACTTAAATAATGAGTATGGAAAATTCATAAACGTAATTAATAAAGGTAAAGTAGTGTTATCGACGTTGGCTACATTGGAAACTTATTTGTAAAAGTGACCGTAGTGTTGAGACTGAGTTGAAATTATATAAATGGGGATTCATAGGTTGGAAGGGATACAAACGTACTAAGTCAATAATAGGAAGTTAATCCTAAAGCTATGCTGCTGAAAATGTACTTAAATGTTATCTTCTTTTCGGGAAACATGAGAAACAGTTCAAACAATTCTTGGTTTTATCAATGTTGTCTTAGGTTTTCAAAGAAAACACTCAAGAATTGCTTGTTTTTTAAGGAAAACACTTAACTTTATCGTGTACAATAAAGGGACTGTGTGTCCATACAGCTAAGAATATATATTTACAGAGTGGTTTGTTGTTCGTTATTGACATAATGAAGTAAGACATGAAATTGACTTAGCACAGTCTAGTATTGAACTAATAATAATAATTTATGTCTGTGTAATTAGTCAGAAAGTAATGTCCTACTTGTAAGAAGATGTTTACAAGTAACTATAACTTATTTGATAGCAGTTGTAACTAATAAACTAAAGCTTGGACAAGTTATTAGCATCGCATCGTTCAAAGTCCTAAGTAAACAGAAATAACAGTAATTTTTGATTTGAAGATAATTTATTGTGCGTCATATCGTTTGAAAAGTATCAAGAATGTTTGAGTTCTTGATACCGATAAAGTTGATAGTTTTGGCTTTAGCATATGTATTTCTTGGAGGAGGCCTCTACCCCTTAGGGTTCATGCAACCTATAGTAGATTGTTGCATCGAGCGCAAAGTGAGTTATTAATGCATGAGTATTGAGTGTTATGTTGGTGCCCGAGCGCACGCGAGGGCACTAAATTAACACGAGTGCATTAATTACTCACTTTAGCGAGGTGCGTAATCTACTTTTCTTTCAACTACCAATCTACCTCTCATCTATTTCCATTTTTTTATACTTTTCTTGCTAAATATGAAGTACCTACCTATCAAAGTTTTACAATGGTACAAAATGCGGGGCATTTTTTTCACCTAATTGGTTTTATACGCCGATTTTTTTTCTCAGCCAGTACTCGTACCACGCCAGTACCTTTTTCGATCTGCTGCAAATATTTTATATTCAACTTAATGGGAGACATTAAACCTCTGTGGTAAATTTATATCTAAACTAGCTAACCCCCGCGGCTTCGCTCCCGTCAACTGGCTACCAATCTACCTACCCTGCCTTCCTTACCTACTCTGTCTACCCTGCCTAGCTTATCCTGCCTACCCTGCCTAGCCTTACCTGCCTAGTCTAACCTGTCTACCCTCCCTACCCTACCTACTCTAATTTATCTACCTACTCTTCTTACTCTACCTACTCTACTTAATCTACTTACTCTACCTTCTCTACCTACTCTACTTACTCTACCTACTTTACTTACTTTATCTTCTCTACTTACTTTACCTTCTCTACCTACTCTACCTTCTCTACCTTCTCTACCTACTCTACCTTCTCTACCTACTCTACCTACCCTACCTACTCTACCTTCTCTACCTACTCTATACTCTACCTTCTCTACCTACTATATACTCTACCCACTCTACTTACTCTAGCTTCCTTCTCTACCTACTCTACTTACTCTACCGTCTCTACCTACTCTACCTACTTTATCTATTCTACCTACTCTACCTACCCTAACTACAGTACCTACTCTTTGGCTTTATAATATAAGTTTAGATGAAATATACAAAACAGTGCATTAAAGTAAAACAGTGCAACAATGAGATTTCATATAACTTTTCTGCACTGGTTTGGTTCTAAGCAATAAATACGTACTTTGTGATCAGTTTTGTAGTGATTAATGATAACATTACTACGTAGTTGGAAGAATAGTTATTTATGCTACAAGTGCGGAAGGTAGGTGATTTCCGATGAGTGGCATTTTATTCACGAGCGAGCGAAGCGAGTGAGTGGATAAATCGACACGAGTCGGAAATCATCTTACGTACGTGTATCATACAACATTTTACTATGCATTGTGCGAGGAAATAAATAAATTAATAAAATGAAATTAATAAAATGGCGAGCTTATTCAAGCGCGTTCAGCATATCCACAGATAACTAATAGTTCCTCGGGCATATCTACTGCGCATGTGCAAAAAGCTATCACATCGTAACGCAATAAGGCACGAGCAAAATATACGTTCTGCCAAACATATTTAATGAATATTTAAAATTAATTTATTGATCAAAAACTAAATCTAGAGTAATTAAAAACGCCTAAAATAAAGTATTAGTTTTATTTTACCTTTTATATGAATGATAATCTGTACATAACTAATTTTTAAAACTTTTCTCAAATAATAAAAACTCTATGCGTCGGGCTGACGTTGGAGTTAAAAATTAAAAAAGTACAGGAAAGTAAAAAGCACTAGTGAAAAAAAGTGACACTTTCCGCACAGTTTGGCTGCTTGGAAAACTGCTCTTTTCGAGGACATGCATTGTAAAATTATTTTACAATGCATGTCCAAGCAATTCGCACATGCGCAGTAGATATGCCCGAGGAACTATTAGTTAATCTGTGGATATGTTGAACGCGCTTGAATAAGCCCGCTATTTTATTAATTTCATTTTATTTATTTTGTTTATTTCCTCGCACAGTGCATAGTAAAATATTGTATGATACACGTACGTAAGATGATTTCCGACTCGTGTCGATTTATCCACTCACTCGCTTCGCTCGCTCGTGAATAAAAATGCCACTCATCGGAAATCACCTACCTTCCGCACTTGTAGCATAAATAACTATTATCAAATTTATTCTCTAGTTATTTAAGACTAGCTGACCTCTGCGGCTTCGCTCCCTTTAACTGGCTATCTGCCTGCTTATCTACCCTACCTACGTACCCACCTACCCTACCCACCAATTTATTAAAATATTGATTTGAGTAAGAATTCATACTACAATACGAATGTATTTTGTTTCTAAGCGCACGCTGAATAATTAATTTTATAGGCATTATTTTGCTATT
Source organism: Orthosia gothica (assembly GCA_949775005.1). NCBI lineage: Eukaryota > Metazoa > Arthropoda > Insecta > Lepidoptera > Noctuidae > Orthosia > Orthosia gothica. Next base: position 11,688,396 of record OX459049.1, read on the forward strand.
TTCCATAAGTGAAAGAATTTTTTAAATCGTTCCAGTAGTTTCGGAGCCTATTCGGTACAAACAAACAAACACACAAACAAACAAAAAAATCTTTCCTCTTTATAATATTGGTATAGATTATTTCTACATAAACTATTTACAATTATTTATTTCACATTATTCTTTTATTCTTCTTCTGTCTTATTTAGTACATTTTTAAATATTTAAAAAAAGAAAACTTAAAAACATTTAAAAATATAAAAGATAGAGGCTAACCGATATCGGGAAAATGGGTCCAAGCTACCGGTGGTTAGGACTCCAGAGACAGGAACCTCCTCACAATGCGAGCCGTATCGAGGAGTTATTGCCTTCTGTATCAGACCCTTGATCCAACCGCCCAATGACAGCCTCGACAGATGGCCGTCGAGGCTCTTGGCCATTATTTATTGTTACGCTTAATTATTTTAATTTTAAATACTATGAATTCTAATAATCAATTACTTAATTGGAACTTTAATGACTTGGACTTATCTTTTATTTATTATTTTAGAAATTAAATCAATTAGTATATTTTACAAAAATTATGTCAACAACTAACATGATTTTACCAAATGAAAATAAATTTATAATACAAATAAAGTAAACGCAATTATGTTATTACTGGCCTTATATAAATTAATTGTATTATGTTTACCGGATAACATAGCTCATTAAGTGTTATTTTATTATTTAAAATTCACATTATAGACGTATCAGTTCTTATTCTATTGAATGTTATTTACAATCTTTTATTACAATTTAAAATTCACTAATGTATTAGTGTTTGCTTGAAATAAAGATACATTTTATTTATTTATATGTATTTCCTAAATAACCAAGACTGTCGTCATCGTACTTGACCTTGTTGCAGTATTTTTTTATTCAACATATAAGTGTGATATAATGCTAGTAACGGCTAACTATTACGCAAATATACCGGCATGAAAAAAACTTCTTACTATCAACCAAAAGATGCCGGACGTAATTACCTGTAATTCATCTACCTTAATAAATTTAGTGGTAGTTTGGATGAAGGAAGTAATTTTCGAAAGTACTCGTACGATAAAGTACTCGTGTGATTTAAAAAATATTTTCACGGCCCAGAATATCTATTCCCGAGCCTCATTGAACGATTTTCAGCCCGAAAACATCCACGGTTATTGTGGGATAAGCCACGGGATCGAAGCCGCATGAAAAATCTAGTTTTAAAGTAAACTTTTAGAATAGAATAAAATAAAGAGGAATTGTAAACATTTATTCGACGCAAACACAGCACAATAGCAAAAAATACAAAGTAAAATAGAATAATAGTACAACAAAAAGTACAATAAAAATTTGCACTGAGTGTGTCCATACCGAAAGCATTACCAATTCAGCATATTTTGCTGGGTGTCAGCGAACCATTATCCAGGTATAATACTCACAACGGATCTTTGTGGCTCTGAAGTTGGCTCTGTCAACTATTGCGCACGAAACAGATTAACTGCATAGAGTAAGCGAGATAGGATGATGCGACAAACGTATGCGAGTGAAAGAGACAGTTATACAATGATATTTTCACTTTCAATATTGACACAAAAATAGCTACTGCGCAGCCTCTTGCAGCCAATTCAGAGAGACAAAGATCCGTTGTGAGTATTATATTCAGTTATACAAAATAGATGTCCATAATTTACAGAAGATAACGACGAGAACTGCATGGTAGCGCGTGCGCAAGCGATGACGCTCGTCGCATCGTTACTCGGGGAGAAGGCAGCCGTTGACACTGTATGGCAGCAACTCAAAAACACTCATGCGGCAGATTTCTTCCATCTACTGCTGCAGTGCTTGGAGAGTGAAGAATATGGTAAATATTATCTTTTTTATAAATTGTTTTGATATTTATCTATCTAATACATAATACATACATACATACATTATATATACAAGAATTGCTCGTTTGAAGAGCAATTCTTGTATATATATATAAAAGAGAAAGTATGTATGTATGATCCTTATAGATTTCGAAACGGCTGGACCGATTTTAATGAAATTTTCAGACAATCTTTAGATTGACCCAGCGGGTAATCCTGCGAACGGAACCTTTTTTTTTTAACTTTGAACGCGGGCGAAGCCGCGGGCAGATTCTAGTATATATATATGTAATCTGAATCTCGGAAACGGCTCCAACGATTTTTATGAAATTTAGCATGCAGAGGGTTTCGGGGGCGATAAATCTATCTAGCTAGGTTTCATTGTTAGAAAACGTCGTTTTCTCTATTTTCACCCGAGCAGAAATCGGTCGCTCAGCTACTATACACAATGTGTGCATGCGTATGGTAAATACATAATAACAATATTGATTGTTTATATACAAAATGCCTATGTGCTACGTTTTAATCTGATAGAATTCTGGTCTGGGCTCATAGCTCACATAATGTATAGGCCGAATAGTTCTAGAGTGACGACCGAATACACCGGCACCCGATGACGTGGTGGAAGTCACGGGTGTCCGCTTGATAGATGTACACCAGCTGTGGTTTACTTTACTTCAGCAAACTTTTCTTGACACTATAAAGATATATATGATATCTCTTACTTCTCACGTTACAGAACTACAAGATGCAGCTCTCTACTGCTTAACCCAGCTGACACAATCCATGTCACACAAGAAACACGGCGACAACACAAAAGACGGCACTTGTTCAGAGTTCTACGACCACTTGAAGTCTCCATATTGGGACGGAGTGCATACAGATACAGAACGATGTGGGGCCGGTGACAGCGCCAGGAGTAAGGATTGTCAGCCTGAATACGTGGCTGAAGAGATCTGTAAAGCCCTGGTTAATCTGTACCAGAAGCTGTCGATGGAGAACAAGAAATTCGAGTCTAGTCAAGGTATGTAATGTCTTAGTTGACGTGTTTTTGAAAGCTGGCATTTGCTGGATAGAAATAGGATGGAATAGAAAACAGTAACAGAGAAGAAAATCAAAAATTGCGAAGCACAAGATCGATTGATGAAGATTATATTCATCAGTGTATGTCTTCCGGGTGAGATAATGATGATGATTTTAAAAAATAATGCAGTCTTTTTGTCACCGATATTATCCTAGAAAACCATTTTGCCTAATACCGGTCTTTCCGATTTACATAACATACTTCATTATGCGCACAGCGAATGAATGGAACTCACTACCTGCGTCTATGTTTCCGAACGCATTCAACCCGAATCTCTTCAAAGTTAGAATGAACAGTCTTCTTCTGGGTTATCTCACTCCATCGTAGTCTCTGTCTCTGTCACCTCTGACCTAGACTAGAGTCAAGAGCAAACCCATTACAAATAAAAAAAAAACATAAAGAAGGTTCTGTGTGTGTTGGTACTGATTTTTACGATTTTCTTCACGAAGGCAAATAATTTCAGCAGCCTTATTGCGTTAGGAATTTGGCAAGGGAAAGGGCAAAGAGTATGCACAATCGACCAATCACATGGCAGATTAAATACGCTATGTGGATTTCCGTCTATGTGATTGGTCGATTATTCATACTCTTTGCCTTGCCGAATTCATTACGCAATAAAGCTGCAGTGTACCTATCCGTATGTAGTAGTTTGTTAAGTCATCTGGTTAAGATCGGAAAACATAGTTGGCATTCGAGAAGCTGCTATTTCGAGCTCTATGTTTAATCAATTATTAATGATGACGATAAACTACTTTGTCCGGCTGTTATAAACAAAGTTAGTTTTAGCTTCCGCAAACTACGGATTTAATCGAATCGTTGAAACAATAGCAACTGCATCAGAATATAGTTAACAAACAATGAAAATGCTGCTATATTTACATAATGATGTTTGTTTTTTCCTACTCAGACATTGTTTATATGCGTTTGTTATCAGCAGTCTTAATTAAATCTCACGTAAAATGGAATACATTGATGCTTGCAGTTCACAGATTACCTCCCAATAGATACCGCTTGCCTATTGTTTTGTTTGATTCCGAGTTCACCAAATTTGGCGGTAGGCACGGGTTGCGCGGGGAGTGACAAGTGCGCCGTGATTGGCTGTTCAAGATCACGGTATCTGTCGTAGTGATGAGACATACGCATTAAATGTCGATAAAAATATCGATATTTTTCAAACAGAATGGTATTTTATGTAAAATTTCGTAGGCGGCGATTTTATAATAACTTAATAATATTAAAGAAAAACATCAATCGAGAAAAGATTTTGATTTTGGCCAAAAATGATTTAATTTAATTGTAATCCTATGTAAACAGAGTCACACTGAGCTCTTGTTATGAGTAGAGCACTATTAGTTCAAAGTAAAAATAAACTAAATTGTTTATTTTTAAATAATCAGTTTTAACAAAATTATTTTATTCTCCTATATACCTAATTAAATATCGATCATCGATACTTTTCGATAAGCAAAAAACGTATTTGTCTCAACATTTTTACTTCGGTGGGAAAAAGATAGCAATATAATAATGCCGTATGAGTGAAAGGGACTTTCACAAAAGACATCAACGAGCGCTACTATAAAGTGTGCAATTTTGATTTGTTAAACATTATAACTTGACCTTTTTTAGATTGGTCAATATTTATTACTTTGCCTACCGGTGGAATGTTATCGCAACTTTTTTTGAACTTGAAGGGCTGGTTGATTTTCCACACCATTTTACTACACGATTCGTTTTTTTTTTTAAGGCAAACCGTTGATAACTATTTTTTAAACAGAATTAAAACTAGAAATCGCTAGCGTCCCCACAGCTCTAATGTCTGGTCGACACTAAAGAGATCATACCGTGCACTGAGTTATATCAGCCTAAATAAACTGATGTGTGGTGCGTGTAAGTCGTCTTCTATGCGGCATCTATTGGGAGGTAATCTGTGTTGCAGTTACATCAACAGATTTCTACAGTACAAATATTTTATTTATGTCCCTCGGCAATCATCGCATTTCCGAATACAAACGAATGCCAATTGCCATCAATTATTAGATTTATCGTGTACAGTTAGTACACGATAAATTGCCGCGACTTCCTCTGCGTAGCATTAGTACTTTGAATTGCCCATTTTTATATCGCGCCATAATAGTGTAGACGGTGTGCCGCCTTACTTGAGAAATTATTAGTTCACTATACAAACTTCTAACCCCCTGTCCACCCCCTAATGGATGATTTCTGGGATAAAAACTATCCTATGTCCTGCCCCGTGTCTCAAACTATCTCCGTACCAGATTTCATCCAAATCGGTTCAGGAGTTAAACCGTGAAAAGGTGACTGACAGACAGAGTTGTTTTCGCATTTATAATATTAGTATGGATATTAATTTGTATTCAGGACTAATTACTTTATTTTTGTTTTGTTTTGATATCCGTGTGAACTATATAGAAAAACTATTTACCTATTTCCATTTTTTATAGTTATTTATGCAACTGTTTATCACACGAGCCGAGTCTGATAATAGTATCACATGAGTGTTTTAATAACTCATTATAACAGTTGCATACAAGACTTTATCTACACCCATGATATGACTCCTCTATAAAGGTTCTGAAACCACAGGCTATTAATACTTAGCGTACTTTTCCGAATTGAATAGAAGGTCCATAGGGATGAATATTTGAATGTTTCTGATAATTCTTGAAAATATACTAATAGCACATCTTCAGAAAATGATGTACTACTCTTTGATATTTTCCAATTCATGAAATTTTGGTACGTCTTTTCAAAATGTTTGCTCGACTTTTCTGGTAATAATTGGTTTGAAAAGTCCTTTGCTGCATTAGAAATATCTAATGGTGTGTTATCAAAGCTTGTATCACTCATTTTTGTAAACAACAATTTATTTATTTTTTTCAATACTATTATTGAACAAAAATGGCGGGATACGACGTCAATTCAAAAATTCGTTTAAGTTTTTTTTAAATTACGGCGCTGTGCTAGTGAAACGCGCGTGCATGACAATGTTCTTTTTTTGAAATTCATAAAGATGCCATGAGAATGTGGCTGTTCGATGAGTAAAAAAGGAGTTGCATTATGAAATTTAGTACAACATTATAACACCCGTTTGGATGATATTATGGTTACTATGACACTGGCTGTTTTAATTTTGGCAATAAGCTAACTGTTTCAAGAACTTTTATAGAGGATTTATAGCATGGGTGTAGATAAAATAAATTACATTAAGTTAAAAGAATATTAACAACTCTACATACTTCCAAGATGATTGAGAGTGTCTGGTCTGTACCAAGTGCAAAGGGCAACTGATAGAAATCCGACGACTGACGAAACACGAAGTTTGCTGAGGGATATAAAAAAAATTGTTTTACTGTACTAAAAATGTCGTAATAACATAAACTATCATTGATAAACATCTATTAACTATCTTGTTGATTTAACTGAAGCTATAATAGATTAGAGTTAGAGTTCATCAGATTTATAGTGAACATTATCTTCGTTCATGTAATTGAACTGTCGTAAATCAACTTAATTTATGTATCAAGTCATCAGATAACCATCGTAGTGGATAGGTCAGTTACGTACGCTATGCTACTGGATACTGTTCGAGATTTGTATCAGTTCCAATGCTGCTATTTATCTATCCTCGGTAATAAATGCTTTAAGTTTGAGCTTGTCAATTTCTACTCTACTAAATATAGTTTTTTTATACATGTATAGAAATTAGCCGCAGAAGAAATAATTATCGAGAAACAAACATTTTATAGATAGAAAATTAACTGAAAACATTTCCCTTTTAGACGAGCGCTGGATCAGAGTGTGTTCCTGTCTATCATCGGTCTTATCCGTGAGTGGTCGCAGTAGACAGTACGCAGTACATAGGCACCTGCCACGAGTACTAAGCGCCACACTACAGGCCGTGAGAGACCATCTCTCCATGCAGGGGAAACCAGCAGAAGTTATCAAGAATGCTAGCAATGTGAGTAACAGTCTTATTTGGACGAATGGGACTTAATACATTATCATCTACACTACGCTTCCTACCTACCCTATCCAACCAAACATTTTTTTTTTTTTTTTTTTTGCTTTTAAACCTTCCCTGTATTCTGTCAAACATAACAAAAAAAGAATTATTCAAATCGGTCCAGCCGTTCTCGAGTTTTAGCGAGACTAACGAACAGCAATTGATTTTTATATATATAGATGACTTTCCAAAAAGGAGGAGGTTCTATTCGGAGGTTCGACTGTATGTTTTTTATGTGTGTGTTCACCGATACCTCCGTCAATTGTGGATCGATTTTGAAAATTATTTTTTGTTTGAAAGAGTATGATTCCGAATTGGTCCCATTTAAATTTGTGGAAGATCTGATGAAGAACTTAGGAGATATACAATAGAACTCTTTAATTAATGACAGCTAATCTCTCGGGATTGCTGCAATCGCATGCCTCTTTATTGTTTACACCATTTAATAACATAACATCACGCCGCCCGAAAGGGGTAATGTTTGATTGTATAATGTTAGATGTATAGGTACAGTTCACCCTGGTACACTCTCATTCCACCGGCTATTTTAAATTTTCATGTTATTCGGGTAATCTATTCTAGCATCACTTTGGACATAATTGGTATCTTACTATAGAACAAGAAGAGAAAAATAAAACTTTTTTTACAAAAAAATACAGTTCAATAACACCGACTTCCAAAATTGAAGTTATTTTTAACTTTGTAGTGTTTTTTGGTAGAATTATTTTGTAAAAAAGTTTTTAGTCTATATAAATAATAATTTCCTTGGTACATCTCTTGGGAATTGCACCTTATATACTTTATTCATTTGGCGATCAATAGAATACATAATGCTGTTTCTTATTCAGAATCCAGTTCTGCGCACATTGTACTGGCTCCTGATCGTCATGGATTGCTTGATGCTGGAATGTCCCGCTGCCAAAGAGAGCTTCGTGGATGACAATATGACCATCTCTCTCAGTCGGCTGTGGCCCTGGTGCATGATGACTGAACAACTGCGGCAGGCCGTCATGCATCTCATTTATACGTTCACTAATGATTGTCCAAAAGGTAATGTTCACCCTTATTCTTAACTGCTTAGAATTTTTTTTATAAAAATGTTCTATACAGAAATCGTGTTTAGAATCTAGTGCTAAACACCGTCGTGATTTTTATAGATAAGGCTCATTCAGTTTTGTAAATTGTAAAAGATATATTATATTCCTTGAAACTCTAGATGAAACGTTGTGCGTGCGTATTTGTACACGCGCATAGTATTGTGTGTAGCCGAGATACTAGGAGCCAATAGATCATGTATATGCATGTAGCACGTAAATGCGCGTAAAACGCGTCATCTAGACAGGGACTTTCATAAGATTAGGTCTATCTACTAAACCGCGTTAGAAGTAAGGTCAAGTTGTACAAATGTCCAGCACATTAAATCTCTCTTATTATTGATAACCTTTCTGTTTACATCACACTAATATTATAAAGGCGAAAGTTTTTGAGTGTGTGTGTGTTTGTAACTTCTTCACGCTCAAACGGCTGGACGGATCTGGATGAAATTTGGCACAGAGATAGATTATAGTCAGGAATATTATTATCCCGGGAATATGTTCCCTCGGGATAATTTTGACTTTCATGTGGGCGAAGCGGCTGGCAGAAGCTAGTTCATACATAAACGCGCCTTTTTACCATGGGGGTAGGCAGGAACTACAGAACCCCGCCTGCTACGATCTTTGCACACTACTACTTATCTTTTCTTAATGCAATGTAGCTTATATATTTGATGCCAAATGCAAGTCTCCGGAGGGAATAAAAAGATAGGCAAGGAATCTCATAGATGGTTTTCATTTAAAATATGTACTATTGTAGAGCGACTTAATTGTGTCAGTGTCATTGATATATTTTTCTGATTATAACAAATAACAAAATCACTGCTGTTCCGCGTCTGATTAGGCTGATTATGTTTATAAATACTTCGATCGCGTTCGGTTCCGTTCCACGGCTATAGATGGTGTTAGCAGCGACTTACAAGTAAAACGGTTTTTCGGACCGTGACAATTTTTTTCTTTAAACAATGACGAAAATACTATTAAACATATAGTATTTTTTTCACAGTTTCATTGTACCAAAATGTGTTACATTACAAATTTAAAAAATCGATTGGCTTGCCTCAGAAATTTAAAACCGCGACATCTATTAAAATCAATTTTAAATGATCCGTTCAAATAATCTTTGAAATGTGAATTAAGAGCCCAATATGCCATAACTTAAGAGAGTTGCAAGAACATACAATTTGTATGATCAATTCTAGAAAATGTTAATTTTACACACAATTCAATAACAAATCTATGAATATTGCGCCATCTATTGAATTTTATTAGTTAACGCTGGGACCGCGTGCCGCTGGTAAATTATATGATTAATTAATTTATTAGACTGTCTCCTTGGTCTAGTGGTCGTAAGTGCTATTGCTGAGCATGAGGTCCTGGGTTCAATTCCAAGTTTGGGCAAAGTGGTGGTGGTGGTGGCATTAGACTCGCCCCCTATTACATACGATTGAAACATCACTGACGAACTATGGGTGTCTCTGCCCAAACTTTCGGAGAATACCGCCGTGATGTTTGTTTCGCTAATGATGACAGACCCGTGACGTTCCAGTGGGAATACAGGAATAAAAAGTAGCCCATGTCACCCGGGGATAGTGTAGAACTTTTGAAATCGATCCAATAGTTTTTAAGTTTATTCGTTACATGCAAAAATACAAATCTTACCTCTTTATAATATTAGTATAAAAGTATAGATATATTATGTTCATGGATTAAATGTTACTAGCCTGGGGCGCCATGTGTTCATGCGTGGGAGGCCGCACGTTGGTCGCAGAGCTGTGCGCGTTGTGTGCGCGCGAGGCGTCGCTGTCGGCGCGACAACGACCTCCTGTGCTACTGCTGCTGTGTCTACACTCGCTTAGACGCATGCTGCCGCACCATCACTGCCGCACTATACTGCTGAAGGTAAGACGTCTATGTATATTTTGCTAGCCTGGGGTGCCATGAGTTTGTGTGTGGGAGGTCGCACTTTGGTCGTTGGGCTGTGCGCGAGAGGCGTCGCTGTCGGTGAGACAACGACCTCCTGTGTTACTTCTGCTGTGTCGCTGTTAATAAATTCTTCATTGGAACGAGTATATGTTGTCTAATCAGACGAAGACTACCAACATCTGATGAAAGATGAAATTGATCATTCTCAAAAAATATGGTGTTTAAAGGTATCTCAGAAAAATAATAAAGAATTACAGATTATGGATTTTATAAACATGAGTTTGCAGTTGACGAACGCATTTGGCCTGAACGCTGCTGCCAGCGTTCAGGCCGAAAATTATGTTTCAGTACGTCGCCGTTGAGAGCATGTGGCGCCTGCAAAAATAATCAGTGTTACCTACATAATGCTAATTTTAACTATATCATCATCATAAGCCTTTTAACGTTTCCACTGCTGGGACAGGCCTCTTCTCTGTGAAGAGGGAATCCACCACGCGAGCCCAGTGCGAGTTGGTAGTTTTAACAACAGTAAGAAGTAAACTGAATGGCGGCTCATACATATTACGAAGGGATTCGCTGCTCATTAGCAAATTCATTGGACATTGATGGGGGATACGGTACTGCGCAGCAAGCTTTAACATCTTCCCTTCAAAATTTTGTTTTTCTGGCACATAAACATTTTGATTTGATTTAATCGCCATTAAGTTTGATTCACGTGTTATTGCTAATATTATTCTCTCGTCCACAGAGTGAGGTACAATCATCGATGTACCGTATGTGCATCCGCGAGCGCGTGCGCGGCGCGGGGCTAGCGAGTGTGTCGTGGACGCGCCTGTGCGAGTGCCTGGCGCGCCACACAGAGGGCGCAGCCTCCATCCTCTCTCTGCCGGGCGGCGCGGCGCCGCTCAGTGCGCTGCCGGCCAACGTGCGCGCGAGGCTCATGCCTGCCCTGGCGCATGCGGCGCATCATCATCGGATCACGTTCCTGCAATCTGGTGAGTGGATTCTTCATAATCGTCAAATCGTTCAGCTTTGTTGCTCACGAAATGCGGATCCCTGTTGATCCCTGCTGATTGCTGTTGCAGCAATAATGCAGTACATAGCTGCTGCAGGCAGTACAAACACTTTCAATGGTAGTTCGTTTGACGTCACTAGTGAAACACTTTACAGTACATGGTTGCTACACTGTAATGTACACACGCGACATCCGGCTCGAAGGACCAAAAATGTACGGATAAGGTACATTTAAAATGATAAACTGAATTAAGTTCAAATTGTGTATTGAATTAAACACCCGAAAACTTATAGATGATAGACCCGCGGCGAATGAGTCAACCCAACAGCGATGCTATGCAACGACTAAACGCTTACTCAAATGTGTGATTTTTATTCATTCGCTGCGCGTCGATGTCAACATAAAAATAAAACAATTGATATGTATGGGTTTACTCGTACAATCATAACAACACGCCTGCATTCAGCGGGGCACCTATAAATGTGGGTCATTTTATCAGTTATGTTTAAGTCCCATCAAACGGGCACAAGTCGACCAACCAACCAACGAGCCGACAATAGACCAACGAGCCATTCTTCGCGTGCGTAAGTTGCTTAGTATGTGGTAATGCTGGAGCGCAGCGTAGGTATGTTGACAATGAGAAAACGCGACAAGCCTCTGGATGCGGCCAGTGCAGCATGTTGTAGTGACATTTGGGAGGCCTTTGTTCCGAGGTGGACGTCCTTTCAGTCAAGCAAAGAGTAGTCATGGATCGGTCGAACGGTAGGTAAATGAAACATAATAAAATGACTATTCCTCAAAAATAACTGTGCACTTGGCGCTGGCAAGTCACTCTGATGTTCGTCTCTCGATATTGGTGCACGTGGCGAACGCGGGGCGCCGCAAGAGTAGGCGGGAGTGGAGGCAAAGTGCACAGTTACATTGACTGAGTAGTCAATTATATTCAAATATGCATAAGTTGACATCTATCAAAGTTCAAGTGTGCATTACGTTTCATTTGACCACCTTTTTCCACCAAAATAGGCAGCTATAGCAGCAGGGCTAAGGACTGAAACCTTGAGTATATCAATCTCTTAAAAACCTTGTCTGATATAAATGACACTACTACAGCCTAAATGTATTAATCACAGTAATAGTTAACAATGATATGGTTTTGCAGCTGATCTACTGGAGCTTATATCGGGGACGCTACTGACTGGTGATACCGCGGAGATAGTGTCGGCGGCTCGTGCCGTCTGGGCCTTAGCTGCCAACAATCATAAGGTAAGCAGTAAACACAAACTTCGTCGGCTAAGGAAATAAAAAAACTTTCCAAGAAAAGATCATAATATGTTGCTGTAAACACCACACTTGTAGACTTCGTACGTTGAGGTTTTAGGAGACAAGAAAGTGCTACTTACCGTATGATATTCTTTTGATATAATTCGCTAACAATTATTCATCCAACTTTTCATGAAATGCATTTCCGTAAGTTGCCTATCATGAAGAGTTAGATGGAGAAGCGTGGTGTCGGGAATTTCATAATACTGCCGAGAAACTCAATCAATTTTGGTTTGGCAAACCTTAAGTTGCCGATGTAGGGATTGGGTTCTGATGTGCACTTTTCAACACAACTTGTGAAAAATTGTTCAATTTAATTTAATCTGAACATTTTAATATTCATCATAATAAACAGGATATTTAAGTTTGCAAAAATGGTTACAACAACCTTTTTTTTTCATTGTTAATGATGCTCTTAAAATGTAAATGATAACTAGTTTAGTTTGTATTTTGGCTAATTTTGATTAATTAACAAGTCTTTTGACGATCAATTTACATTAAAAGTTCGATATTATCTTTTTAGCACTCATTTTTGTGTATCATTTTTATATACTTACTAGCTGCCGCCCGCGGCTCCGACCGTTTTGTATCACTACTTCTCCCAATCACACAAATATTATAAAGGCGAAAGTTTGTGAGAGTGTGTGTGTGTTTGTATGTTTGTTACTTCTACACGCTCAAACGGCTGGTCGGATCAGGATGTAATTTGGCACAGAGATAGAATAGCACATATGATACAATTACATATCCCGGGAATAATTTTCGACATTCCCGCGGGCGAAGCCGCTTGCAGAAGCTAGTATCTTTATAAATTATATCCTATGTGTTATTCTGATGTATTCATTAAAATCCGTTCAGTAGTTGTTGCATGAAAGAGTAATAAACATCCATCCATTCTCACAAATTTATACGTTTATAATAGTAATAGGATTATCTAGTAACTTATCTTCTACAGTTTAAAAAAAAAAAAAAATTATGCATATTAATTATTATATTATTCTAATGATCATACATCCTCATGTTAATTTAATTTTAAATAGGTTCATGTAAGTCATAAAACGCTAATCTGGGAACCATCTACAAGTCAATAGTAGTTAATTGTCCGACGACGCAAATTCGCTTTATTCAATTATTTTTGCTCTTTACAATGCTATTCAGTAATAATGTCCATGCTTCAGTCGTTTAATTGTCAAACGAATATGATCAGTGCATAATATTAATTTGTATTCGTGGAAACTGACTTTGTGAAGATGTTTATGCAAACATATCTACACTAATATTATAAAGAGGAAAAATTTGATTGTTTGTAAGTTTGTTTGTAATGGATAAACTCGAAAACTGCTAAACCGATTTTAAAAATTCTTTCACTAGTATAAAGTTACATTATTCCTGAGGGACATAGACTAGTTTAACCCCCGTTGGAAAAAGAGGGGTGTTATAAGTTTCACATGTGTTGCTGTGTGTCTGTCTGTGGCATCATAGCGCCTAAACGGATGAACCGATTTTGATTAAGTTATTTTTGTTTGAAAGGTGATTTTATCGAGAGTGTTCTTAGCTATGTTTGAATAAAATTGGTTCAGCCGTTCAAAAGTTATGGGCGCTTTACTGTTTGAATCGGGGTGTTTTCGCAAGATAAATGGGTTTTTTTAAATTTTGAAATGTTACGTGTTATAGCCCGAAAACGGGCCCTGTGGTGTAAGCCACGGGGAAAAGCTAGTTGAAATATACATTAGTATTTTTATGTTTTTCTGGTGTAGGCTAAGCTGGTGCTGCGGAGCTCGGGGGTGTCGGCGGCGGTGCACACGAGCTTGCAGCGGCTGGAGCGCTCGGCGAGGGAGCCCGCCGCACAGAGGGCGCTGCAACTGCTGACATACACCAACACCGTCTTACAGACCACATGACTGATCAGTTGAACACTGATCACCTACTTATTAAGGATGGTTTATGCTAAATCGTGACGCGTCCAAGCTCAGATGCTCATTGTGGTAAATTTTTGCTTAGCTGTGGCGTGCACGGTATAGCATGACTTTTTAGGAGACTCGTGCAAAATTTTCGTGGTATTACTCATATCCTCCTTGATTTATCATCCCTGAATCTCAAAATACCTGAGCAGGATGGCTTTAGATAACAACCACGTGCTATTTATCCTCTAACTATATAGCAACATGTAAACGAAGTCATATGATCCTGATAAAGAGTTTATGAATTTTACTATGTAGTTATATCTTAATCTCGTGTTTGCATTTAATGATTTCGTCGTTGTTAACTCACATGATTCTGTATTTATTTCCGAAATAGGTTTTTCTGATTTTTTCAGTTAAACCGAGACAGTTAAAAGAAATGAAGTATTGGTAATTTGATAAAATAGCAGTATTCAGTTTTGTTTTGTGATAGTTAGTGGGACCAAGATTTGGAAACTTTTATTGTATTTAAATGGTAAGTGTGTTGAAATAAATGGTTTTTAATTTTTGAATTTGTTTTTGAATTTTTTCACACGAACATCCATATAGATTTATTACTTGACGAACTACATATGTTTCACTCTGTGGCAGTTTGATTTTATTAGAGCAAAAACCTCTGTCTACGGCAAAAACAAATTAAACTATTTTGACACTTAGGAATATGACAGGTAATGTTCGATCTTATATAGTTCATATTATGCTCTTGACAATAGATGTTTATTTTTAACAAAATTTTATGGCTAGGTATCATAGATAAACAACTGAATATTTAAACGTTTATGTTGATTGATTGAATAGTACATAATTAATTGAGTAGGTGGGTAGTGCAGTGATATGACTACAGGGCATGAATAATCAGAAGGAAACATGCAAGGGTAATTATGAGGAATGTGGATATTTAAAGATAAATCGCACAAATTAGGCGTCTTAGATACTGCATATAAAACTACTTTGTAATTAATTAATGATGATTGATGAGCTATACATTAATACACCGTTTTATTAATCGATCTCGCTTTATTTTTCGTTATACTAGTTTTATCGTGGCCTTGTCCTGGCGATTTCTTGTTCGTGGCCTTGTGACTTCTGGTCGTCTCTTCGCAACACGTTTTCTACTTCCATTCCGTCCTGTTACCCGTTATAGCTCTCGCCAAACTTCTTGGCCGCTCTGAATTTGGCTACAATGGCTGCGCAGTAATAAATCTCATACAAAACCAGCACCGATCTGTGCCTTGTGCTGCAGAAAGCTAACTTCAGGGCGGCCAAGAAGTTTTGCGAGAACTATACGCTATCACTGACCTTTTCTTTCAAGGTTAATATCATTCCTCACACAGTCCATCCATCTTTTCTTTGGCCTTCCTCTCCCTCTCCGTCCATTCACATTCAACTCTTTTAGTAACATGCATTACGTTATACTAGGTATATGGAACTAATACAAAGATGATTCAATAACAAAACAACTCTAGTTCATAATAGTAGGTGTCTATCTTAGACTAATATATATTGAATATGTCTATGGCGAGTTCATACAGACTCGCGCACGAAGGGTTCCGTACTTGGTAAATTCCGGTTTACGATTTATGACGTATTAAAAAAAAAAATTACTAGATCTCGTTCAAACCAATTTTCGGTGGCAGTTTACATGGTAATGTACATCATATATTTTTTTTAGTTTTATCATTCTGTTATTTTAGAAGTTATAGGGGACACACACACATTTTACCAGTTTGGAAGTGTCTCTTGCGCAAACTATTCAGTTTAGAAAAAAAATATATAAGAAATCTCAATATCATTTTTGAAGACCCATCCATAGATACCCCACATGTGTGGGTTTGAAGAAAAAAAAAAATTTTTAATTTCAGTTTCAAGTATGGGGACCCCCAAAATTTATTGTTTTTTTTCTATTTTTGTGTGAAAATCTTAATGCGGTTCACAGAATACATCTACTTACCAAGTTTCAACAGCGTAGTTCTTATAGTTTCGAAAAAAAGTGGCTGTGACATACGGACGGACAGACATGACGAATCTATAAGGGTTCCGTTTTTTTTCACACGGAACCCTAAAAAGCGCCTATCATTTTAGTAATATTCGTCGCTGATGGGTCAATACGGGCTTATTGACCCGTTCTGGTCAGTTACACGACGATTAGTATAATTCCCCTGCATTGATGAGTCTCTCTAGTAACTAGCTCTAATGTATAAAACAGTTTTCTAGTTACTTTTAAATTCGGATGTCGGATTATTAAGTGTTTCAATAGCTTAATATGTTTGTATTCGTGGTTAGTAGTTACGTTTCCTGCATTCAAATTGGCTTTCTTGTCCACATGCACATAAAGCAATAGTGGAGCATACCTAAGTCGTTTGTATGCCAACAAGAAGAACACAATGTAACAAACATACCAATTTTCCTGTTTATAGCATTATTAATACCTACGATAGTGTTAATTGAACTCGAACTCTTTATATGGATGCGGACGATGTTAATATGTTTTCCTATTATTTGGTTCAGAATTAGTTACGTTCATTTGTTTTTATGTAGTGGTACCGTTTGTATCAATAATATCAATAATATTTGTGCTATATAATATCTACTAACTCGAAGCGAATTCGTAACATAAAATAATTCCAGCAACCTCTTCTTGCTGACATTAACTTTGACACTGATTCAGAGAAAGGTTTCAGAATGGTAGCTAGCTTCTTAGCAACTTGAACATATTAAATTGAGTCAGAAGATAACGAGTAACAATGTCCATTGTGTATTCGCGGTACTAACTCCATCTGCAGCAACTTCAATTGTTTATTTATTGAACATTGTGTAGGTACTTATAGTATAATAATGGAATGAGGAACGCGAACCCGCAGTCTCCAGTGTTAAAACTGACAACAAATACACACGTCTCGTATAACCAGTCGCACCGCGGCCGGTTCCGCGATAAGGTTCGCTGTCGATAGCGCACAATCGGCGCACACGGTGACCAACACAAAATTTACGGGAAGTTTACGTTACTCATTATCGGCGTAAGGAGCGATAATCCGCGTTTGTAGCGGCGCCGGCTTCGTGCCGATGCGTCCACGCGGCCCTCCGTGTCTGCGCTCATGTCGCGCACTCCGCATCCGCCACGCGCTGATCAATAATGAGTCAACGGGACCCCCGGCGCCGGACATATCGCGTCATACTAGTTCATAGTGTTTGTGTGCTCGAACCAAGTGTTAGTGCAGTGAAACCGCGGAGACATGTCATCGGTGCTGTTCAACTTTCCGCCGGAGAGCTACTCGGCACTTTTTAATGCTGATGGAACATCTAATGCGAATGTGAGTACCGGTGAGCGGTGAGAGGCGTCGCTGTCACGGGGCGACGCCGACGCCGCGACGTGCGTATGCACACTGACAAGGCCGCGTCGGCGCACACTGGTGCATTCAACTCGTTTTGTGAAACACTATCTATATATCTACGAGCGTTGCATTGCGCGGGCTTCTGTCAGGGCTAGCCAGCTGCACCGTCTCGCAGGTGCTACTAATCCGTACGATCATTAAAGTAAAGACGATATTTACATTGCGATATGGTCTATCAGGGTATAAGATCCGATTAAACTGCATATACCTACTTCTTATAAATCGAGTCTAAATTAAACTTTACGCTTACTAGAATAACCTAGTTCTGTTAACATATAAGTTTCACAGAATGGAATATGTTCTAAAACAAATAAATTAATCGAATATTCATGACCTACCCACTCAGTGCATCATGAATTTTTGGCTGTTGGCAATCGAAGTCAAAACGATGGTAAAGAAAGCGACTGGTAATGCAAATTCTGGTATTGTTTATGCAGGCATTATAATATTTAGGTATCTACTAGGTTTTACAAGCAGTGCAATAAACGAATGTTTACTCCTAACGTCCTAGCATCGCGGACTCGTGTTGTGTTGGAGCACGCACTTGGGCGCCACATCTGCTTTGTTCTTTGTCCTGCCAAGGTTATCGCAGTGTTTGTGTATTAACGATTCGAACACACGATTCTCAAGTATTCTCATATACAATTATTTTAAAAGTTGGGAACCTACGTAACATGTACGTAGTTTTACACATTAATATGTATATTATTGTTCTACGCTTGTTGTTTTAGGTTTAAATTGAATACATATTTACCTAAAGTTAAATTCTATTGTTTTACCCCTAATTGTAGATATCCAATGGTCATGTTGTTTAGATAATAGGAGCTTCACTGATCAGTAGCTCCGCGCCGGGCACTATGCCACTAACATCCCATAAACATTGGCGAGGAAGGTATTGATCAAGTTGCACTGGCCTCGCTTGCTAGGCTAGATATAGTGCGTCGTATCTTCGGCCTCTAATAAACACGGTTTGATAAACGAAATTGTTTGTTATTTTCAGCATACAAAAGGTCAAGTCAAAATGCTATAATTCAATTAGGCCATCGGCACTTTTGAACGTCAAAATTTATATTTAGAAGTAGATAATATTATTTGATTCTACCGTCCATTCGGAAAAGTAACTTGTTAAGGAGAAGAACGGACAAAAAACTCCACACTTACTCTAAAGGTACGAGTTCGCAGTCGACTAAATACAGTAGCAGCAGACGACGTGTCGCTGCAGTCATGATTCCGAACCCGACTGCTGATGCTGATGGCAGCAGCAGACAGCAGCGCTGTTTTCCTATTGGTTCTGAGTGTTCCGTGAGACAAATTGTCTGACTACACTCACTCACTACGGTCACTACTGATCTGCGGTAGAATGTACAATCTTCTTACGAATGTGCTCACGTGCCTCTGGTAAATTAGATGAGCAAACTGGTTAAAAGTCTGCAGGAGATAATGATTGCTGTAATTTTCTAGGCACAACTGTTCAAAGCAGCCGGGGCGTTAAAAGCTTCACATTTTTTTCACTTTAAGAACTGTTCTTGGAGAACAGTTTCACAAAGTTTCGGCCTCATAGTTTTCGAGAAGAAAATCCTAAAGTTTCAACAATTTAGGTCGAATCTGTTCCAAAACATAATCAGGGCACCCCGACTTCACATAGTCTTCTGGCTGCTACCCCTAGAGTGTATAAAAAACTGAAGGCGCGAAGGGATAGCAACTTCCGCCGCTGTATCCTTTGGAGGCACCCATGCAATGGGTGCCACCAAAGGATACAGCGGTTGCACTTCCCGCAGCGCCGGAGACGATGCAGAAGCAAATTTAGGGTTTTGAGGTTAGGTTACAATAATTTGTTTTTCTCAAGAACGGTGCGTTACCTTTTCATGGGAGTGGAGCCAGAGGAGAAGGGGCACATCCTCCACCCCTCGCCATCGCCTGCCAAACGATACTAGATTTTTACCGGACGGTTTTTTTTTTTGCGCCTTTTGTTGATTTTTAATTTACTTTAAACAACTCTGTTTATTGTAAATAGTAATTTAATGTAAATATACCCCTATTCTCCCTAAAAAAATACCAACAATATAAGTACTTCCGGATGGATAGTATGGTGGTTCCACTAGACGTAACTAATTGGCAACTAGTGTTTATAAATTTATGAATGTGTTACTTATCTACTTATTATAAGATTGGTACCTACTAAGATATATTTATCTGTTACTTAAGTGTTTGGTTTTTATTTACCTACATTCGCCTGCACATTAATATATCCAGTACCTATCTAGGTATCTACAATGATTGAGGCTGTATCGATTATATCAAGTGAATGATTTATTGTAGTTAGGACATTCATAGTTGAACTAGGTTACCTATATATTTAAGATTACCGTTAACAGAAGTTACATACAGAGCTGGTCAAAATACATGCTATGCTTTAATTACATGAAAATGTAAAAAAATAGTCTGGATAGTAACTGCTTCCACTGTTTGGGACACCTTCGACTATACAATCCAGCTTTCCGAGCTCAAAGTGGCAAGAGTCGTTCGTTCGGCGTTGATCCGCGTGCTGGGGTTACAGATAGCTGCCACGGAGCAAAGAGCCACCCAGCTCGTTAGTGGAAGTTCAGCATCTTGGTTTAACTCTGAACGGTGGGGCTTCGAAGAGCATTTCGAGCACCTGTGCCCACACTTTGGTAGGTCAGTGGATGCTTTGCATAGACTGCTGCCCAATCTCGGAGGATCTCGAGAAGAAGTTCGCCGCCTCTACGCGGGTGTAGTGCGGTCGATGGAACTTTATGGAACGCCTGTTTGGTCAAATAGACTGTCAGGTGTCCGACGGTGCAGGAATAAAAACAGCCTGCAGTGGCAAGTGATTATTCAAATAGCACGTAACTAGCTGAAAAGAGCGGAGCGCATCTCCTTTAGGTTCATTCAGGTACTGACCAGGCACGGTTGTTTCGGTGAGTACATTAATAGGATTGGGTGAGAGACCACGGCAAATTGCTCTATTGTGCTACTGCACAGCACATTATCAAGGGGTGCCTTCGTAGGTCTTTGAACGGTGGGCCTTGGTCGTCAGGATCGGACGAGACCTGTCTATGCAAATATTAGTGAGACATCTGCTGGCGAAGACAGAAAACTACCTAGACAGAAATTGCCACTGATGGAGAGAAGTCATCGTGGAGGCAACCGCCTTGACGCCTTAGGGCGCGTTCCCACCGTGTCGTGACGACAGATAATCGTGTAGTTTTAAGTGTCGTGGCTTATATGTTTAAATGGAATCGTTATAATGGGAACAGGTAGAGACGACAGTCGTCGAACGATAAATTTAGTCGTTACGACATAGTGGGAACGCGCCCTAACACGCCGAAACTCCGCCTGTATCATTTAACCGCGGAACGCCGGTGTTTCGTGCGCTCAGAGTGGGGACTCTGTCCGTCCTCCGAATGTCCTCAGGAAAGACGGCGGCACAGTGATCAAGTGCTGCCGTGCACAGCCAGGCCCAGGGGTTTCCCTGGGCCTGGCTGTGCACGGCAGCATGGAGTCTTCCTTTACAGTCTCCCCAGGGATGTAAACTTGTAAGAGGTAACGGGGAAGGTAACTATTGTGTGCTGATGGTGATAACTGGTTTGGCTTTAATGAGGTAAAAATACCACGCACCCTGATTTTTCTCAAAAGTTCAGTCCCCTTTTGAAGATTGCCCCCCGATAGCAAAAATAATACGGGCATTTCCACCAAACAATTGTAGGCCTTGTCATAGTATTCGCCTCGCTGGCTAACATTCTTATAAAGCGCGGTTTTTTTTAATGGCTGAGTTTCTTTCACTACTAACATACTCTTTTTTATTTAACACATGGTTAGCCTTTTTAATATAATGTTAGCAGATGTATTATCGCTCAATACAACAAAGTTCTCATTGGCTTTAGATTCGTATGCAGACTCATTTTCATATGGTCTTGGTTTCAGTAATAAATTTAATATTAAAAAAAAAAAACACATTATTTAAATTAAAACTAGTTTAGAAATTTCGAATTTTAGGGGTGTCAATTTCGAAATTAATAAACATGCATTATACGTATAGACCGAAATTTCGAAACTATGAAATTTCGAAATGCATGCCCGACTGAAGATACTTGACAATTTTTCGTACTTACAGTACAGGTGCAGTGTTGGCTTTATCGGTCGCCATTTTGCTTACGAAAGCTATCGAGCGCTATTTTCTGCAGAACGCACCCAGTAATAAGATTGCTAAATGTATTTATGTTCAAATGTATTTTGATGCCATAAGTATTTGAAATACTAACTACAAAGTACCTCAGCGTCAGGTATTTGAAATACAAATTAAAAATTATTTTCAAGAAGTAATTGAATTACAAATACAAAATACGTATTTGTATTTCAATTAGGTATTATAATTATAAGTTATTCAAATACTGCCCAACCCTGATAAATAAATGTAGTTGAATAAAGATTCAACTTTTTTGTGTATGTGTGTGTTTTTGGGAAAGAACCAGATTGTTTCCTTTGCCGAATTCGCTTACACAATTAGGCTGTTGTAAAAATGAATAGGACCTATCTGAAACCAATTGAAACCATTTTACACCATGCAAGTTTCTAGCTTGTAGAATACGAAGACGAAATTATGTAATGACTTATTTATTTATTATATGCTATATTGTACACCATAAATTATTTTAATAAAAATAAACTTAAGTCAAGTACACATACAATGGGCAGCCTTATCGCATGCCGCGAGATCTTCCAGGCAATCTGGCTGACTTGTGTTTGGACGGTGCAACATTTACTGTAGCTCCAAGTAATGGTGGTATGCTACAGACAAGTAAAAAACATCCTGTGCTAATTTTATTACAACGAGGTATGCGTAGAAAACAGTCATGACGTCATGGTTCAAATGAAGTTCAAATAAAAATGAAAAAAAAAAAACAATTTGGTACCTATATCAACTATTGTTACTAATCACCGGATTTATGAATGATTGGAACCAGAGTCTTACGGCCTTGGCTCGAAGAACGGATCCGGTGACCGATACTGGTGACCGACCAATTCCGAGACTGACTAAATCAGGTTAGGTGTCGCTAATAAAGTCATTATGCTTACGTCAGAGCGAGCAATGAATTTAAATAGTAATTATTAACCCAGCAGCCTAATTGTGTAAGTGAATTCGGCAAAGGAAACCTCCTCCTCCTTCCTTCCTTTGCCGAATTAACTTACACAATTAGGCTGCAGGATCACATGACAACTTAATTTATAGTCTAGACGATAATTGTGACTGTATACGGTACTGACACTTTGGTGTTGTACATGACACGTGTAAAACGTCGTTGATTTGGACACCATACATATCTAAATCAGCTTAAATAACCTCCACTGGTCTTCAAAACTTAGTAGCTACCTACTACCTACCAACATTTTAAACTATTAGAAGTCAGAGTCAGAGTTTTAAAAAATATATTAAAAAGATTCATCAATCAATCTGGGCCCTGGGGGTCTTTAAGTCAAGAGTGAATAGGTTATTTCTAGGCAAGCGTGTTTCTCCGTCGACCACATCATCGCTTACCATCAGGTGAGATAGTGGTCAAGAGCCTATAGGATATAAAAACAAAAAGATTTTTCACAACATCGCCTCCGAAACCTCGTCTTCAGTGAGCCAAACCGGCTCGATGCTGTAAGTATTCAGAGCCCGAGGAGGCAATGGCAGATAGTAAAATGTAATGGCATGTAACATACTTATAAATATTGTTTGAGTAAGTTAAGTTTGGTTATTTTTTGGTTTCTATCTTTTAATAAACTATAATTTCAAAGGAAGTTGATGAAATTTTCTTTAAAACGTTTTTATTTTCAAAACTCTGACTTTTATATTGTATAGGAGAAATTGCAATTTTCGAACAAAGTGTGGTTCTAATTATCTGCTGCTAGGCCTCCTCTTTGTGAGAGGGCCCATAATCTCCCACATAGGCACAGTACAAGTAGGTGGATGATACAGTCTTCGATTATTTTGGGGGCTTTTTGGGAGACTGACTTGATAAAAAACTTTAATATTCATAAAGTGCTGGCTATAAGCCTTATTTTAATAAAAGACTTTTGAATTATAAATAATAGATAAAATTTACCTAGCTGTGTGAAGCTGAAACTAAGATAAAGTGCGAATTAAAAGTTACGAATGCTGAAAGCAAAAAGCTCCAAAATTTTAATACCAATTTTAATACCTCAGTATAATGCTCGATGACCGGAGTAGAGCTTCCGAAAGAGTGGGTCTTAAAATGAACATGGACAAAACCAAGGTAATATTGAATGCCCATGTTACACCCACTACCATCAAGGTTGGAGACTCTACACTCGAAGTTGTGGATGATTATGTATACCTGGGACAAACGATCCAGTTGGATAGGGCCAACTTTATTCGACGGGCAGCGTTCGGGAAGTTGCGCGGTATTTTCTCGCCCAACTTACCACAGTGTCTCAAGACGAAAGTCTATGACCAGTGTGTGTTGCCAGTGATGACCTATGGCTAGCTATATCTATCTTTGATTTCATTAGAGCGAGCGAGCAGGCTTGAAAATTTTAGCACCCCGATATGTTATTTTATATTGTGGCCCTGCTCCTAGAGTCAGGTTTCTTGGATGCAGTGACAATTTTGAGCAATTTGCCTACACGTCCAGAGCCGAGTGGGCCCCCTAGCTCTCGGGCCCTGGTGCATTACACTATTTAGCACCTTAGTAGCTACGTCACTGGTCCTGCTGTGCTTCGCACATTCTGCTGATGCCCGCTGCCATCTCCTTGTGGTTGTGGTAGGTAGGGCTCCCAAGGTCGCTGGCGGTCGCGATTCCAGAACCCATCGGCCATCCGTTCTTCGAGCAATGCCACCTAAGTAATATAGAATAAGCAGTTGTAATATTAAATATTATTAGCTTTTATAAATTTGATTCTTTGGTGTGCAAAAATACGTGTAAGGTCGCGGTTTTACTAATTTAATCAAATATTTTCCTGTATCATCCTCAAATAACTGGTCATGTCTGATAACAGGATTTACTTGTTCGGAAACATAGTAGTATTAAAACATTATAACTAGTTTTAACCTTTTGTTTATGACCCTGATTTTGGCCAAATCTCAGGAACAATCAACCGCACCCCATTGGTAACAATTTCATGTTGACAGTTCCTTTATGTCGTAGCCAGGGCCAGATTTAAATTTGTGCCGCCCTGGGGCACTGAAGAAAATGCCGCCCTATGACTAAATTTGTGCCGCCCTGGGGCACTGAAGAAAATGCCGCCCTGTGCCTTAAATTTTATTTTAATAGTTAAAAATACTTTAAGTATCAAATACATTTATGTTATAGTATAAATGATGCCATATAAACGATAGTGGCGACCTCAATTTTTGTCAACTCTTTTTGGCCAACCTGTACTTGAATTATATTTCTTGAAAGATAAAATGTTTATTTAAAAGAATTAGTTAATTATTGTACATAAAATTTTATCTCACTTTCCAAATTTTGCCGCCCTAGAAAATTTGCCGCCCTGGGCACTAGCCCCGACTGCACCTACTATAAATCCAGCACTGGTCGTAGCAATAACTATGGTTTTCGGAATGCTGTTGTTACTTACCAGTGTGGTGGACAGTACCAGTAAACAGGTTCAGGCTTTTTTAAAACCGTCTGGCTACCAACAGACGACACACCTTAAATTTGCAAGCTACTAAACTTGTACCTATGTTTTGAATAGTGGCAGTAGTTTACTGGATCAGGGCATAGGTACTGTAAGTGACAGAAAGTGTAAGACAAGAGAATGAGATGCCTACTACTGTGTCTAGTGATTTTGTAGCAGACCGAAGTAATGAACGATCTGCGAACATTGGTTAGTCCTCAATTTAATTATAAAGAGGTATTTATTTATTTATTTATACTTTATTGTACACCAAAAAATAAAGGAACAAAAGAAACTTAAAACTAACCATATACAATGGGCGACCTTATCGCTTGCCGCGATCTCTTCCAGGCAACCTGGAATGGACAGTGATTGCCTGGACATGACATGGGGTTGTCAGTGGTGTAACAATACCAACAAAGAACATACAGATATAATAATACTTAATAAAAAACACAAATAGATAATTATATATGCTATAAAATAGATACATAAATACATACATCTTTAAATTATAAACAATGAAAGAAAAAAAAATACGTATGACAATCATAGACAAAACATATGACAACATACTAAGAGCCAGTAAGAGCACGATTACAGCGATAAGTAATGTTCCTTGATGAGTCTTTTAAATATAGGCAACGACTGTGCACGTTTAATTTGGTCAGGCAATGCACTCCACAGACGAGCAGCCTGGACAGTAAAAGATTTGTCCATAAAAGTTGAGGAATGCATTGGCATTTTGAGTCGCAAGTTAACTGATGACCTTAGAGATTTCGTGTGGGAATCGCTGATAAACTGAAAACGATCCTTGAGGTAAAGAGGGGTGGAAGGAGTAAAGAGCACATTAAACAAAAGAGAAAGAATATGATCCGGTTTACCGGATGCGCAAGGGACGAAACGGTGCTGTTTTTGTATGAGATTTCCTACTGGGCAGCCATTCTAGCCAACTTCAGGGCGTCCAAGAAGTTTGGCGAGAACTATACCTAAAATTGTTTGAAGTATTAATCTAAATAAGAAACAAAAATTTTTTGTTTATTTAGTTATTACATAATAGTTTGTTAAAGTCTCTGGAACTAATAATTTGATTACCAAATTCTTTCAGTGGTAGAGCTTCACTAGAAGAAATATTTTATCCTTGACCAAGCGCCAGGTTACTTTTTATATATCTTGTGAGATACTCACGGGGAGTGAAGCTGCGGGCACGGGTACCCAACGCGAAGAAAGAAAATTTGGTTCAAATAAATTGCACTAGATGGCATGATAAGCTTTTTGATATTGAGTTTGTGAAATATTAAGATTTTCTATAGACGATCATAAAAATGTATGTAATTTGTAATTTTATTTGAATAGATCATTTAAAATCGATTACAATAGATGGCGCAGTTTTAAATTTCTAAGGCATCTACTCGATTTTTTTAATTTGTTTTGTAACACATATTGGTACAATTAACCTGTAAAATCGTGCAAAAAAAATCTATAAAAAAAAATCGTCGCTGTATTAAAGACAAAAAGTATTCACGAACCGAGTAAACCCTTTTACTTGCAAGTTGCTGCTAACACCATATATAATCGTAGAACGGCAACGAACACAATCGATGTTCTTAGAAATATAATCAGTTTAATCAGACGAAAAACACTAGTTACGTCGGCACGGTTTCTTTGTATGGGACGAGGCATCTGTTTGCTATATTATCTGTGCTGCGGGTAAAAGAGAGTTTTCCACCTGTATTTTTATAAATAAGTAGGTAAATGAATAGTTACATGATTACAATCTACCTTACTGGTCTCGAAACACTAAAGATTCTGAATAACTGTAGCTACCATTTGGTTATTATACGTATAATTTATTATTTTTTGCACAATTTCGGCAGGTGGTGCGGAAATGCAACCTCACGGAGTCGTGCGAGGTGTCGGGCTCGCCGCCTGGCATCGTCCACACGCCGCCCTCCTCGCTATTCAGCTGTTTTCACTGCGCTGTAAGTTCAAACAACTTTTATAATACCTACCCTACCTATCTATAAATACATTAGGTACCTGCGTAAATATATGACGGGTGTATATTATTACACAAGGAGCATCAGAAAGAACAAACTGGGTTCCGATAGGATTATTCATCGTCAACAAGTAAAATTTCACAATTTAAAAACCCCCGACACATTTATCTTGCGAAAACACCCCGATTCAAACATTAAAATGCCCATAACTTTTGAACAGCTGAACCGATTTTATTCAAACATAGCTAAGAACACTCTCGACAAAATTACCTTTCAAACAAAAAAAACTAAATCAAAATCGGTTCATCCGTTTAGGCGCTATGATGCCACAGACAGACACACAGATACACAGAAACACAGCAACACACGTGAAACTTATAACACCCCTCTTTTTCCGGCGGGGGTTAATTAAAAATGATAATCATTAGAACAAACTTTCAAAGGGACTGAGGCTGAGGCGTCAAGTGAGTTTTCTTGCATCGTCGTCGCAACGAAGCAACTCATTTTAAGGCCCTTTCGGCGTTGCGTTGCGTCATCCCAGCGTCGACGCTGCGTCGTTTTAATTATATTTTTTATGGGCATGCTACATTATGCGTTGCGTCGTCTCACGCCACGTTTCAACGGATCGACGGATGAGAGACGAAGTGGGGGGTGGTGATGCGCTGCGCTGTCGGAGCCCCGGTGCGACGACGGACAGTGTTTGTTACCATGCGTTTGATCCATTGTCGAATCTGAAATCCACACTGGGACGCTGCGATGCGACGGCGTGCTTAGCCTTCTTTCGTTGCGCCGTCGTCCTCGTGCAACATCGTATTCGCAACATATGCGTGACATACGGCTGAGGCCTCATTGGCCCTCACACCAGTGCGTTGCGACGTCGCGCGACGTCGTAACGTAGGTGTGGCATACAATGAGTTGGTCCGTAGCAACGACGCAACGCAACGCACTAATGTGACATGACTGATCACTAAAAATATATGTGTAAAACCACGCAGCGTTGACGCTGCGACGACGCAACGCAACGCAAGGCACTAATGAGGCTTCAGTGTAATTTTCAAAGATCCTTTATCTTTAAAAAAGGAACTCTTGTGCTTATTACTTCTAGACTCAGCCGCAAACTGCATATATTTTTATTAAGTAGATTGTCGCGAATCCGACTGCATAGCAAGATCAACGAGATAGTTGACAATTGCACACCCCTTTTTATAAGGGTATATATAGTATACAAGTGTTATATTAAGACTAAATACATTGAGCTGCGATGCAAGTTCGTTACAATTGACTACTTAGATGCCTACGATAAAAAAAGTTTGTCACGTTCGTCAGTGTTTTAAATTATACGTTTTAATTATTAAAATGACGCACACCCTAAATAATTAAATATTCACGTCAAGTTTTCTTGACCTTTAATTTAAGCAATATATTGACAAACCTTACAAATGATTTACATTGTAATAGGGCTCGTAATAGGTTTAGTTATGCCGAAATCGTAGGAGAGAAGCCCTCTGGTTATAAATGATTTTCATGGTAATACACACATCAACACGGTCTAGGGATATTTTTAAAAAAGCGAATTACTATCAATGTGTTAATTATTTATATGACATGTATATATTTAAAAGATACGTTATTTAATATTCTACCATTTTTTAATAATGGTTAAGGTACTTCGATTAAAATTTCAGGATTTTATGGAAAAAAAATGAAGCATAGACGGAAACCGTATATGAATTAACTTTTAATTTATGAGTAAAAACTGAAAAAAATAGAAAAATCATTTAATTTGTGTTTATAAACTTGAAGTTAGTAGTCTGAGAAAGCGCCCATGATGTTCATAACACATCGGCAACGATTCGGCATGCTCAGAACAAGGTTGTCAATGTCTTGCTGCGGAATATTGTCCCATGTCCTTCTGAGGTGCGCAAAAAGTTGATCTTCTGTAGCCAGATTTTCAGGAACTTCCTTCAGAGCTCTTCTTTGCAGCATATCCCACGCATGCTCAATGGGATTTAGATCTGGCGATTGAGCAGGCCAGTCTAAGGCCCTAACATTGTGTGTATGTAACCAAGCTGCTACCGTTCTCGCCATGTGTGTCCGGGCATTGTCGTGCATGAGCAGGAAATCTTGCCCCATTTGTGTTCTGTGGGGCAAGATTACGGGCCCCAGCACCTGTTGGACGTATCGTTCTGCCGTCATATTGCCCCGCACCCAAACGAGATCCGTCCGTCCTCCAAGACGAATTCCTGCCCAAACCATAATTGTTCCTCCTTGGTATGGGTGAACTTCCTAAGGGGTTCTGAAGACGGCTCCATCGTCCAGGAACTCGCCAAACACGCGTCCTTCGTGAATCTGGATGGAAGCCGAACCTGGATTCATCTGTGAACAGCACATTGGACTATTGCTCACGGCCCCAGTCCACGTGGTTTCGAACCCATTCTAATCGTCGTCCACGATTGCCTCTCCGTAAAGGTGGGACCCGGAGTGGTCTACCAGAGCGTAGATTGCTTTCATGCAGTCGCCTTCTTACAGTTTGGTCACTCACAAGCATTTGGTGTTCCACTCGCAGCCTTTGGACCAATTGAGTCGCCATTGCATTTGGTTGAGCTCCCGCAGTAATTTGCAAAAATCGGTCTTGTCTGGGGGTAGTGATGCGACTTGGCCCCCGGTGCCTCTCCGCTACTTCACCTGTGGCACGATAGCGTGTCCACAATCTTGAAATTACATTTTGGTGGATCCCTATGGCCTCAGCAACATTACGCTGAACAGACCCAGCTTCCAGCATTCCCACAGCTCGTAACATCTCCGCCCTCGTCAAATGTTGGCGTTGCATGGCTACAATACCTCAATTTTAATTTTATCTTTCGTTTAAAAATGAAAAAAAACTATAACTAAACGTAATTCGTATTTTTTTTTTAATTTCGCACAAATGAAAATTCCCTCTTCTACACATCAAGACATTTTTATGCCACCGAAACAAAAGAATTTTCAAAAATTTGAATTTGGAATTAGTCTGAGATAAATTACAAACAAATCGGTGTATAAAAGATTCCAATGCGGCCAGTACTTTTCGAGTTATTTAATTGAGTATGAAATATCCCTAGACCGTGTTGATGTGTGTATTAGGTACCAAAACTAAAAAGAGAAAATAAAAAACTTTTTAACAAAATAAATTAACCGACTGCCATAACAAAACACTACAAAGCGAAAAATAACTTTCTTTACGAAAGTCCGTGTCAACAAGGAAAACAAATTGGTACCAGAGACACAATTATTTTTCGCTTTGTAGTGTTTTGTTTTGGAAGTCGGTTTAGTTTTTAGTCTTAAGGTTACACTAGCTGAAAATTCTTCCATACAAACGTAGTCTAGATATTACTCCACTGTTTGACGATGTACGTTCAAAATAAAAAATGATATCAATTTGTCTCATCATTATCTAGTACTGTATGGAAACAAAAATGTAAAAAAATAATATATTTGAAAGTTATGAGCGTCGAAAGTTCCATATTTCAACACTAATTTTAACGCATCTTTGGGCGGAGATAAATACCATAAGAAGAAGGAAAATTGCAAAACGGCCTCCATACAGGGATAGATAAGTAATTCAACAATGCAAATAATTTTATTTTGAAAATATACATTTAGTAGTTTTATCATGATATCTAGACTCCCAAAGGTCTGTTTATAAAAAATCGCGCGCTCGTTTTCGTCCTAAATCATCATCCATTTCGCTACAAACGTGCAAAAGTGCTAATTCGTACACGAACTAGCTTCTTACTCCTCATCACAGCATCTATTTCTTTCGAACGTTTTGTCGGATAAGATAGCATGCATTTTAACACCGCGCACAAAATAGTTCGTGCCGTCGACTAGTTCAACCTTAAGACGGTACCCTGACCAAAAAATCGGCATGTGATATGAGCATTCCTATTGGTCTAGCGGCACTGGTGGCGCATGAATTACAGTAGTGAATACGCCCAGATTTTAGAATAAAATCTTTATAAAATCGAATTTTGGTCTTTTGAAAAAAATAATTCTACAAAAATGATCGTTATTATAGGTCTACCAGAATCTCATGGCATTTTTTATTTTTTTTAAATTGTGATTTTCATATGGCAATGTAAATTGTCACCTGTCAAATCAAAGTACATGTGTCAACCGCTGCTGAAATTTTTTGATATTAACTTTAAAATTTGTTATTTTTGTGAAAATGTCGAAAAACCCACTTCGATCTCAAGCGAGACATATTGTTTTCAATGTGTATCATAAAATAAGGGAAGAAGAAGGCGTAAATCAAACTCAATCTTTGATTTTAAAGTGCGTCGTAGAGTGTACCGGTAAGTTGGACTGACTTGTTTTGATACTTTTAGTTTATTTTATATTTTTCTTACTTGATTTTTATTTCTTTTCATTACTTAAAATGAAGAAATGGCAACAGTAATGTAACTGTTACTAATTCTTCGACAAGATATTGATTTATACGGAGATGGAGAATCTTTGACGTAAGAAAAATATTAAGTAATAATCTGCGCCCTGCAGTGGGACGTGTATATAGACGGGTGTTTTTGGCGGGATTTTGTCGAGTGAAGTACAGTGGCTGTTAATATTATTTGCAAATTGATTCCTAGTGGATATTGTGATATATTATTGGTGTAGTTTTGTTACTCAACTGTCTACGCAACTGGACATTTTGTAAAATCATTGACAGAAGCGATCTCGGGATAGTGGAGCGGAGTATTTTATTGTAGTATTGACTGCCTCTGCAAAGCTTACTGGAAAGACTGAGTCGATACAATTTGCTAACAAATACTCCAAAAAACATTAGAATCTGTTACATCCGCATTCTAATGCATACTAAAGAATAAATATAAGATCCAAAACTCTTTCCAAAGACGTGGCTAACAACCAGCCTAGGTCCTAGCAACCAGGCCATAAAACTTACATAAAAAAAAGTATATATGGACTGATGTTGATGAATGACTATAAGTAACATGATACATTTTATTTTTGTTTACAGACTTTATACATAAAGAGATTGGTTTTGAATATGTTAAATGACAATGAAAAAGAACCATTTTGATGGAGAGAGATGACATAAAACTACAAAGATACAAGTTTTTGAAATGCCAGTGGAGTTCATGGAATCGTATTCTAGTTTTCTAGTTCTGAATGAGGTTTTAAGTTATTAGTATGATTTCAATGATATATAATAAATTAGTACATAAATTAATATTCAATTGATTTATTTTTCCTATGTTAAGAACCCGATGTATAACAAAATTCTTCATACACATACCTATAATTCTCACTCACAGCGGATCTTTGTGTCTCAGAATTGGTTGCAAGACCCTGCGCAGTTTGTGTCAATGTTGAAGGTGAAGATAGCATTGTATAACTGTCTCTTTCACTAGCTTATGTATGTTGCATCATCCTATCTCGCTTACTCTATGCAGTATACTCGATGACAAACTAGTTCTTACGCATTAATTGGCAGGGCCTACTTCAGAGACACAAAGATCCGCTGTGACTACTATAAAATAGGTACCTCATGTTCATTAATACTAAATACATAAATAAAAATTAAACAGTATCAAGATCGTTGAATCCAATTTCCCCAGTATTGCACACAACAAATTTTTATTTCCACATTTGCCATGAGATTCTGGTAGACCTATAAATAGTCTATCCATTAGTGTTAGTACAAAAAATAATGAATGAACACTTTACGAGGAGATGCATAATATCAATAATTATTTCTAATTTTTATGTTTTTTTTGGAAGGAGTTTAGTGAAATATATACAACATTTAAAAAAAAACTAAATCTACCATTTTTTAATCAATATTATGTAGAATTTTAATGTATTTTTATTAATTGATATTTCTTTTTAAATAACGAGTAGATAGCTCCTAAAAACAGCACAAAAAACGGTTTCCGCGGCGTTTTGCTCGGGGTACCGCCTTAATATAAAGCTTGGCTCCCTGAAGGGGTTGTCAACTGTCTCATTGGTCTATCTATATAAGTAGTCACAAGTGCTAACGCGTGAGGTTCTGGGTTCGATTCCCATTGAGCATCAATCAGTACGTTTTCAGTATCTTAAAATAAAAAATACACTAAAAATAAGAAACTGACTGATTGACTGACTGAACGATCAACGCACAGCCAAAACCGCTAAGCCCAAAAGCATGAAATTTGGCAGGGAGGTTCCTCAAGTGACGTAAGTGAGCTCTAAGATTTGATTTTTGGAAATTCCACCCCTAAGGGGGTAAAAAGGGGTTTGAAAGTTTTTATGAAAAATCTAATTCCTTCGGCCAACATTCTTGATACTTGTAACAAATAGTAATCTAAGTAAATGATAAAGGTTGTCATTATTAGTTTTTCGAAACTACCCCCTAATGATGTTTTGGGGGGAATTGAAGTTTGTATAGAAGTATCTGATTTGTCACGTTCGTCAGTGTGTTAAATACGTTTTAATTATTAAAACGACGCACACCCTTATTAATTATATATTCACTTTAAGTTTTCTTAACCTATAATTAAAGCAATATAATGATTAACATTGTAATAGGGCTCTTAATATGTTCAGTTATGCCGAAATGGTAAGTTCGTAAATGTTTATTAATTACACACTTTCGACGCTTCATGTTATTTAAATTATAGAATACGACAGTACGTATCTATCTTCAGAAAAGCATGACTTTCCTCATCCAAACTAAACTTGACAGGTAGGTACCTACTAGAATTTTAATTTAAACCTCAATCAGCCTTATTGAAGAAAACTTGACGTGAATCAATAATTTATTCAGGATGTGGTTGAAATTAATTATTGTAACGTACCTACTATTTAGTACTGAAGAACGTAACTTTTTTATCGTCAATACCTATGGGACATATTTAATTAGTTCATTATTACATAATTTAATCATGCTAAGCGTAGTTTAGTCTTTACAACCGAATTTCCAAAAAAGGAGGAGCTTTATATCGGCTGTATGTTTGTTTTGTGTATTTTCACCAATGACTCCGTCAATTATGCACCGATTTCTACATTCTTTTTTTTCTGAAAGTGTATACTTTCGGGCTCTTTGGAAATCGAGGGTACTTCTCAAATTTTACAGGCATACATATGGCGAATTTGGTATTTTCATCAACATTGCATATTTTTATCTCGAAAGTTTCACTTTTCTATACAAGATAACAAAACCTGCAAAGTAAAGTGAAAATTGACTAAGATTGATACCTACTAGAAAAAATATCTGTATTATATATCTTGTTATTTTCAAGTATATATTTATAGTGCTCGGGTAATTTGAAAAAACCCATTAAGAGTAGGCAATATGATAAAAAATATTGAAATAATTAAATTGATCTGGCTTTCTGAATAATGCCCATCACTTATTGGACCGGCCTATTACTGTCTGCAGGGTCTAAAGTAACCTAACATGTAGGAGATGACGGGAGCTGAGTTCGCTCACCGAACCTAACCTATCCGTGTCGGGATGCCCTAAGCTCCCGAGTTCGCTTAGCTCGCTCTTGGACTAATTTCATTGACCATAATTATCGAATTGCTCAACCGTTACTTAGCAATTTTTAATATTGACCACACAATGTGATACATACAGAAGTTTAAATCAGTATTCATTACATTGCCCGATTCGACTTGACTAGATTCATAATGCCCGGGCATTATACATAGTGCCCTAATTGGTCTTGGTCCATGACATATATATTCCCTGAAGGATTCCAGTTTTAAAATCTTTGTATAACAAAGTTTAATACAAAATCGCTAAATTAAGAGCATAGCATATCAAAAGCATAGGTTTTCGTAGTACGCCTACGCCGTAACATGCATACACATCATATACACATAGTTACACTATTATGATTGTATGTAATTTTAGTAGCAGTAGATATCTTCGAAGAGGTTCCATGTTTTGTTACATAATCGTTAGTCGTAGCCTCGTAGATCTACGTCATCGCTACGAACTTTACAATAACCCGTTACAGATATACTTGCAAGTTGTGGTGGCAACCAACCAATATTAATCACTACCCAGTTTTTACCACATTGTTAGAGCTCCGTGAAAACGGGTTTAGTAAACATGCCAAAAGAAAACTTTAATGTAATTCATTTTTCTAGGCTATTGAGAGGTTTTTTAGATTATTCGAGACGTGCTAAAAATACTCAGCTCGTGATATGCGCATGCATTTAAGTTCGACTAAATTGTTGATTGTAATATGGATGAGTGAAGGCTATAATGTATTTTGTTTAGAATTTATTTAAACAATAAATGATTCATCATCATCATTTCAGCCAAAAGACGTTTACCATACCTCGCATCCACCGGACTCCCGCTGCTTTGACCAGCCGGGCGAGCACGGCCTACTGTGACAGGCTTGAGTCGTACATTTATATCACAGTTTGAGAGCAAAAACCCTGATAAAATACGTGACTCAAGCTTATCACTGAGGCCGTGCTCGCCCAGCAGGTCGTCGCTCCACCTAGTGGGTGGGAGGCCTTCCAACGCAATGTCTTCCGGTTCGCGGTCGCCACTGCAGACCTTTTCGGCCCTAACGGCCATCCGTTCTGCGAGTAATGTGCAATTCTTCGGGCTATGTCGGTAACCTTGGTTCTCTTGTGGATGTCTTCGTTTCTGATTCAATCAAGCAAGAAAACTTCGAGCATAGCTCTCTCCATCACCCTTAGGGTGACTTTAAGCCTTTTGATGGGGCCCATTGTGAGCGACCACGTATGAAATAAATGATTAACATGATAAAATTTTCAGTTCCAGAATGGAATCAACTTCACTCGGAAGGAGAAACGCCGGAAAGAAAACCACACAGTCAATCATAAGGTATTGTGAAATTGTTAATATTTTTGTTTCTTAAGTTCCACAAGGTGAACTTAAGAAACATAAAAATAGGGGTATATAATTTTATTAGGTTATATAATTTTATATAGATACGTACTTACGTTTCAATAGTGAATTTCAATAATGCTGTCAGTGTCAATATTCCTACCATTGCAATAGCAATGAAGGCGACTACTATAGGCGCTAGGTGGCATGACAAACAAGTTCCATACGGTTAGGACGCAATTCGAAGAAAATCACAGTACAAAAAGTATATTCTAAACTTAATTTTACTTTTATTATTGCAACGGTTTAAGAAAAAAAACAATCGAAAAACCGAAGAGTTAGGGTATCAGCGTTCTTAAAACCGTAGGTATCGTTCCATTCCCCTGTGGAAATTGGTAGGTGGCGGGGCCATTGACCTTGACCCATCACAAGGGGACCAAGGGTGCCATAGACTGGGTCATCTGGCGCCCATGTGATGTTTGGTCCCTGGGGTGGCGCACCAGAATATACTGTACGCCGTGGTACAGTATATTCTGGTGCGCCAGTGATGGGGGGGTACTCCCCAGAGGAGGGTCCGGTGACGGACAGCCGCGGTGGGTTCTCGGTGAGTGCTAACGCGTGCCCATGGCAGGAACACGCCATAAACGGCACAGGAGGACACCGTGGAGTTTTAGTGGGTTGGAGTCCCACATAACTGCGCTATGAACTATAAATATTTGACAGTTGATATGGGGACAGCATCGTCAGCATTGTCATTTGGTTAAACTACATCGCAAAGCAGCCACAAAGTGCGGAGTCTCCTATTAAAAGATTTGTACTTACTCGATAAATCCTTCATAATTGTATAGCACAACTGCACAAAAACTAGTCGACATTCATTCACTTTAGGAGTCACGATATCCACTTATTTGTATCGTTCTTTAACTAGCATTTATACAACCTTGTCTGCATCTCACGTGCTCCGAGAAAACTTTGTAAAGTAAATCTAATGTGAATGTACCCGATAATAATCTCTCTTTGCATAGATGCAAGATCAATTTATATTTATTCAAAAATTCATCTATTATATATATTTGCCATACACTACGTAAACGTTATGTGCATTATGTATTATTCATATCTTAAAATTTGCTTGTACGTTACTTTGGTATGTTTAATTAGTAAATACAAGATATTTGGTAAACATGGCCTGAGCCTGGGGTTTTCCCAATTGGAATAATATTTGACTGTTGAGATGACTATTTAGATGCGTAATGGTAGGCACTATTTGCTTATACGCAAGTAAATTAAACACTCAGTTATTCAGACTGAACTTGTATTTAATTTAACCTTACCTAACGTTTTATGTGGTATCTACTTTCATTGTTTTACTCTACAGGAGGGGAAAGGGAGGGGGGGGGGGGCACGGGAGCAAAGCCCCCCTTGGGCCTCGAC
Organism: Orthosia gothica; assembly: GCA_949775005.1. Classification (NCBI taxonomy): domain Eukaryota; kingdom Metazoa; phylum Arthropoda; class Insecta; order Lepidoptera; family Noctuidae; genus Orthosia; species Orthosia gothica. The sequence goes on from OX459049.1 coordinate 11,726,012, forward strand.
CAAAGTTAGTCTAAAACTCCAAATTAGACACAGAGATAGCTTTGGCCACAGCTTTGACCTATATTTTTTGTGGATATATTACTTGGACATTGATTAATTGTCGTCATCTATGGCAGGATGGGCAAAAGGGGGGAGGGGGGGGGTTGTTGAGTTATGGTAAATAGAGGCCGGAGATCGTCTTAGGGTAAAAAAAGAATTCACTCGGAGCACTTGGTCAGGCCCTTATTTATGGGCACGGGGTGGCCATAAATAAGGGCCATGGCTTGCTACAAGCACCAAAGCAAGCCAAGCAAGTCTTTAAGACTGCCATCTTACATCATCACCTGCCTAGCCTTTTTCCCAATTATGTTGGGGTCGGCTTCCAGTGTTACCGGATTCAGCTGAGTACCAGTGTTTTACATGAAGCGACTGCCTATCTGACCTCCACAACCCAGTAACTGGGTAAACTGACTGTCATCTTACATCTTCTAGATAAATCAATGACTGGACAAAAATAAAATCTAAATCCCTATAATTGTTAAAATGTTCAAGCTCGTTCGGCTCGCTGTTTCACCATTACTTTTCCTCTACCTTTTAGGACAAAGATTATTTTATATTAGTCGACTGAAAACGTAATCTAGAGCTAAGGCGGTAAGGTAATATTTTCGAGCTAGCTTCGCTCATCTTCTCTATAGTCTTAGAACTCTTCAGCATAACTCAATAAAGTGAATCCTGTTTCTATATCGATGGTTAAAGCTTAAGCTATAACTTTGAGAAAGACAAAATTTTTGAGCTCGTTGCGCTCGCTCATGTGTTGAACCATTTTCTGGCATCAGTTTCATAATAAAGCTACTTTCAAACAAATCAAGCTTATCAATCCGGTCTGAAATGCAACCCCCCAGTGAGAAACATTTTTCCGCCCCTGAGCGAAATCCTGAATCCGCGCCTGAAACTGATTGAGGTCATTGTGTTAAAATTTAATTCCAGTATAAACAAAAAACCATTCATATTCTGACATAAATGTAGTTACTCAATTCAGAGACAATTGTAGTGTCTAGTTTATATTTATGATTATAATTCATATAATTCATTCAAACAGCCTGTTACTGACCCAAGCAAATGCCTCTTCTCATTCAGAGAAGACTGGAGTATTAATCACTACGCACTAAGTGATTGATTTTCGTATTTAATAATACTAATTTTGGTACGCTATCGCCACTATCGTCTTTTTAGAAATCGAAGCCGTGGAAGTCGACAGTATAGTTCTGACAACGCGCTAATAAATAAATAATTAATCATTTGCAGCTATTAGACACAAGGTATAAGAACCTGAAACAAAGCTGAGACACTTGACTACGTGTACTTGGATAAAAACCGTCATCATACGTATTCCAATTTACTTCGAGTGGCGCAACATTGTCTAGTTCTTCCCTACTTATTTGTTAGTTGTCATCTCAGTAGTTACCATATAGCACACATTCACCCATCGTGTCATTGGTCGTCCCCTTCTCTTTTAGCCACTAGATACAAACTTAAAACTTTCTTCAACACATTTTCCTCATTGTCACCACCAAATTATAAACCAAATGTCTGAATGAAAACACAAAATATCAAACACGTTTCCTAAATAAAAAAATAAAAAAAAAAACAGAACAATTATTTAAAGAAACGCCGGACTATCTAATGAAAATGAATCTACGTAGTACGCACAAACTGCGGAACCAGCAACACAAAAAAATACGGAAGTCGTCATTGTTTTTATAAGTAAGTACCTACTTCATTGACGTCAATCTTTATCAGCAGTATTTCTGCCTGAAAAACAGGGCTGGCATTCCATTGCGAAGTGACTGATAACTAATGAGGAAAATAAATAACTTGAAGTTAGGTACCAGTAGTTTTTGAAAACCGTTTTAATTTGTGTAACAAGTAGCCTTTATGACGGTAAAAGAACATTGCAAGTCCCTAGGAGTGTTTACAAAAAGTCCTTGAAACGTTTGAAAGTGTTAAATATTGATGACATTTGTTGGTCACTTGTCGATACATTCTGGGAAGGTTGGTAACGTGTGCGGACGGTGAGTGACCGGCGCGCGCGCAACCGTACATCTCGCCTACCCTCCTCACGTTTTCCAAGTCCAGGGAACTCTGGACATTACAGTTTCCTTTCTTCTATTTGTAGCACTGCACGTGACGGTAGCACGAGTAGCCAGAGTTAGCACGAGTAGGTACCTACTCCAGTATTAGAATTGGTAAACGACGAGTGTATAATCAATTAGACTTTTTACCACAAAAGTGAAAACATTAAAATCGACTGGTATAGTGACATTTTGAATTTTAAGAATACTTAGATGGTGTTTATTGTATTTTTATATATTTCACTGGTTTTTAAGGCGCGTGCATTCAAAAGCGATGTTTTTCTTCGATTTCAAATGGAAAGCGTTTAATTTTTTGTTAGATAATATCCACAAAAAAGAATGTCGGCAGGGGTACAAGTCCTCTTATCTGAAGAGGTAGTTACAGATATTTTGTTGGAGGAGGCAATAAAAAATAACACAGCAACTTGCTTGTAAGCTGTTATCCTGAAAAATTAAAAGTACCAAATTAATTAATAAAGTTAGTCGCAATATATTTATATATATACTTACTACTTTAATCGTACGACTACGCAATTATGGTTTATGCCGTAGTAAAAATATCAGGCAAAGAGCAAGGCACGCATAGTTATCGCCGCTAAATGTTTAGGCACAGGAGAAAAGCACAGCGAAAGTAGGTACAGGCTTTTTTTCAGTAATGATGAAATATATTCAAAAGTAATTCAAATAAGTCACTAACTATACAGGTACTGGAATTAGGTAAATAATAAGCCTGGAGAAATATTCTGACGCAAAGATCCTGCCAGGGAAATCTTCGAAAGCTAAGAAGAATTTTGTAGGGCTAAATGCTGTTTAACTTTTCGTGTGCATTTTATTAGCGAAACAATGGAAAAAAAAACATTGTGTCTCGCGTGGATCCACGTCCTATACACAGGACATGTCCGGCCCGAAGAAATTTCACGCTTATTTGCTTTGTTTTTTTAGGTCAATCTAATTGAATTATTTATTACACGAATTATTTATTAAAATATACGGAGAAAGTGATTGACATCTGAAACTGATTACTAAATAATTTGTTTTCACAATATTGTTTTGCTACTTATTATAACAGGTATAAATTAGTTGATAGGTATTACCTAATTTAAAAGTTAGTTAAAGTTAAAGGGAAAAATTTACAAGTCCGTGATTAGACCTGTCGTACTGTATGGATCAGAATGTTGGGCTGTGAAAAATATGGATGCAAAGAGATTGCATGTTGCAGAGATGATAATGTTGGGATGGATGTGCGGAGTGACGAGAATGGATAAAGTGAGAAATGAGTATATTAGACGAAGTATAAAAGTGGCACTAGTGACAGAAAAGTTGAAAGGAAACCGTTTGTCCTGGTATGGTCATCTGATGAGGAAGGATGAAATGCATGTTACTAAAAGAGTTATGAATATAAATGTGGATGGCTGGAGAAGGAGGGGGCGGCCAAAGAAAAGATGGATGGACTGTGTGAGGAGTGATATGAAAGAAAGGGGAGTCAGTGATGGCGTGACGGGGGACAGGATGGTATGGAAGAAGAAAACTTGTTGCGTAGACCCCAAGTATCATGGGTCAAGGGCAGGAAGATGATGATGAGATATTAACTAATTTATCCCAGCCCAGGCGAATTGTGACGACTATTGGAGCAAATTAATTTGAGCATCTCCCTACTAAAGTAGTCTGAACGAGTGGAGATACATAGGCAGGTACCTACAAATTATAATATATAGATATCGTAGGTACAGGTTCCCTGGCGAAGTATGCTTCTTGATGGCTGACTGCTTATTATTTTCACAAAAGCATTAGCTATTCAAATGATTTTAAGTACTGAGTGACAGAAGAGGAAGAGATTATGCAGCTTTGAAATTAAATAGATACTATACTATCATAAAAAAAAATATTTTATTGGTATTTCTATATAAATTTTTGCTAATCTTGTTTGGATAATCATGATGTGGTCATGACCCCCTGCATTGTGGAATCAACGCAAGGAGAAGGAGGTCTGGTCAGAATGGCAGATAAGCTGTCCGGTCGTTATTATAACGTTTAAACTGCTAAGTTGTTGCCCCGACTATTTGCTGTAGGTACTTAGGGTAATGGACTCAGGAGTCGGGTCGCACGAGACACGCTGAGTCTCTCGATGATTTCATTTACATTAATTGTCCCGTAAGTTCGTATGTCCTTTTAATGGGAGACAGCAGATGAATTGTTTTAGTTGCATTAATTATTTTGTTTATTTCTTCTTCCATCACGTGCAAGCACACGAAAGAAAGAAGCAAGTTTAATGTTAATCCTAAATTGAGATTCATGATATGTCATTTGACAATACCCCCTTTATTTACCGTTTGTGGGTCTTACATAAAAAGAGGCACGTGTTTATAGTTTATGTGAAATTTTACGTCGCCTCACGGTATTATACATCACGAGCACTGTTCAGAATAGAACAGAATGTCATAACAAATCATAACAAACATAGGTACCTACTAACATTTCTAGGAAGACATTGGGGGCGTGTCTTGTCCCGCGTAAGTGACTCGTGATTGGTCGTCATAAGTGAACAAACGCCAAGTAACGCTACCATATTTGGTAATGCGCGAGACGCAATGCCACAACCCTCCCCGCACCTCACACGTCGCTAGGCTAGTATAAAAGGTCTTGCGCGGGCGATGAGAGCTAGTCTTGTTCCTGCTTCCGTCTAGTATACGTCACAAGTAAATATAAGTGTGTCCTCCGTAATAGTCCTGTGTAATTGTAATAAGTAATATAAAGTTCTATAGATTTAATTTAGTGATAGGGTATTGTGTGCCAATAAATCGTTTTAACGTTGTGACTTTGTGTAGACTAAATAGACTAATTATTATTCACGAACACTGCGTCTCATTTTGCACCCAGAACTAGCGCAACAAATGTACCTCCTGACAATCGGGCTCGTACAAGCACATTACATATTATAAGTGCAGTATAACAATGAAGAAATTGACGATTTAGAATTATTTCTCGAACTCTCGGTCTCAATCGTTTTTAGACATACTCATACACTAGTAAGTAGTCTAGATTGTTGGTCCTTTGATGTTTTCCAATTCGCACGGTGCATCGGATGCTTTTGGAGGCTTTTGAAATGTGGTGCTGGACAAGAATGTTGCGCATACCATGAAATGCCAAGCGCACGAATAAGTCCATTCTCGACTAGTTAAACATCAAAAAGAGACACTCCACGGTCTGCTACCAGCGAGTCCTAAGTTACTTTGGTCACATCGCCCGGAGACAGCCAGGCAACCTGGAAAAACTGGTTGTAGTGGGTAAAGTGGATGGAAAAAGACCACGCGGACGTTCACCTACTCGCTGGTCTGAGCCGATCAGGTACATTACAGGGCTCACGGTGACCACTGCCCTTAGACGAGTCGAAGAGTTGGTGACCTGGAAGCAGCTCGTCATTGACTCCTTCAAAGCTTTCCAAGACGCGCACGATGTTTAGAAATTAAGACAACGAATAAAAAGACAGATCCTGGTACATGAAGCCAGGGCCATCGTGGGTAGACCTTAGATGAGGCTGGAACTTGGGGACTGGCACGTGAAAAGAGAGGCCATGCTCAGCAGCAGTGGGTGAAGTCGATTTATGGATAATCATGAAGTATCCCTAGATTGTGAGGATAATCGCGAGCTTGAGACGAATAAAAGTAAATGATTGATAATTTGAATCTTACTGATATTATAAATGTGAGAGTTTGGATAGATGTGTGGATGATATGCTTGTTACTCAATCACGCTAGAACGGCTGGACGGATCTGGATAAAATTTGGCACACTTATAGATTATAGCCTATAAATATATTTTTTGACCATGTCGGTTACGATGAAGCAAAACTTAAGGAGAAAATATAAATATAACTTCTTAGGTTTTGACTAAAATTGAAAAGAGTATGCTAAGATGGTTTGGCCATGTTGAGAGGATTAATGATTGGCGATTAACGAAAGGTATTTACAAGGCAGACGTGAAAGGAAACGCCGGGAGGGGACGCCCTAGAAAGACATATTTAGACCTTATAGGTGATGTTCTTCAGAAAGGCCAAGTGCGCAGTACCCATAACCGGCGTGTGTGTATGACTAGATGTATGAATGTGTGTGGAGCAAAAGAAGTATGTAGGGATCGTAGCAGGTGGCATTCTGTAGTTTCTGCCTACCCCCATGGGAAAAAGGCTTGAGTTTATGTATGTATCTAGGATTTCACAAATATTAAAATAGTTTTTCTGAATCAGGTGCATATCTATTATTATACCATGTATGTATACCAGACCTAAACCGCAATAATAATGAAGTAGGTAGGAACGTCACACTCACATTGTGAATTTCAACGAAATTTTGTTTGGGATAAAAAGAAAATCTACGTTTGGCATAATATTAATAGTAAGTGTGGTCACGTGGATTCGGCTGCTTTTTCCTGAAAGTAAGTGGCTGCTTTGCATTGCTCTCACTCGTTGAAAAAACGTGTCCAAATTTTATTAGAATATTTGAGATACTTACCTACTTTATTTTTTGAATGTCCTGAATTCCAGATTGCTATTTCTACCTTCTAATACAAACACTAACACACACACACACACACACACACACACACACACACATAAAGTGTTAAGTGTAGCAACTCATTGCTTAGAATATAAGTTTTATTTTCATTGTTAAGATTATACTTTTGTTTTTTTTCGCTGCTTAAAGAGCCTAGGTTTGATACATCTCATTGTTAACTTGTTTGTTGTCTTAAGGGTCAAACCAATGAGGAATAAGACTCCACTGTAATTTATTTATTTATTTATTTATTTAACAATCATGGACGACTTACAGCTAAAACAAACAGAATATAAATTAGTACGTGAGACTGACAGCCAATTAAAAGTCATCACTTCTAAAAATAGATTGGAAAGAAAGAGTGTGAACAACACAACATAGCTACCAAAAAAAAACAAAGCAGTATAGCATGCAAGCTCAAAGTAAATTAACATTTCATAAACCATACAATGATAAAAACCTGAACATACAAAATCCTAATTAAAAAAGCCAAGGCTCAGGCACTTTCTGGCCGAGGACACACCCGTTATGAAAGGATCAAAATCATGCCGCTTACAAATGTCATTAAAGTTTCTACTTGCACGCACTATAAATGAATTTTGCCTGTAGTTCGTAGAAGCAGATGGAACACGCAACGGTGCGTACCATCGCTTTGACCTTCCAGGAACGTTAAAATAAAATTTGGATACAATATCGGAGTTATTGATGGAATTATTGAAAATTTTAAATAATGTAGTGCTGTCGGAGACTGCTCGCCGATTAATTAGGGGTAATATACGATACTTCTTGCAGAGATTGAGGTAATCTTCAGACCGGTAGGGCACTTTCTGATGATAACACAAATACTTGATGAACCTTTTCTGAAGTAATGTCACAGTATAATACTGTTCGTTCATATTTCACAGGAGGGGTACCAAATATCACAGGGGGTATTGTGACTGATGCTTACGGCCTTATTATTTTGTTATTATACTTAAGACCTCTACCGTTGAGCTCGTGGCTAAATAATAACAGCCGCACGGGTCGATCTTCAAGGTTAAGCAACGCTTGCCGAAGTCGGTCCGTAGATGGGTGACCATTTCAACATAGCGAGCTTCCTCCGTGCCTCGAAAAGCACGTTAAGCCGTCGGTCCCGGCTGTCATTTGAAGATATTTGACAGTCATTATGGGTAGTCAGAAGCTTGAGATCTGACACCAGTCTTGCCAAGGAGTATCGTATTACCCAGTTACTGGGTTGTGGAGTTCAGATACGCAGTCGCTCCATGTAAAGCACTGGTACTCAGCTGAATCCGGTAAGACTGGAAGCCGAACCCAACAACAATTGGGAAAAGGCTAGGCAGATGATGATGACTTAAGACCTCTACCTGGGATAACTTGTTGAGTAATTTTGATAAAAAAAAAAAGTATATTTAATGGTAATACTTAAAATTAACACATATAGTAAATTAATTAAATGAATAGATGAGTGGCAAAACCAAAAACAACCAATATCTCTGAAAAGGGTGTGCAAATATACCCTCTAGTAGGTATCCCCGTTTTGGCGCTCATGGGTATTATACCAAGTGGCGCCAGAACGGGATGAATTATACAGCGGGACGAAAACAATTTAGGAACAAAAAACAAGTATAGAGCAAGTAAATACTTTCAGAAACGTGACTTTATTAACGGTGTTTGTTCAAGGCCAAAACAGTCTGAGGTAATATTTTGGCGTTTATAAATCTAAATACAAATCTATAAAGCGCTGTGTAATAAAACAATACAACAAATTACGTTTAATAAACACGTAATTTAGTGTGATGTATTTATCTGGACCTAATCATTTATTTTATTTTAAGTATTTATTAGAAATTGAAAGAAGTAGTAGTGGATACACCCATAGCGGTGAGAGCCTGAGAGGGACAATGAAGCAGAAGATTATAGATGGTGCAAAGATTTATAGTGTGTAGCAGTGTCATAACTAGACTTTTCATTACTCATACTCGGAAAGTAGGTCTGAAGTACCTGAGGAGCGGGTTGAAAGTAATACTTTTCAGCCTTAGGGACAATCATTTTCAACTGACAGCTGTCAAATTATAAAAAGCTAGTTCTATGTTTTTCATATTTCTATTGAACCATGTTCCAACTTTCTATACAGCCACTCAATTACAGTGCGATGTAAAATTGAAATAACATAAAGTTAAGTATCATTTAATGAATTTAGAGGTGAAAATAGGGCTAAATACGCGTGATGTCGCTACCACCCGCGCCTCTCGATTCGCTCCCTTATAGAATAAAAAACATTTTAACCCATTAAATATGAATATTAAAGAACAAAAGAATCAAACGCCAGTCGCAACTCGTAATACCTATTAATATTAACGAACGATCTCATCGTTAATATATTATTTTATCATATTATTTGTGGTCCAGGCCTGGTCATTTCTGCGCCTCTTCAGGGTCTGCACCCTGTGCCTGGGCACTGCTCGTACAGCCCTAGATACGGCACTAAGCAAAAGTCGGATAAGAAGGAGAAATGTGTTTAGCAAGAATAAAAAACAGGGTAGTAAAGGACCTGAGCGCTCTATGCTGACGAATGGGTAACCATTTCTAAAGTTATCGATAACTTTAGAAAGCAGTTAATTAGAAGGCGGTCTAGTATGTTGAGGAGAACTACATGCAGGTCATAGTAGCATACATCACCAAAGGGATGATTAGGGACTGCACCTATAAGTATTGCCTATATGTTTGATCAAAGATGATTTTTCAGTTGATAGAACGACGCTCCGGTGACTTTTCGCTCGAGACCTGATTCAGCTAGACAAGGCAAGCGTCGACATGCATATATACCAAGATCCTAACGGAATGAATGTGTTTTCGTATATTACAGAGGATTTCTATGCGGGCGCCCAACTATGATAGTCTGACATTTTGTAGATTTAACCGCCACCTCGAATCGATCTGACTAGTTTATAATAATACTTAAAACCCGGTTTAGCTCCTCGATCGCATTCGACAAGATGTCAACACCTGACAGAGCTGTAAATCGTCAGCATAGTGATAATATGCACACTGAAGCTCGGTGGTTATAGGATTTATTAAAATGAAGAACAAGAAGGGAGATAAAATACAGCCTTTAGGGACACCAGCTGAAATGCCACACCACCCTCAAGATGAGTCTCCAGCACGAACTTACTGCAGACGCCCCCGAAATTAAAAGCAAAACCATTTCACCTTGTAAGACACATACGATAAGAAAGGATAGACAAAAGAACTTCGTGACTGACTGTATAAAAAGCGTTGGAGAAGTCGATCGACACTAAAGTAGTAACAAGGAGTCTTCTATTTCTAACCTTATATTGTGAGTCAGATTTAGGAAAGCTGACACGGTATTGTGCCGAGGTATTAAACCAGATAGAAACGGGCTGATGAAGGAGTTGTGGTAAATTAAGTAGGAGAATTGTTTATGAACATCGGCTTCGAGCAAATTGGACAGAAGGCGAAAGATGAATAATTTCATGAAAGTAACTAGAAACCAAAATTGGGCAGTTTTCACAACTAACATGACAAATATCGTGAATGCAAAATAATGTTTTTGTGAATCCATGCAAAAGAATGTAGGTACCTACCTACCTATATTGAGAACAAGACAAAGACAAGGACTTATGTTATTTATGTACGATGTCTCCACTACAACCACCAATATTCACATTTTATATATTCACGATCTTTCTTTTCCAACATATAAATAAGTTAATATTATGTGCATATTTGTGCAGAGAAGGGGATACTGTGTTTTGCTAACTTAATTAAAAACTACGTTTACTTATCCTTTGCAAATAAAACGCATTTGTAGTAAAAATATAAAGTCATGCAACAACACCTGGTTTTAAATAACCTTATTATTATTAAATTAAATAAATGGTTAGTTTTATTTGTGTATGTAGGGTATTTCGAGTGAGATAAGCAGGCAAGAGGTAGGCGCGTTGCCGCCGCGCGCCGTTGGCAGAGGTCAGCATTGACGTCAATGCAGTCACGTGATCGCATTGTACGACTGCTAAATACCTACCGGGCGTGAGCGAGTGGAGCGACGCGACGACGCTTTGCAGCTTGCCTGCGCGCGCGCCGCTTTCATGACTGGCATCCCTCCATGCGCAACCGTGCTTACATCTCTGGACTCTGTAGCAACTCTTGACAACAATTACGACGTTATTCAATTTTTTTTTTTCTTAAATAAAATTATAAATTACATTCATTGCAAAGGTTTTTTTGTAGATCATAACCGTAACATAACTTCGTAGGTACTTACATTTTTTCTGTAGATTTTTTTTCTTTGTTGCTCTTAGTAATCGCTTAGAAACTTTTTCATATAGTATTTTTTTCGTTTTTCTTAGTAATTGTTAACCGGTTTAATATATCCTATATTATGACTAACAGGATTTGAAAGTTTGCGACCGACAATGCAATGTGCATTGCTTTGAACAAGTCTATACAAAATTATATAGCCTGTGTCCCAGCAGTGGGAATATTAAAACGCTGATGATAAACTTATTTAAAAAGTGCTTGGTTAACGTTGTAAGGTTAATTGATTCATTCATTCTGTATAGGTTTGAAATTATAGATATGTAACCTAATTTGCGTACCTAAGTACCAAAGTACTTGGAAATAAGTGTCATGGACAGCAAAATGGGTTTTACAACCTGGATGAGTACCTTCCCTTTTGTGAGTGTACTGTAGGTGTACCTCTGCCCATCCTCCGGGGAATGCAAGCGTGAATGCTTGATGTTATGTTATGATGCCCATCGATGCTTGGTAACTGGTTGCTTGTCCTCTTTAATACATTTCAAAATCTTAGCAATTTCTTTCTGAATATACATTCATATTAATTTATCGATATGTCACTTAATTCATAGTTATTTTTCCTAAAGGTAATATAACACCTATTATAAAAAGTCTTTGTTAGGCCACAGACTTACCACAGATAAGATAATAGTTACTCATTAATCACACGCTGGAGCATCCTCAAAAAAGTAAGGGCCGATAATTTTTAGACTTGATAAATGCCAGCCCAAAAGCCCAGATTTTACGCCTGATGATGTGGCCCTATGAGGCTACATAAAAAGTAAAGTTTATAATCTGTTGCCACTAACCTATTCAGGTTTTAAAGCAAGCAAGACGAAATCATAAACAAAATACAAAAACTTTTCTTTATTTTAACTGTAAAAAAACGAGTTTGAACTAAATCATGTATTTTTTTTAAGTGTCAAAAACGAAAAACTCAAACAAAAAGACAAAACACATACAAAAATTAAACAACAACAAACAAACATTTTTTTTTGGCAGAGACAAACATTCTGAGACACCTTTTATAAAGTTGCATTTTTTATTTAACATTGTGCACAATTAAAATGATCTATTTTATAATTTGTTAGCGATGATGAATTCAAAATCCGATTTAAAATCGTTTCTATGATTGTCTCTATTTTACTTTCCTTTGTTCAAGTACATGTAGGTAAATAATTTCCACCTATTCCTATCTCTGTTCATTAAGTAAGACATATGATCATCATCATCATCAGCCTATAGATGTTCCCACTGCTGGGACACAGGCCTCCTCTCTGTGAGAGGGAATGGGCCGTAATCCACCACGCGGGCCCAGTGCGGTTTGGTTAGATAAACAGTATACTCGTATATAAAATAAAGAATTTTTTAAATCTTCATCTTTTCGTGTGAGGATGTAGCCAACTCTGGTGTCAGAGTTCAGCTACCTCTGGGAACCACTCAGGTCTCTGAGTTGGCTATTTCAGACTTAATTTATCTTTATTTACATCATATTATGAATTAGAAAAGGTCACATTGCTACTTGCCCTGATTTGAAGCTGGTCGTAGCTTCAAGGTTCGAGGTCAATAATGAGACCACCACTACATTCAAATTAATTGCACAAACTACCAGCTTTCGCACCTGAGGTTTCTTACAGCGCAGCGCCTACTTTAAGCGCCTACGAGCGTCGCAAAGGCAACAATGTTTCAAATGTTTCAAGCTATTCAGTTTTTGATCAGGCGTTCCGTACATCACTATCACTACTTATTATAAAATAAAACACTTTTTAACAAAAAATCAAACCAACTTTCAGAACAAAAAACTACAAAGCAAAAAATAAATTTATTTTCCAAAGTCGGTGTCAAAAAACGGAAAACAATGGATTCAATAGACACCGACTTTGGAAAAGAAATTTATTTTTTGCTTTGTAGTTTTTTGTTCTGGAAGTCGGTTTGATTTTTTGTTATTCATTTGGAAGTCGGTAGTATTTTTTTGCAAAAAAGTTTTTTTATTTTTCCCTTTTTAGTTTTACCTACCTATTAGCAATAGTTGTTTATTAAGGTCCCTATAACTTCAGAATATATTAACCGAATAACTTGACACATAACCGGTGAAATGAGAGATGAGAGAGCGTGATGTTATGTTATGAAATGGTATAAACAACAAACAGAAATGCGATTGCAGCAATCCCGAGAGTTTTGCCGTTATTTATTGAAGAGTTCTGTTGTGTATCGCCGCGGTTCTTCATCAGACCTTCACCAAATTAAAATGGGACCAATTTCAAAACATACTCTTTCAAACAAAAAAAGAATTTTAAAGTCGGTCCACAATTGATGGAGATATCGGTGAACATACACAAAAAAAAAAAAAAAAACAAACATAAAGTCGAACATAGAACCTCCTCCTTTTTGGTAAGTCGGTTAATAAAGGCCCCGTCCGCGTTTGTACGAGATAAACTCAAAAACTACTGAACGGATTTCTATGAGGTTTTCACCAATAGAACGAGAGCGAAACGAGGAAGGTTTTTGTGTATAATTTGTCACGGGCAAAGCCGGGGCGGCTCGCTAGTATAACATAAATTATTTCGGGCCGAAGTGTGAAGTGGAGAGACTTTTGTTTGAATCATAGGACATAGTTTTGCTAACTTAGTAAAGCTGTTGATTTTTTACGTGAGTGTTGTTGTAGTTGTTAATGACTGTATCCAACGTGACTATGCATATAGTTCTAACTATCTTAAAGATTCGCATAGTTAATATCAGGAAGGTAAGGTTTGGTAACTCTATAAAACTTTTCGTTAAAACGTACTTTGAGGACTAAGCGCTAGGAGGATATTTCTTTTAATTTTGTTGTAGTGAACAACTTATGTTATTTATTGAATACCTATAAATATTCATGGCTATATTTGATATAACGTTTAATATGAAAATAGATTCAAATCTTGTGTTGTTTTCTTTTCTATTCAAATCTTAGATATTTTTTCTGAAATTTAGAAACTATTAAATATGACGGCACCAGATTATCCTTATGCAACAGTCTATTATGATAATAATAGGTAGTTAGATATATATTTTTGCTAAATATCTACATACCTGCGTCAGGCTTGTGGTCGAGTCACTGGCTTGTCATTAAAATTCATTCGCCATCGATAGTTCTAGAAAATATTTATGAATTCGGAAAGTTTTACAGATTCAAATGATTGTTGTGAAGCTATCTCTCATTTAGTTGGATTTTTGTTACCAGGGAGACATCGACCTCTGGTCTTTTAAATAACTGTTTGTATTAGTGAGTTATTTTTCTAAAATAATCAAGTAGGAATTATGCTGGTTTTTCGCACTTTCACTTAAAAATGCCTGAAATGTTTGCTTCAAGATATCTCTTCTGGATTCATGAATAAAGGCTCTATAGGCACTTGGGCCTGATTGCCCAAGTACCTACAAGCTCGCAAGTGCCAAGATTGAATCTTGAATAAATAAACACCAATAACTGCATACTAAATACACAATTCTTGAAGTAATGGAATCTGTAATGGGTATTATTATCTATCTACTACTTGGTATACGTAGGTTCTATAGAACCAATTTGCTCTAAAATTTAAGAAAACTTTATTAAAAGGGAAAATGAAGGGAAGGGGAAAGGGAAGAGGTTTAATAAATTGGATAGTAATAACTATTATTTGGTAAGCAAAATGTCGAGATTATCTTAGACAATTGTGTAGAGCTTAATCTGGGGCCGTACCACAACGTGTTAAAACTATCATGGTGCGACTGTAAAAATGAGACAGTTATACGAGTCATATACATCTGTCTCTTACACACAGTGGAAATAACCTTGCTCTAAGAGCTTAATGGTAATCACCCTGAAAAGATATTCACGATATTAGACATAAATCCAATGAAGGATTGACTTTTCACTAAAACTAGGTGAAACCTAAAATATAACTAGGTATAGGTCTACCAGAATCTCATGGCATTTTTTATTTTTTTTAAATTGTGATTTTCATATGGCAATGTAAATTGTCACCTGTCAAATCAAAGTACTTGATGTGTCAACCGCTGCTGAAATTTTTTGATATTATCTTGAAAATTTGTTATTTTTGTGAAAATGTCGAAAAACCCACTTCGATCTCAAGCGAGACATATTGTTTTCAATGTGTATCATAAAATAAGGGAAGAAGAAGGCGTAAATCAAACTCAATCTTTGATTTTAAAGTGCGTCGTAGAGTGGACCGGTAAGTTGGACTGACTTGTTTTGATACTTTTAGTTTATTTTATATTTTTCTTACTTAATTTTTATTTCTTTTCATTACTAAAAATGAAGAAATGGCAACAGTAATGTAACTGTTACTTATTCTTCGACAAGATATTGATTTTAACGGAGATGGAGAATCTTTGACGTAAGAAAAATATTAAGTAATAATCTGCGCCCTGCAGTGGGACGTGTATACAGACGGGCGTTTTTGGCGGGATTTTGTCGAGTGCAGTACAGTGGCTGTTAATATTATTTGCAAATTGATTCCTAGTGGATATTGTGATATATTATTGGTGTAGTTTTGTGACTCAACTGTCTACGCCACTGGACATTTTGTAAAATCATTGACAGAAGCGATCTCGGGATAGTAGAGCGGAGTATTTTATTGTAGTATTGACTGCCTCTGCAAAGCTTACTGGAAAGACTGACTCGATACAATTTGCTGCCAAATACTCCATAAAACATTAGAATCTGTTACATCCGCATTCTAATGCATACTAAAGAATAAATATAAGATCCAAAACTCTTTCCAAAGACGTGGCTAACAACCAGCCTAGGTCCTAGCAACCAGGCCATAAAACTTACATAAAAAAGTATTATAGACTGATGATGATGAATGACTATAAGTAACATGATACATTTTATTATTGTTTACAGACTTTATACATAAAGAGATTGGTTTTGAATATGTTAAATGCCAATGAAAAACGAACCATTTTGATGGAGAGAGATGACATAAAACTACAAAGATAAAAGTTTTTGAAATGCCAGTGGAGTTCATGGAATCGTATTCTAATTTTCTAGTTCTGAATGAGGTTTTAAGTTATTAGTATGATTTAAATGATATATAATAATTTAGTACTTAAATTAATATTCAATTGATTTATTTTTCCTATGTTAATCTCGCTTACTCTATGCAGTATACTCGATGACAAACTAGTTCTTACGCATTAATTGGCAGGGCCTACTTTAGAGACACAAAGATCCGCTGTGACTACTATAAAATAGGTACCTCATGTTCATTAATACTAAATACATAAATAAAAATTAAACAGTATCAAGATCGTTGAATCCAATTTCTCCAGTATTGCACACAACAAATTTTTATTTCCACATTTGCCATGAGATTCTGGTAGACCTATACTAAAATATTTTTACTAACACGCAGTGCGTTTGTATATAGGCATGACATATATGTGTCGCCAATTATAATATACCAATGGTACCTTTACGTCATTGGATGTTTCCTAGTAGGTACTAAAAATGGGAAATAGTCCCAGCTTATATAATTTAATAGTTAACAACCTAATATTTTACTGTAATTCATTTAACAGTTAATAAGGATAGGTAGAATTAATATTTTTTTTCGGGATATTTACCATGTATATTTAGATTTTGGTTGAGAGCTTGATGTTTCGGCACCGTTACAATCGCCATGATCACGAGAACTAAAGTCTTTGGGGGTGGGTCCGTTGTTATTTACGAGCAGACATATCTGTCTTGTCTACCCTCTTCCTCACTCGTTTTTCAAGCACGATGCCGCTTCCACCAGAATTCGTCTCACTAGTTACTCGACGTTGTTCACGACAGACGATGCTCACTGTATCCACTTTTGACACTTGTTCAGTAATTTTACGACCTTAACATAGTTGAACCACTGGATTCCAAGCTCTCGACAATTGGAACCCGTCGTCCCTTTGGACATTATTGCACTTGGTTATTTCAATTGCTTTCCAAACCATTCTAGGTATGTAATGGCGTTCAGTCGAGATAACCTGTGGGTCATGTAACTCAATCCAGTGGTTTGGCCCTGATTCGAGAAGATGTTCTGCAGCCTAATTGTGTAAGTGAATTCGGCAAAGGAAACAATCTGGTTCTTTCCCAAAAACACACACATACACAAAAAAGTTGAATAAAGATTCAACTGTTTGTGTATGTGTGTGTTTTTGGGAAATAACCAGATTGTTTCCGTTGCCGAATTTACTTACGCAATTAGGCTGCTGGTATGCCCGATTTTTCTTGTAAACATTCCGAAACAAATATTAATTCTAATGATTGTGACCACCTGTCAGCTTAAAAACTTATAAAGCTTAGGTAGGTTTACGACATCGTTTAAAAATATGAGTTCTGTTGCAACACGTACCTATGAATTCCCGTCGACTATGACGTCAATGGTTTCATCAACCTCATAACATCGTAAACATTGCGATTAGGAGTTATTTTATAGTCCCACTTATTTAAATAACAATACTCTCAGTTTATGTAATTAATAACTGTGTATTTTATATAATGCTTGCACATAATATCGACGGATGGTGGTAGTGTGATGCAAAAGTATGTGTAAGGATTGTACCACGAGGCGTTCTATAGTTTTTGCCTACCTCCATAATAAGGGGTTAAGGTTATGTGTGTAAATGGATGGGTAATCTCTAGGTGTTTTTTTACAGATAGGAACTCCTCTACAAAGATTCGATCTAGGTTTTTATTAGTATCGTTACAAATATGCTAAGGGCGCTAATACCCGTGACATATATAGAGTTCTACATACAAAATTACACGAACATGATTCTACATATAGCCTATAGCTGCCTATACAAAACTATGTATACATGTACCCTATGTATAAATCTTTATAACGTATAGTGCTGATATAAAATTTTAATTTTCATGAATATCAATAGAATAGAATATACTTTATTGTACACCAACAATTTCGAATGGAATTGCCTTTAAATTTCTTCATGAAATGAAATTGATTATGAATAATAAAAAATTTTCTTGCATGCACGTGTTAAATAATCAGATACTTAAATACGTAAATAATTATATTGTAATAAATTTATGTTTTAATTTAATTGTACCCACTCATACAACCGTTTTTTTAATAATTTGTACGTGGCAAAATATAGCGCACTACGTAACTTTTAAGATCTTGCCTGTAATTATTACCTATGTTTTACAAATAAATGATTCTGATTCATAAGGTTGAAATTTATTGTTCCCTATGTAATTCAATTATTTACAACAGAATATAACAAAGGATTTAAAAATAATGTATACACAACTTGATACAAGTAAAATTTCAAAATTTCAAAAACCCCCGACACATTTATCTTGCGAAAACACCCCGATTCAAACAGTAAAACACCCATAACTTTTGAACGGATGAACCGATTTTGTTCAAACATAGCTAAGAACACTTTCGATAAAATCACCTTTCAAACAAAAAAAACTAAATCAAAATCGGTTCATCCGTTTAGGCGCTAAGATGCCACAGACAGACACACAGATACACAGCAACACACGTGAAACTTATAACACCCCTTTTTCCGGCGGGGGTTAAAAATATACCAAATAATGGAAAGAAAAAAGTTTAGATACTTTTTCTTTCGAGACTGTTACGAGTACAAGACTTACCAAAACTTTCCATCCAGTATTTTTCTTATTTCATTTCAATCGCCAACGCTTCACACAAACATAAACAAAATTCTATAGTTAGTCATCGTAATTAAGAATCCGGTCATCAAATCGATTCTAAATGTGAATCGATTAGGGCTAGGTAGATGCGTGGGCTACGTGCCCTGCCAGAAGTCACGTAGGCCTTAGGCGATGTAACTGAGGGCGCGTGCCCTGGCTTAAACCGAAGGTATCATGCAACAATGAGCCAATTATGTCATCGAGCTTCTTGATTCGATTGAACAAAGCTTGGATCCATTTGAATGATATTTTATGCACTGAATAAGAAGGACTACTGGCATACTGTTTCTGTTATCCCAATGTGTTGCTTTTTGATGATACGTATCATCTTTATCCAGCACTAGCGGATGCCTCGCGGTTTCACCTACGTAGTTCCCGTTCCCGTGGGAATACAGGGATTAAAAGTAGCCTATGTCACCCGCGGATAGTGTAGCTTTCAAACGGTGAAAGAATTTTTGAAATCGGTCTAGTAGTTTCGGAGCCTATTTGGTACAAACAAACACACAAACAAACAAACAAAAAAATCTTTCATCTTTATAATATTATATTATATATTCCGTACGCAAAATACGCGCTTAGTCGTGGAGTTGCGGAAACCAGCCCGTTTTAACCTAACCAATATTATATTATATATTATATTATATATAAGTATAGACTAGAACCCTCAAAAAAGCTTAAAATTGCGCAATCGGCAAAGTTCTAATATACAAATCTTTCTTTGTCAGCTTATGAAATACCTTTTAAATTGGTTATTGGTTGCCTCGTATTATTAGATTTTACTAAAAAAAAACAGTCAGAACTCCTCCGCCCGCATTTCCTTTTTAACCCCCGCCGGAAAAAGAGAGGTGTTATAAGTTTCACGTGTCTGTCTGTGGCATCATAGCGCCTAAACGGATGAACCGATTTTGATTTAGTTTTTTTTTTGTTTGAAAGGTGATTTTGTCGAGAGTGTTCTTAGCTATGTTTGAATAAAATCGTTTCAAAAGTTATGTGCGTTTTATTGTTTGAATCGGGGTGTTTCACACAGAAGTCTTGATAGGCAAACAGTTGCAGAACATTTTTAGGCTCTAGACAGACGGACTGCTTTTCAACTGCAATCCGTCCGACTGCAAACCAACCGTGCGACCGAATGCAATAGTCTGATTGCAGTCGGTGAGCATGCGAGTTGGATTCGACGATTGACCTCTTTCTCGAAGTTTAACTTACCTAACTGGACCGTTTGTTCCAGGTAAAAATAATCTCCGACTTTGATAGGAGTGGGTTTTGTCCATGTACATTTTTAGACCCACTCTTTCGGAAGCTCTACTGAGGTCATCGAGCATTGTACTGAGGTCCTCCATGGTCTCATCCATGACCACTATATCGTCGGCAAACCGAAGGTGAGTGATGTACTGGCCATTGACGTTGATGCCTAGCCATCTCCAGTCCAGAACCATCAATACATATTCCAGTGAAGCAGAGAACAGTTTCGGAGATATGACGTCTCCCTGTCTCACACCTCGCAGCAGAAGGATAGGTTCCGATGTCTGGTCCTGCAGTCGGACTGACATGGTGGCATTTTTGTACAAACACTTCAGCACCTGGATGTACCGGTAGTCATTTGGCACCGTTGGAGAGACTGCAGTACAGCCCTAGTCTCGATCGAATTGAAGGCTTTTTCGTAGTATGCTCTTAAATTCTAAGGAAATATCAAACTAACAAGAATGTAGTTTTACAATGATGTGTTACAAGTCGAGTTCACAGTGGCATTTTTGAAAGATCAAAGAGCAAATCTTTTCTCCACTTTGAACTCATTATATGCAAGTTTATTGTGATTTATTTGAAATATTCTATAAAATCAGATTAACGAATTTATATAAATTCAGGAGTCAACGTTCGATTTAAACACCTAGCTTGATGTAAATGTTTGCATTTATTTACATCTTAAAAGAAAAGGAAAATGCTATTTTAAGCTTGATGTTTTCTTCAGCCTTCAAGAAACTCTCGGAAAACTTAAAAAAGGAGTTTTCATTGTGGCATAAAATCATTAATTTTACGTCACAGCTAATTAGTTATATTCTATAATGGCATCAATTTTGTTTGTGGTTATTAATTTATTGCCGGTGGACATTAAGGCTAGTGTGATTTTTATGATTGATGCTCTCATTAACAAGTGATAGGATATTTTTAAAAGCAATTTGCTGGGAGCGTACGTGACTAAATGCAACTGTGTCACTTCATTAAGTTTCAGTAGGCGGGGCCAGCTGATCAATTTTTAATTGATTATTAATAATACAATCTACTTGGAATTTCGTTTGAGATTTTCCTTATTCTCCGCTCCTTTGCTAGAAGAAATAACATAACCGTAGATTTTGTATCGTAGACAAAATCACGTGGTTTTTCCATTTGTCACTAACCGCAACGATAACCGTGAAAGTGTTTTACGTGCGCTAATCACTGGTTATTACAACTATCGGGAACAAATTTAATTCTAGTGACGTACTTGTGACGGAGGTATTTATTGTAATCCTGTTCAGTTAATGTCTTAAGTTTATTGATTAGTGTTTGTTACCTACTGTTGACAATACCTCTCTGTTCGCCGCTATCTGGTGCTGTATAATCTCTCATCATCTTCTTCATCTCGGACTGTAGGGTAAAGGGCAATGCACCTCCATTCGGGATCATATCATGGCATAAATGCAGACGGGTAAACGCACTTCAGACCGATATCATGCGTTATTCAGAAGATGCATTATTGATCCCAATGGATGTTTGCTTTCATCAATGTTGACAACGCTCCCTTTTGCAAAATCACACCGACAAGGAAAATCTGCTATGAGGAAAAATATATTGATACTAACTGCGTTTTAGCATACCTCGGGCAGGGCCGGATCTAGGGCCGGGCAAATGTCCAGAGCAGCATAAATGAGGGGCGGCCAAACTGAACTAACAACCTTTTTAATTTCATCAGAAAACCTAATTTATCTTGCTTCGCTGTCGAATGTTGTTGGTTCTTATTGTAAACTCACCGTTATATAACTTTACATTTATAATGTTGCGAAAATTCTTAGATGAAATTTTTTTCGAGCTCACTTCGCTTTCACATCGCTTGAAGTTGTCAAAAAAGCGGCATTATCCGATCCGAAGGTTAGAAACCGCATTTTTTTCAATAGCTACTATCCTGAAACATTTAACGCTTTATAAGGCGTCATTTTAAAGGGCGCCAAGGGCGGCAAATATTGTCTATGCCCGGAGCGACGACATTGCTAAATCGGACCCTGACCTGGGGCACAAAAAATCTAGGGTTACAAACTTACAATTATTCAGAACTGTGCGCAGTAGGACTTGCAAAAGTATCACGTTTGCCGTTGCAGGTGTCCCATTTCAAATTCATAAAACATCCTCTTCATTTTGCATTAGGAGCGTATAGGTATTGAAAAACGAGGAAAGATCAGAATCATCACCACTTTGAGCAAAGAAGATTGTTTTAATATGACGCAGTTGGTCGCGTCAGTTGTTTTTCGGATGCAAAATAATTATGTTACTACAAGTGATAAAACTTTCCAAGCATTTTCATAAGAACAGGAAAAGCTCGCTAAACCTTAAAGCCTTCATACTTTGAGGAAAACCGCCGAATTTTAACCTCTCATTTTGGGCACTTTAAGTGGAAGCCTAAAGTTTTCAATTTTTTTCAGGTGTATCTGTTTACGAATATGCATAATTCACTCGAATATTTTCTGGCCGACGGGATAGTATACATAAAGAATATCTCACTTACAAGGAACATGATACATGAATGTATGATCAGTATTATAATCTGAGGGTATCTGGAGTCACTCACCTCCTCGGGACACAGATGGGATGCATCACCTCTCAAGAGAAACGTCATTCACACAGTTTTCCTGTAAAGGGTCATGAACTTCTGTTGTTTCGAGAAAATACAAGTTGGATTATGTAAGGTCAGTAACTTGTGATCTTTAGAGTGCTTATCCACCGAAGCGAAGATGCACTTTGGAGCGAGGCGGTGTGTGAGGAAGATACCCACCAATAGGATCACTAAATTTTCTTTGCTAGGCTTAGTTTTTTGGTGGAAAAGAGCTAGGCGATTTAGGTATTTTTACCTACAAAAAGAATAGAGATGCGTGCGAGGGATGTCAGTTAGGGATCAGTGCTAGTGATTTGTACTAGGGATGTACGCCTCGTTATCTCGTATTGCTTTGTTGGAAACAGTCACATATTTTTACAGCTTCGCTACGCGTCCTCGCACGTCTTTGATGGATAACCACCCTAATCCAAAAATAAATATGTTAAGTTCTACACATTTTTTTTTATTATTGATAGGCTTGCGCTTGACCACTATCTCACCTAATGGTATTTGATGATGTGGTCGTAGGTGAAGCACGCTTGCCTAGAAGTCACCTATTCACTAGAGCCCGAGATTGTAGCTATCGGGAAACACAGACTCCGGCAGGGAATTCCACTCCTTATCTGTACGCACAATGAAAGTATTGCCAAAACGTTTTGTGCGTATGGGTGGGATGTCCACCATGTCCACATGACTTTTATTTAAATAATTATGGCAGTAACACCTACTTAGAACTCACTTAATCCATAGATAACGTTTCAGTCAAATAGTTAATTACATGTCGCTTTACACGAGTTGTTGTTGTCAATGTCCAAGATAGCGCTAGTCACTAATATTACGAAGTAAAACAATAGGCAATTAATAGTTATATAATGGGAAAGAGTACTAATTATAAGTTATGATCACATAAATGCGCGTCAAAACTGACACTTGTGATTGTCTGAACGTGGATCGTCTATGGTCACGTGAAGTTGAGATGTTACTACGAGTATGTAGCGACAGGGCAAAGTTGCCATGTAGTTAATTAATTATGGGTCTAGGTTATAGTTATCATCATCATCATCACCTGCCATTTTATGTTCCCACTGCTGGGACACAGGTCTACTCTTCTCTGTGAGAGGGAATGGGCCGTAATCCTCGTCTTAAATTTTTGGTTCTAGGACTAGGACCGGTTTCCTCACGATGTTTTCCTTCACCGTTTTGAGAGCAGTGATGATGAAATAAATTACACAAAGTAAAACGCCTGCCTGGGTTCGAACTCACGATTTACAACTTGTAAGTCGCGCCACTGGGCAACCACTGCTCTGTATTGGTGCATGTGTTACCCAAAGTCGCTTTGATGATTTTTCCGATTTCTACCTGACTAATTATGAAGATCTTTCCTGTAAATTGCAGAGTTATGAATTAATTATGAGGCACTGACTTAACTATATTGCTGTCTCTAAGTCACAGTTATCGTTTGCCTAACACGTAAAGTATCGGGGCATGAAGCTGCCCAAGACTACTATGCACCTATATAATAACAGCTCTATATTCCCCGGAGGGTTGGGGAGAGGTGCACCTTCAGTACACTGGAATTTCACCAGTTATGTTTAAGCCCCATGTCTCATGTCTATATATATACCTATCTACATTCTATACCTACATAATGGTCTCTTGTAGAATCGTCACCAACAACTTTACTGATTGTTATGGCTCTGACTTAATAGATTTTTTATTGATTATGCAGAACGTAAAGCGACTGTTCATGTCTTTCCTCAATTTATGTATTCGTTAGCTCAGAGGGTAATCTGGTTTTCCCAAAGCCACTTTATTGCTTTTCTCCAATTTTTCCCTGAATAACTTCAATGCAGACTTTTTCTGACATGCTCTGGAAAAACTGAGAATACTTTTTTTAAAATTTTCTGTTACCTTAAGAGTTCAAATTCAAATTGTCCGGTCACTGGCATATTTTAACACTCTCGGTTTCAGCTCGAAATAGTTCCATTCTATTAAAATAGGTGGCGCTAGCTGCCCATATTTATGGAAAATTGTTATTCATTGTTTTCGCGTCCGGATATTGAACTCACTGCATATTTATTACTTGTTTTTGACGCTCTCTTTTCCGTCATCGTTCAGTATTAGAAATTAAGAATACGGATTTTGAGATATTTTTCAGATATTCAGGAGAGTCCAAGCTGACAGAGATGGACATTTGTGTACAAGTACCAAACTTAGTATGTTAGAGTACATAGTTGGGATTAACATTACAAAATCACGTGTGTATTTCCCGAATGGTTGGGCAGAGATGTTGTTATGTGGGCTTAAGTTACGCTTTGTCTGTTTAGTTGTGCACGTATCACGTAAAATGCACGAAACCAATGTAACTATGTGTGTGTATGTAGTATGTAACTTTGTGACATTTTCCGTTAAAAGGAGCCAATTTTTTTTTTAAAAACGTTGCCCCACTCTAGGAATTTCTTCCTGTATCGTGGGTGCGTTTACAAACATTTAAACTCACATACACAACACCCAGAGCCGGAACAACTATCTGTAGGTTATACAAATATTTGTTCCGTGCGGGCATCGAACCCGCGACACGCAGCGCAGCAGTCAATCGCTAAACCACTGCGCCAACCGTGCGCCCAATTCCACCCGGCTCCATCTTTTCGTGGTGTAACCGTGCCGATAACGGAGCATCTCAAACTTTATGTTGGAACATTGACATCGATACTCAATTTCGGTCCATTCATTGAGGCGAAAGCTCAGTTGGCTGCAAAAAAGTTGGAGATTCTTGCAAAGGTGAGATGGCACTTCACGTATGAACAGATGCTCAAAAAGCGCAAGTTCAGTCTTGCATGGAGAACTGCTCTCACCTCTGGGACGGATCTGCCAAATACCAGCTTGATGCACTTGAGTCGATTGACAGACGGGCCAAGAGGCTTATTAGCAACGATGCACTGGTCGCGTCAAAGTTCCAGAGCCTCGAACATCGACGCCGAGTTGCCAGCCTGTCGGTTTTTTATCGGTTACTTTTCGTGGAGTGTGATACGGAACTGCACAATTTGATTCCGCCTAGCCCTTTCCATCATCGGACTACAAGACGTACGGCAATGCGCCATCGGTACATGGTGGACATCCCACCCATACGCACAAAGCGTTTTGCTAATACTTTTATTGTGCGCACAGCTAAGGAGTGGAATTCTCTGCCGGAGTCTTTGTAGCTAAAACCTCAGGGTCTTTAAGTCAAGAATGAATAGGTTACTTCTAGGCAAGCGTGCATCAGCGTAGACCATATCATCGTTTACCATCAGGAGAGATAGTGATCAACGGGAGCCTACCGTTAAATAAAAAAAATAAAAATGACATTAAAATTGTAGGTAACTTGAAGTATTACTAAGTTTTTGTTTCATCGCAATCGGTTCACTCTATCAAAATTTAGATGAATTTAAAGTGTTCAAAAAGTACAAGTAAAATTTAAAAATTTAAAAATCGCCGACACATTTATCTTGCGAAAACACCCCGATTCAAACAGTAAAACGCCCATAACTTTTGAACGGCTGTACCGATTTTATTCAAACATAGCTAAGAACACTCTCGACCAAATCACCTTTCAAACAAAAAGAAACTAAATCAAAATCGGTTCATCCGTTTAGGCGCTATGATGCCACAGACAGACACACAGCAACACACGTGATATGACGTGATGTGACTATCTAGCGAAACCACAGCCAAGGGAACGGGCTTGGGAGAATCATATAACACCCCTCATTTTCCGGCGGGGGTTAAAAATATCACAACACACGCTATTTAGATACTCGGATAGTTGAACACCATATTCGATAGATGGCGTCATTTTCTGAATGGCTATGTTAAGATTCTTCGCGGCAGAATCACACTAGAAAAAGAAATTGTGGGTTGGAGTTCCACATAACTGTGAAGTATGCATGAGCATTTCTCCACGCAAAAAATAATAATGGCGTAAGCGTAATCGCTTAGTTAGTTAGTTAGCTTCCCAGCTCAAAATTATCGTTGAATTAATGTGACAAATTGTCAAGCACGCGTTATCTGCTGTGATTCGTTGAATGAATTTTCAACAGCCAATCACAGCAGATAACGCGTGCTTGACAATTTTGAGCTGGGAAACTGGGGGTAAGCTATTATCGTCTGAGGCCAATCATAAAGGACTGCATTTTCTAACGAATATGTAAATAGAGACGTCAAATAGCTTAACAGTTTCCTATATTTTCTCGCTTGAAAGATTAAATTATAAGGTGCTTACCAATTATATTGAAAATGTGAATATGGGTGGGGGGTTTGTGAGTATGGATGTTTGTTACTCTTTACCACAAAAATCTACTGAACTTGAAGTAATATATGATGTTTTTCTAATACCTATTGTATAACTGCACAGTACATGTGTGAGTACTTTTAATACTTTATACCTTTACATAGTATAGTGTGTAGTGCTATTCTGGGTGCATTGTCCTCACATATGTGAATTTATTAATGTATGTACTCATGTACCTAAATATTGTAAAAATCATTTTTTTTTAAAAGAGTAAGTATGGAGTTTCTTGTGCATTCTTCTCCATAACAAGCTACTTTCCGAATGCACGGTAGAATCATTTTTTTTTTTTTTAAAAGAGTAAGTATGGAGTTTCTTGTGCATTCTTCTCCATAACTAGCTACTTTCCGAATGCACGGTAGAATCAACTTGTATTCCATTTAAATTTAAATTGTGACATTCAAAAGTGCCGCTTGGTGGCCCAGTTGAAATAAATATCTTTTGTCTTTTGTCTTTGTCTTTGTCTTTATAGCTTATACATCAAATAACACATAGGCTATTATGTACAAAGAAATATATTGTGTGCATTTAGAAGGCAGCTATTCTGTTATTAACAGGAAAATACTGCATAAACATCATCAGAGCAATGGCCTATCCTTTTATTCATATCCTGATGCGACTGGATTTTTACAAGATAAAATCAGTTTCTCTAATCATTCTATTTATAAACAAATCTGGAGCACGAGGTGATCATGTAACGTTGCGTGAAAATGAGTGATCGTTAACCAATTGGGGTTAAACATGGGTTAAATCATAATTGGGCGTGACAGGCTGTTGGTTTTAATATGAAACGATGTGCGGAGCACGGCTGGTCGGCGTGGTTGAGGTAGGCGGGTCGCACACTGTAACGATAAAAAAAGTGTTTTTTACAAAAAAATACTACCGACTTCCAAATAAAAACTCTACAAAGTTAAACATAACTTTATTTTTGGCAGTCGGTGCCTTTCATAGGTACCATTTTTTTGCGTTATGAGCATCGACTTCCAAAAATAAAGTAATTTTTCTTTGTAGTTTTTTTATTTGGAAGTCAACAGTATTTTTTTTGTACAAACTTTTTTTATTTTTCACTTTTTAGGTACAAACCTACCTAATAGGCAAGTTGTTTAGTAAGGTACCTGTAACGCCAGAATATATTAACCGAATATCATAAAACTTGAACATAACCGGTGAAATGAGAGATCTGCGTACCCATTAAGAGCGTACTGGCGTGATGATATGTTATGAAAAGTATAAACAATTAACAGACATGCGATTGCAGCAATCCCGAGAGATTTGCCGTAATTTATTGAAGAGTTCTGTAGTATATCTTCTAAGTTCTTCATTATATATCCACCAGATTAAAATGGGACCAATTTCGGAACATACTTTTTCAAACAAAAAAAGAATTTTCAAAATCGGCCCACAATTGACGGAGATATAAAAGGAGAAGAACATAAAAAAAAACGAACAAACAAAGTCGAAAATAAAACCTCCTCCTTTTTGGAAAGTCGGTTAAAAATGTTAGCAATAAAATTACCTGTCTGGTTAGGTATCGTTAATGCAGTATGATGATGAAGCTGTTCTGACGTCAGTGCGTAAATAAATCAAAGACAGAGAATGGTTGGGTAAGAAGATTTCCCCTACTATCTAACGTAAGTATGATTTCGTATAATATGCCATTCAAAACATGTTTTATGTTCAACAAGGCAGTCAAATATAATGAAAAGATTTATGAAAAGGAGTGCTTACAGAAATGAATACCTATCAATAAATTATCAATACTATAATATATATATAATATTATAAAGCTGAAGAGTTTGTTTGTTTGAACGCGCTAATGTCAGGAGCTACTGGTTTCAATTGAAAAAATATTTTTGTGTTGGATAGTCCATTTATCGAGGAAGGTTATAAGCTATAAAACATCACGCTACGACCAAAAGCAGCGGAGCATAAATGAAAAATGTTGCAAAAACGGGCAAAGTTTGTTCCTTTTTGAGAGCTTCCGTTGCGTGCGCTGCGCAACAATCATGTATATAGGGTAGGTAGGGTAGATGGATAGTTAGGTAGGCAGTTGACATGAGCGAAGCCGCGTGGGACAGCTAGTGTTATTATAAAATATTACAGTAGTAGTGTAAGGTCTTATGTGATCTCCTATCCTATGTCAAGCTTTTATCAACCCACAGATAAACTCTACTGTATCGTTACCGAAGCCTTTTCGTTTTTACCACGATGGTGAGTTTTTGAAACAAAATTTCACTTATTTCTACAGGTACCTCAAAAATCTAGTCTATTACTATCTTTATTCACGTAAAGAGAACAATATAAAGTCGCGTGCGCGCGTGGGTGGTGAGCGGATGGTCGAATCAATCAGATGAGTCCGTGTGGCAGGCCACCGCCCGCGCAGCATGCGGTACTCACTACAATCAAAACCACACAACGCAATCAGCCTGCCTCTTCCACCACTAGGGATGCCATCGGCTTGGTTTATGAAGGTTTCTACCGCTTGAGAAGTGAAAACTTTGGATTTTGCCGATTTAAATCCATCAGATTGCCTTTTGAAAAACGAAACTCTCTCGAAATCCTTTAAATGTACTCTGTGTTTAGTCCTTAATGTTGTCTTTAACATAGAATACACGCTCCTTAATGTTCAAGGTTTGTAAGTCTTTGATAATTCGTTGAAATATATTAATTTGTAAATATTTTGCCCAAATCTATGTTATTTAAAAAAATGTTGAAAGTAAAGTTTAATCAAGTCAATTCAAGTCATTTAAAATATTATATTCTTTAATTAATACTTAACTTTCTGTTATTTCACTTTTACATCGCGCTGTAATGTAATTGAGTGGCTGTATAGAAAGTTGGACCATGGTTCAATAGAAATGTAAAGATAGAACTAGTTTTTTTTTATAATTTGAGAGCTGTCTGTTGAAAATGATTCTCCCTTGGGCTGAAAAGTATTATGAGTATAAAGTATGAGTATTAAAAATTTAGTTAGTATGGATATTTTATCAATCCTTTAGGTACCTTCAAGGTACCTTACTACAGAAATCGCTCACTTTTTACCGACTTCTACTAAAAACTACTCTAAAACTAAAAAGAGAGAAATGAAAACTGTTTTCACAAAAAACGGAAGTCGGTGTTGAAAAATGATAAAAACAAGATATAGCAAACACACTTCTGAAACAAAAATTATTTTTGCACTCTGTAGAAGTCGCTTTGTTTTTTATGAAAAAGTTTTTTCTGTGCCTTCTTCTTGTCTGTATATTAGTTATGTGTGTGCTTACATGTTTAAATAAATAAATAGATGTTCTGTCAGTGACAACGATTGCCGAAAGGTCAAAATGTTTGAAATTGACATGCGCTATCGATAAGTCTTGATACTGCTGATAAAATTTCTGAGACCGGTCAATTTGGCCGGACTTTCCGGGTTTAACAATCTTTTTCATAAAATCATTTTTTTTAATAAAATAACAATGCGGACTAACGTTTTTGTGCCCACCTGTGTTGGCGCCACTGGCGAGTAATCTCCTTAGATACAGCTGTAAAACGTTGTTAAAACGCGCACGGGAGCAAAGTGTGAATTAAAATTACATTTCTTACGACTTAGAAGTGCGATTTAACATATAATCGACTATGCCGCAGTTTTTTGCAACCCCTTTTTTCGAAAAAAAAGGAGGATAACATTTTCCGAAACATAAAACTCTATTTTAGCAGTGATTGGTAAATTCCTTACTTATTTTAATCTGCCATATTTGGATAATATTCACGACAAAAAGAAAATGTAAATAAACTCGCGCCAAAACACTATTAAATTTGTCATTTTGAAAACCTCAGTCTACACCAGCGCCCCTAGCGGAAAATTCAAACTCATTCTGTCATATTATCTAGTAACCGTAGAAGTTTGACATCGCCTAATATCCACCACACACTAATCAAAAACATGTCCACCTCTATCTGGATGTCTGGCAACCCTATCCACAACAATATACTAGAATAGGTATACTTTAAAGGGAACGGCTTGCCATAAATAGAACTAATATTTATACCCATCTACTTAGTAAGTAGCTTTAAGTAGTACCTTGAGTGGATGTGGTAGCTATTCTTTTAATTAAAGTCATGTCAGTTATGAATTACATCTCCCAAGTAGCCACTGAAAATTAGGTTATTTTCAGTATAGTAGTTCATGTAGGTCTACCTACATGTGGGCAGCGGGATGCTTTAATGTTTATTTTCAGAATATTTTTATTATAAGTACGTACTGGTGTTCAATAACAACTCTGCCTAGGTAGTGACACCTGGCGTGGGTTTGGAGAAAGACTATTTTCTCTTGCAACTTGGGAGAGTTCTGTCACCTGCTGTGAACTTGTTTTAGGAATATCGATGGTATTTTTATTGCACTTGTATATTATTAAATTTAACACTTAGGCATTATTACCATGGATGTTTTTGTAGCAACTTGGGAGAGGCTATCTCCTGCTATGAACGTGTTTTTAGAATATCGATATTTTGGTAATTAGATTTACCTCCACCTTTAGCTACCGTTTTATTACGTAATTTTTACAATTCTAAACCAATCTACTGCGTATATTAAGGCGGTACCCCGAGCAAAACGCCGCTCAAGCCGTTTTTTGTTTGTGCAGTTTTTAGGAGCTATCTACTCGTTATTTAAAAAGAAATATCAATTAATAAAAATACATTAAATTTCTACATAATATTGATTCTAAAATGATAGATTTCGTTTGTTTTTAAATATTGTTTATATTTCACTAATCTACTTCCAAAAAACATAAAAATGAGAAATAATTATTGATATTATGCATCTCCTCGTAAAGTGTTCATTGATTATTTTTTGTACTAACACTAATGGATAGACAATTTAATAACGAACATTTTTGTAGAATTATTTTTTTCAAAAGACCAAAATTCGATTTTATAAAGATTTTATTCTAAAATCTGAGCGTATTCACTACTGTAATTTATGCGCCACCAGTGCCGCTAGACCAATAGGAACGCTCATATCTCATGTCGATTTTTTGGTCAGGGTACCGTCTTAAAGTCTAGCAACTTGGGAGAGACATTATATACATAGGGCTTAAAATAAAAAGTTTGGGTTTTTCATGCGCTAATGAAATGTCCATGGACAATCTGACATTTGGACTTTTGACTATTGAGTTCGTAATTGATGCATGCAACTTAATAATAAGAATTCATATTTTGATATTAAATACAGCTAAATTATTACCGTTACCAACGTTAGTGACGCAAGGAACGAGGAAGCGACATTAATGATATTTTGTGACATAATAAGATTGGTACAGGGTCATTGCAATAACGGAATATCATAATTCATAACCTTCAGCTGGTTGCAACTTATACAATAACAAAACCGTTATTATAGTTTTGATATTATCAAGACTGCTGATTTTATTGATAATTTATGTTGTATGTTGAATATTAATATCTAAAGATATTGAAAATAACATTTTAAATATTTCATAATTTTAGATTTTGTTTAGATAACAATTTTGTGTTTAGCAATGTCTTCATCATACCTGCCATCATACTTGTTTTCTTCATCATTTTTGTGTTTTTTGCTGCGGCAAATACAATGTGGCGTAATATCGATTTATCGAACATATTGTGCAAGTGTGGTGCTCCTGATCCAACTATGTGCCATCTGCTGGAGTGTCCCAAAATTTTCTTTCACCTATCTGATTATGTCCTCGAACACCGTTATTTATATCTACATGTAGCCACTCACTGGGCCCAAACAGTATATTTATGAAAATGTACCGTCGATACGAAAAGAAAACGCAGCGTCATATAGAATGCTTTTCTAGAATGTCTTTATTAAAAAAATAATTATGTACCTCGACACAGTCGT